>CM035789.1:41647222-41729722 GCA_020466265.1 Siphamia tubifer | reverse complement strand
TGCAGTAATACGGGTGCTAAACCGATCTGTTGTGGTGAAGAAGCAGCTAAGCCAGAAGGTGAAGATCTCGATTTACTGGTCGATCTAACTTCCAACCCTATGGTCATGTGCTTTGTGTCATGATCAAAAGAATAAAATCACGAGTACAAGCAGCCAAAATGAATTTCCTTTGCAGCGTGACCGGACTCAGCCTTAGAGATATGGTGAAAGCTTGGACATCTGGGAGGGACTCGGAGTAGAGCCGGATAGAGCGAAAAACGACAAGACAAGGCAACTTTAGAAAGGAATGTCTTCCCCACTACCCCTTAGAACAGAGTCTAAAGGGGAAGGGGTAAAGGGTGAATTAGGATGGGGCCTCTATCTTTGTGGTGAAGTCTGTGATTGATTTTGCAGGTGATGGAACAGAGGACTGGGGCTACATGGATGTATGTGTGTGTGACCTGAAACCTGCAGCTCCTCAACTCAGTCCAATGCCAGAGGGCCTCAGTGCTCAGCAGGTACCCGTAATGTCATTCACTCACGTAAACAACACTCAGGAGGTACTGGGAAGGTACCTACTGAGCGCTATAGGATTCTCAATGTAGGATGTCCCCATTTTCTAGTCCATAGAGGACATAATTGCATTGTGTGTTTGATGAAAAATGCGTACTTTGCCTGACAATTTGGTCACACAGACTCCTCCTACATGCTATTCAAGAGCCCTCTCCCCCAGTATGTGTGACCCTCCCCAGTATGAATGCTATATATTGTACAATTCATGCTGTCTGCTGTGGTTTATGTTACTGGTTCATCCAGAAGTGTTTGTTGTGTGTTGTATGTTTTAACCATCATTTCATGTGAAATTTGTTTATGTTTTTAGTTTGCAGCCCTCTACCCTTTTCCCTAAGAATCTGTTCTTAATGACTTGCCTGGATGAATAAAGGTTAAATAAAAATAAAATACTCCTCTGTAATTTAAAAGCCTGATGTGGAATTTCTCATGTCAGGTTGTCAGACGCCTCATCCTCGGCTCCATTGTGCAGAGTGAAAACAGCTACTTGGACTCCCTTCACAGGATCCTAAAGGTTAGCCACACAGGCACCTGGCATGTCCTAGGAGGAAGAGGGGTTAGATTATTTTCAGGGGTAGGGGTTAGATTGCTAGATTTGATTTGATTTGATTTGATTTATTTCGAACATGTGCGAAGTGCAACAATAATCAATACAACAATAATAATAATAACAATGACATGTCCGAAAAGGAGTAGGATGAAGCATAAGCTTATTTAATCCTACCCCTTCTTCACTTCCCCAACAACCTAAATTCATCTTGTAGCAATATAGTGCATAGTACAAAAATTATGATAAATAAAATAATAACAATAACAATACCAATAATCAATAACTGAAGTACTAAACATAGACATATATACAAAAAAAACCCCAACTAAAAACAAATGAGCAGATAGGAAAGTAGGTAACAAATAGAGTTTTTTGTTGTTTATTGTTTTCTTTTTTCCTCCCTTCCTTCTTCTTCTTTTCTCTTTTTTCTTCCTTTTTTTTCTTTCCTTTTTCTAAGTTGTCTACATTTATTTATTTTTTATATCTTAACCCCACAGAGGGGGAGTCAACAGTGCTCGAGATCAGTGCATATTCCAGTCTGGCAGCCATATACTATACTATTTAGTGCATGTGTGTGACCATCATCGGTCCTCCCCGAAAGCTGAGCAGACATCCCCCATTAGAACTCTCCCTTACAAGAGAGATGGGCACAGGTCAGGGTTGGTGTGTATTAAACTCTTTAAAGGTAACGTCCCTGTAAAACCATACAAAAAAAAAACCTTGATCATGGTCCTGGTTCGGATTGGTCCTTGTGCTTCATGTTCTTTTTATTGTTTGTATTTTAAATGTTGACCTCAGTATGTAATTGGGGGCTCTGGACATTGACACAAACCACTGTCACAAGCCTAACCCACTAAGCCTAACCCTCTAAACCTAATCCTCTAACCCGAACCTGATTGTTCCTTCAGTCATTTCATCTTTCACTTATTATACATCTCTCAGACAAACTGTCACCAGGTAACTAAACTAAACTAACTAAAAATGTCTGTCCTGAATGGGAATGGTGTGCTATGTGTGCTAAGGAAAATGGATAGATCTGGTTGTGTTTGTCAGCAGTACCAGAAGGCTTTGCTGGAGTCTCAGAAGCCAATTCTGAAGCCCCGAAAGGTGCAGCAGATATTTCATCGTGTCCAGGAGATCTATCAGTGCCACTCCATGTTCCAGATGGCCCTGGCGTCCCGTGTAGCTGAGTGGGATCTAACTGAGAAGATCGGAGACTTGTTTGTGGCTTCGGTTAGTGACACACATTCAATGAAAAAGGTCATATTATATAGCTTACCCACGCTATCCCTATTCATTACATGTATAAGTCTAGGAACGCTTCATAGTCAGGGGAGGCAGGGTTAAAAGGTTGTCTTTCAAATCCCTCTGTATTCAATAGGATGGTACTACAATCAATCAGTGTAATATTTAGGATGGCATAATTAGACACTGAAAAGTTCACGGAGGAATCTGGAGAAAGTTAGGATTGATTAAACAAAATGGTGGATTATGGAGCTTAACGACTGTTGTCGCTTCTGTAAAACGAATTTAAAAATTGTTGACATTTTCTCACATTCTCACACTCATCTTTGATAAAAGGAAATTGCTACCCGTTGTTGTTCTTCTTCTATGGTTGTTTCCGATTGTTTCTCTCTGAATCATTGCAGCGTCTCTTTGTTTTTACGCCCGCCCTCTGACTCTATACTTCACCATGATATAGTCGGCCAGTTTCAGGGAAATCTAGCCAAAAGTTACATTGAGTGTAATTAGACTACTACGGTAGCACATAAGATTTACTGCTACTAGGGGAGGTCTAGCACGGCCTTCATGGATATCAAACATCCAGTATCATTACTCTAACCCCAAACCCTAACCATAAATCTTAACCGTAACCCTATTATTAAAATATTTCCAAAGATCAATCTTAAAAAAGGATTTATGATACAGATGTGTCCAGTTGAGGGTGAGTGGGATCATCCATGCCTGTGATCCTTGGATTAAAGTTAGGGTTAACCTAGCCCTAACCAAACATACATCATCAAAATGTCCGACCTGGGTTGGAACCAGAGGTGTTCCTTTTCCACAGTGCTCCTGAACCTTGCTTCCACCTTCATCCGGGCTCTGGTCCTACCTCCAGAGGAGACTGAGGTGGAACCAACCATCCACCATTTAATTTACACCGACCATGTTCAGGATACATATAAAACATTTCATAACAGAAGTAAAAAAGGCTCTAGAGACTGGGAAATGTACTCTATACTTCAAGCTGCTCCACTGTTTTTTGGTTTTGTTTTGTTTTTTTAGATTTTGGGAACAAACAGTGGTCCCTCACTTAGAGGGCTTTTTTGGTTCAGGAGGCTTTTGTGGCTCTGGAGGCTCTTGTGGCTAGGGATGATCTTGTGGCTCTGGATGATCTTGTGGCTCCATCCACTCCTGTTTCAAAGGCAATGGTTTTCCTTGTTTGTTTTTTTTTAAATTCCTTTTCCCGCCACACTTTACTATCCTGTCAATGTCCATTAATAAACTCAGGTTTATAGTTTAGTCATGGTATTGATACTGAACTGATTTACTCAAACTGTAAATTAAGCATTGTATTTACCTTGGATCAATAAAAAACAAAATCATCCAAATCCTTTATGTTTAATGGTGTTGGTTTAATGATGTTCCTCCCATATTCTTCTTTTCCAGTTTTCTACATCCATGGTGTTGAACGTCTACAGTGACTACATTAACAACTTCACCAACGCTATGACTCTGATAAAAAAAGCCTGCTTGTCTAAACCTGCTTTCCTGGACTTCCTCAAGGTACTGTCCCCTTCTGATCTTTTCTCTGAAGTTTCAGAGTGTCCCTCACAGGTCCGTGAAATGGGGCAGGGCCTATGTGGACTTTAATCTGTGGGTTGGGTGGAGTCCCAGCAGGGTGGGTTTTTTCAAAAGTTAGCATGAATTGAAAAGAACTTGTGACTGTTACATGACTTATATGACTGAATATGTGATTGTCACATGATTTACAGCGAAAACAGGTGTCCAGTCCTGATCGCGTCACTTTGTACGGATTAATGGTCAAACCTGTTCAGCGCTTCCCTCAGTTCATCCTACTGTTGCAGGTACACACACACACACATGTGCACACACATCTCTTAAGACAGCATCATCATAGAGGTGGCTCTGAAATATATATATATATATATAGAGGCCGTAACGGTATATGTATTCGTGCCGAACCATTGAAAACAGATGTTCAGTTCAGTACAGCTCTATACCAAAAGAATGCAGTCAGTTTGTATGTGACTATGTGCATATCATGCAGAAGTGATGGTAGAAAAATGACTTAAAGTGGAACAACAGAGTTTACTGGTTTCTTTTAAATTTAACTGCACAAGATAAGTATGGTGACCATATGTCATGGAAATGAGGATGATGAAGGTGAGGAAGGCTACTGGCCCTGATGGCATCAATCACATACTGCTCAAGGACTGTGCATATCAGCTCTGCGGAGTACTCCTCCATATCTTCAACCTGAGCCTCAGTCTAGGGAGACTGAGGCTCAGACTGGTTCCAGTTCCTAAGACTGTGCACCCTAGTGAGCCAAACCACTTCAGGCCAATAGCTTTATCCTCTCATCTGATAAAGACCTTGGAGAGGATTGTTCTCACTCACCTCCGACAGCTGGTGGAAAGCAGAATGGACCAGAGTCCTGCACGGTTCTGATTTTGACAAACCGCAACCGCCCATACCCGTCATGTTCAAACCCGTATCCGACCCGTTTTCCGACGAAAAAAAAAATAAAAATCTGCACCCGAACCGACCCGCTATAAATGAACGCGATATCCGACCCGAACCCGGAAGAAAATGTCAGCTTAAATACAAAATGTCAAACTTAAATACAAAATGTATTGCCACGAATATACTGAACAGTGACATAGCCAAGGCAGAGCCAAATAAAAATGTTGTTAAACAGTAGCAGACAAATAATAAATTCAAAAACTATTTTCATCTGTGAGCTCACATGCGTGCACGCACACACACACACACACGCTTGAAAAACGCATCAAGAAGGAAGCCGACAGGAGGCAGCTATACAAGTCTAAACTAAAGAACAGTTTTTAGCCTATGAACCGCAAATTAGACCCGCGATCACCCACGTCCGACCCGAACCGAACCCGTATCCGACACAGCACAACATTTTTCACCCGTTTCGTGAAAATCTGCGGTTCACCCACGGGTCACCCGCGGGTACCCGAACCCGTGCAGGACTCTGGGATGGACCCTCTACAGTTTGCATACTGACCGGGCATTGGTGTGGATGTCGCCATCATCTACCTGCTGCACCGGTCACTTTCACACCTGGAAGGCACTGGGAATACTGTGAGAGTCATGTTTTTAGACTTTTCCAGTGCCTTCAACACTATCCAGCCATCACTGCTAAGGGTGAAGCTGAAGGGAGCCGAAGTTGACTGCCACCTAACTGCATCTACCTCACCAATAGACCGCAGTATGTGAGGCTCCGCGACTGCAAGTCTGATGTAGCAGTCTGCAGCACTGGGGCACCGCAGGGCACAGTGCTTTCACCCTTTCTCTTCACAGCTGACTTCAGATACAACTCGGACAGCTGCCACCTCCAGAAGTTCTCCGACGATACAGCCATAGTTGGTTGTGTGTCTCAGGGGAACGATCAGTAGTACAGGGAGGTCATCACCAACTTTGTCGCCTGGTGCGAACTAAACCATCTGCGCATCAACGCCAGGAAGAAAAAAGGAGGTGGTGATGGACTTGAGCAGGAAAGCTCCTCACACTGCACCTGTGAATATCCAGGGTTTAGACATTGACATGGTGGAGGAGTACAAATACCTGAGTGTTCACCTCAATAATCAACTGGACTGGTCAAAAAACACGGATGCCCTGTACAGGAAGGGCCAAAGCCGCCTCCATCTACTGAGGAGACTGAGGTCCTTTGGAGTGTGCAGGGCACTGCTGAGAACCTTTTACATTTCTGTGGTGGCATCAGCAATATTTTACACCTTGGTCTGCTGGGGCTGTGGATGCCCAGAGAGGGACAGGAAGAGACTGAACAGACTGGTCAGAAGGGCTGGCTCACTCCTGGACTGCTCTCTGGACTCGTTTGAGGTGGTGGGTAAGAGGAGGATGTTAGCCAAGCTGAAATCAAGCAGGGACAACCCCTCCCACCCCCTACACCAGACTGTGGTGGGCCTAAGCAGCTCCTTCAGTAGCAGACTGTTAAACCCACAGTGTAAAAAGGAACATTACCGCAGGTCATTCAGACCGACTGCTGTCACACTGCAAATAGTAAAATAACAAATACCATTGACACCACTTGACAATAATTCCTCTTTTATATTATGTGCAATTCATATATATATATATATATGTATATATATATACACACTGTTATTCTTATTTATCATCTCCACATAGTTTTATTCCTTCTGCATATATTTTTTCAATCCTGCATACTTTTGTATAGTGTACATAGCATATTAGTCTTTTTCTTTTTCTCAATATCTGTGTTTGTGTACATATACTATTTATTTATCTATATGTTTTCTTCTCTTGCTGTCCCTCTATTGCTCTACATCGCTGCTATTGTAACATGTGAATTTCCCCGTTGTGGGATCAATAAAGTGTATCTTATCTTATCTTATCTTATCTTAAATGTAAAAAGTTAGGATGTGTGACAGATGTCCGGACATTCCGATTTTAGATGCAGAATCCAGAAGTATGGTCACCCTACATAAAGTGCAAAAAGTTTAAGTCAGCGGCCGCCATGATGCACACCATGCTTCTCCACTGTGCTGCTACTCATATCACTAGCGGATGTCTATTCAGATGCTGTGCATGACGCTTGTGTTTTTATTCTATTTTAAATTGGACTTGCATATTGTGCAGGACACTGTGCCATTTTTTTGTCATCTAAGTTAACTTCTGCTATGGGAGTTGATGTGTTGACTAGTCAATGTTTCTGTTATGTATATATATATATATATATATATATATATATATATATATATATATATATATATATATATATATATATATATATGTGTGTGTGTGTGTGTGTGTATATGTATGTGTGTGTGTATGTGTGTGGACCTTTTGCTATATTGGTTGGTTGGTTATGTGCTAAAGCAGTGTTTCCCAACCCTGGTCCTCGAGGCACACTATCCTGCATGTTTTAGATGTTTCCCTCTTTGAACACACATGACGGTCATTATCATTCTTCTGCAGAGCTAAAGCATGTAGGATAATGTGTCTCAAGGACCAGGGTTGGGAAACACTGTTCTGAACAATAACAGTTTAGTCTTATTGTTGATTCTTTTATAACCAGTGCCTGTTTAGTTGTTGAATGTTGTTCATTGTGAGTCTTTGACTGCACATGCTCAGTTTGAACATGATGTCACAGTTCTGGTGGTTTAGCCACATGACATTCAATTAAGTAAAAAATACAGGAAGGCTGAGCCAGGCAGATCTTCTAGAATTTTCCATCTGGTTTTATCAGGACATGTTGAAGAACACACCAAAGGCCCACAAAGACCGGCTGCCCCTCCAGCTGGCTCTGACTGAGTTGGAAACTCTGGCAGAAAAACTGAATGAGCAGAAGCGTTTGGCAGATCAGGATACTGAAATCCAGCAGCTTCTAAACAGCATGGGAGACCGGAACCTCAGCAAGGTAAGACCGAGGAACCTCAGCAAAGTAAGACCCAGGGACCTCAGCTAGGTAAGACCCAAGAACCTCAGCAAGGTAAGACCCAAAAACTTCAAGAAGGTAAGACCCAGGAATCTATGTAAAGTAAGACCTAGGATTAGGGGTCTGCAACCCTGGTCCTAGAGAGCCACTATCCTGCATGTTTTAGATGTTTCCCTCTTTCAACACACCTGAAGGTCGTTATCAATATTCTGTAGAGTTGGATGATAGGCTGATCATTTGAATCAGGTGTGTTGGAAAAGAGCTACATCTAAAACATGCAGGATAGTGGCTCTCTAGGACCAGGATTGCAGACCTCTGAACCAGGAACCTCAGTAAGGTAATACCCAAGAACCTCAACAAGATAAACATCCTGTGGAAACAGGAATCAACCGGTTTTGTTGAACCAGACCAACAGTGTGTTGTCTTTGCAGATCTTCCACTCTGACCACACACAGCTCATCCACTGTGAACTAGTGACTGAAGTGATTTACGGTGAAAAAGGTCAAGTTGTCAAGTCTAAACAGCGAAAACTATTTCTCTTCAACAACACCTTGATGTGTGCCAATGTCAACTGGAAGTGAGTACCTCCTGCAGTCCAAGACTTGTGAGGGCAAAGTCAGGTTAACTTTAAACCTTAAACTTAAGACTGAGGGTCTGACCTTGAACCAGCTCTACTTATCAAATGTGAAGCATCTTGAAAGTACCAAACTTCATATACATCCAGCCCCATTAACAATAAATTAAACAGTAAAACTGAAGAGAACTCCATCTTCTTTGCATTTATCAAACAAAAATGAATTATTCATTAGTACAAATCTCTGCCTTAAAAAGAACAGCTGATGGATGATGACCCACAGTCTGTGATATGTGACCAGAGACAAACGGCACCCACATGCAAAGAACCTCAGACTTAATTATGATTTTAACAGCTTTATTTATACTGTAGGTGATGTACTGGGGAAGCTGCTTCAAAAGAAGTCACCAGGAGAGAGTTAATCGAGGCAGCAACTAAGGGTCAGGGCAGAGACAAGCATACAGCATACAGATCAGGGTCAATACCAGTATTCCAGCCAAAACAGACAGGAAAAATCCAATGTACCAGTGTACATGCAAAGGTCATACCATGAGTCCTGATTCCAAAATAGCGCCGACAAGGAGGACACAGACTCGGCATCAGGTGAGGGTTCCAGGTCCGGTAACATGAGGTAGATTCCAAAAGACAATACGGACAAGGGGCAGACAAAAACGGAGTACCAAAACAGATCAAGAACCAGAGAGACCAAGACGTGAATCAAACCTCTCATTTGAGCCAGGACAAAGAAATTCGCCATTGGACAAAGACACAGGAGGAGCTTAAATAAGGCCATAAACAGGTAACACGAATCAGGTAAAATTAAAAGAAGGCGTAACAATACCTGTGCCAGGAAGCAAAACATGACAGAGTGAACATGAACCCACATGACAAAATAAAAGCCCAGACACTCACAATGAGTGGAGAAGAAGACAGACAGAAAACCACAAAACAAGACAATAAAAGTCCAGATTGTTACAGTTTGGGGCTGGAAATGTCATAAAACAGAAAATAAGGTGAATCAGTATATCAACATTTCCTTTAAATGTCTCCTACTAGAACAAACAGAACATGTTCATATTGGTACATGTGAACGCTCCCCTGTGGTTCAGCCCAAATTGCAGAATATTCACACATATTCACACATATTCACATGTTCAGATATTCAAACACATGCATATGATGATGAGAACATGGATAGTTCAGTAAATAATCGTCCTACTTTTTCCAGTGCTTTGGTTCACAAACATGAATGGAACATGTATTTTCCATCATTAACTTGAATGTCATACGCAATCGACTAAGAAGCAGGACTCAGACAAATTAACTCGTTTTTAAAATGTTTATTTTTAAAACGGTTAGTTTCAGGAACCCAGGTTGCTGTAGGGCAGATGGTCTAATGACAGTTGTCACAGCAACTGGTGGGGCAAGGCAGGAGAATGGTCAAAATCCAGCCACAAGTCAACACCAGAAAAAACAAAGTACCAGGTGGCAGGATTCATATGACAAGACAGACTGGAAAAAACAATAAACAGAAGCCAGAGAACCAAACCAAGGCTGTGTTTCAATATCCATACTTACCGCCCTTTCTGCACTGTCTCTGGGTGTGGAGAGTGTCCCATTTCTAGTTGTGACGAAGTTAATTGTACTGGAAAAACCTGGATGATCAATTATACTTATTATTCCAAGAATCCAAGATGGCGGCATAAGTGTTTCACGTTTGTCTGTGTTTACCTGTTTCAGTCTATTTTAATGAATTGGTTGGACTAAACTACCTGATTTTTGGAATATATCTTGATCAAGAATATTTCTTCTCATTGGATTATAAAATTATTGACACTGTTGCAATGGGTAGCTATAAACACCAATACAAGCCTACTCAATCCCAAAGGTCTGGCTTCATCAACAGTATGAGACTGCCGGTTTACCTGCTGTTTGTGTTTGTGCTAAACTCACCGTTTGTGAGTGCACTGGGATGGTTTGTACACACCCTTCTCTCAGATTGTTCCGCCAAATTCTGGAACCTTGTTGTTGTCTGACATAAGCAGATTTACATCCCTCCTTAATGGCTGTTGTGCTGATCCCCTATGCACGTCATATGAATTTCTCAGCTTGCCCCAAATCAGTCTGTTTCAGTCCATATGCTGCAGGTGCACTAGGGAAGCCACCACCCACACAGCTGGAGCAACTGCACTCCTGACTGACTTTCTCAACAAACTGTAAAACGAAAATGTCATTCTGGGGGATCTAAACTGGGACTGGCTATCATCAATGTCTCCTTTAAGAGACATATGCGATGCACTACACTTGACTCAACTAATTACATCCCCTACACGTCTAAATCTAAAACATATGGACAAAACCACATTATTAGACGTGATCCTGATGCCACACAAATACTCTGTGACTGGTGTTTTTTGTAATGATGTGAGGGATCACTGTGTGGTTGCCTGCGTCAGGAATTGTAAAATGTTAAAGACCAAGTCAAGTTTTGTTTTTAAACAAAATCTTAAGTGTTTTAATGAAACAGCATTTTTACATAAAGTATTCCACAGTGATATAAATTCTGTTTGCCTAATGGATGATGTTGAAAAAGCTTGGGATTACTTTAAGAAAACCTTAGCTATAATTAATAAACACACCCCTTTTAGAAGATACAGAGTGAGGGGCAGGAACAACCCCTGGTTTAATGATTGTATTGTGACTGCCATTAGAAATCGTAATGAAGCATGGGTAGAAGCAAAAAAAATTTAATAGTGAGGCATGCTGGTTAAACTACAGGGCATTAAGAAATAAACACACAAGACTAATTAGAAGTACAAAAAATGAGCATGATCTTAATTTAATAAAGGAAAATTTCAGTCACCCCAAGAAATTCTGGAAAGCAATTAAATCATCCTTGGGTGATGTACCACCTCCCACTATCCCTGAATATTTAGTAACTAGCCTCAGAGAAATTAGACTGAACATGTGTACCGTTGTTGTCCAGCAGGGGTTCTCCTGACATCAACCGGGTGGTTCCTGTGGGACCCAGGTACACAGTGAAATGGTGTTCATCAATACTGCAGACCCAGGTGGTGGAAGTGGGACAGGACAGTCTCCAGAGCCAACACACCATGAGCACAAATAGATGCAACAGCTCCACCTCCAACAAAGCAGGTATGGCCTCACCTCCAAACCCCAACACCAAACCTGACCTCCAAACTTTAACCTTCAAACCCAAACCCAACTAGGTATATTTGTCACATACAAGTTATACATAGTAGAGAGTGAAGTGTATGTTCACTCTGGCGGGTGTGGCACAGTTGGTAGAGTGGGTTGGCCTATGTGTCCTTGGGCAAGACACTGAACCCTGACTTAGGCTCCTGGTAGGACTGACAGAACCTTAGAAACCTACCGGTTGTGTGAATGTGAGGCTAATGTGAAGCGGTTTGAGCACCATGAAGGTGGAAAAGTCCTATGTATAGTAAGTACAGTCCATTTCTTTACCTGCAGTCAATATATACATACATACATACTGTACATCAATAGAAAACAAAGACATAGAGGACATACATATGTACATATAACAGTAGCTGTGTATAAATAATTCACAGTATTGCACATGTGGATCAAGTACATGTGGAGTTTTTGTTTCTGGTCGCAGTCCTGCTGGAGACAGATAGCTTTAATACTTTAACACTGTCCATCCAGTCATGACCAAACCTGAGAATTAAAGGGGACATATCATGCCCACTTTCGACACAGCAAAGTTTTTCTTTTTTAATTATTACGTTAATATTGATCCACATAAATACACTGTCAAGAGCTGTTAAACCATGTCAAGCCTGTCAGAGGAAGTGTTAGATGAATGACATCTCTACACAAGCCAATCAGAAGCCTCATTGAGAATCACTAATACTCCTACTTCCTGTTCCATTCTACAGAAGAAAGCAAAGCATGGCAAAGTCGTTTGTCTGGACTGACAACGACGTTGATAACAATGCCGTTCATGAAATTCTCCCACCAGACAACAGTCCATCCAGGTCGAACCCAAAATTGCTGACTTTGGCGGTACAGGCACGCTCTTTGATCGGTCACAAGAAGATGCACAATTGCTGCCTTCCAAACCCTGATGCGTCTGCTGGGTCAGCTTTATTTTCAAAAGCAAACTTGTGAATATAATAACTGTTAATAAAAGAAAAAAATGTTATATAAAAGTTATTCAGAGTGTATCCATGCTTGGCAGATGTAAGATGCTGCTCTCTGCAGTGCCAAATTATCCTAAAACTCCCTTTTTGTCTCTTTATACACAAACACAAAACAGACTTTTCAAAAATCTTCAGTTTTGCCAGAGTTTTTATGAAGATGCATTTTCAGAGGAAAAAACTGTGCGTATAAACAAAAGGAACAAATGAAGGCAAATATCTGCATTTTCAAAAATACCCAGGTTTGTGTTAACAGGCCCTTAGTGCTTCTTGCTTTCATGCAAATGAGCCACAGGTGACTCCACCCCTCTCTTCCACATTCTATCTATTGATAGAAGAGGAGAAAGAAATGGAACCTGAAAATTTGAGTCAGAGAAAAAGAGACAAAGACACTGATGAAATAAAATCAGCTGGGGAAAATGAAAGTGGACTGAGTGTTGAGTTTCACAGCCCCAGTACCTTCAGATCCTGGTCCGTTAACAGCCTTGGTGGTTTCGGGTACAGTTTGTATGACCTAGGTTGGCCAGACAGGCCACGACACCATGGCTGCAATGCCGACCACAGACCAGCCCATCCGATTAACGCAGGTCAGACCAACCATGTACCCGGATGCACACCAGGTCTACAGATACATAATAATGCAGAGGTGTCTGTGACCAGTAGGTGGGGTTAGCTGAGGTGGTGGGGTGGGGTATTCAATTGAAATTATGCATGTGACGTAGGAAGCATAGGAAATCCAAAACAGCGTTTTCAACCCCTTCCAACAAGAAATAGATCAGGAGAAAAGGAGAGTGGATTTTATTTTATTTTTTTCATAATTTAAGGGTGTCCTCACACACAGACACAGATTTGTGTTGTCAAGACCTTAAAAAGTGCATTTTTCTTGATATGTCCCCTTTAAATGACTGACCTGCGTAGTGTTAACACAGAACCTGAATCAGAGTCTATGTTTCAGGTAAAGTCTATCTGGGTAATCCGAGTTTGTACCAGGAGCTGGAGGAGCTGCAGCATGATCTGGCAGTGGTAGAGGAAGTCAATGTTCTAGTGAGGATGCTCATCGGGACCTATCAGGTATCAATATTAGAGCATTACAAATATTAACTATTTATGGTCTCATTTTTTTTCAAAAAAAAGGTTGAAGTTGGTATATGGAAATCCATTAGAACAAAGGGTGTTTTCACACAGCGCACTCCAGTCCACTTAATTTTGACCATGTGCATACAACTATACCATGCTGCAGTACTATACCTGAATGCAGTTGAAGGTGTTCCTGGGTCTGGGCCACCTGTATTAGAGGTCTGCCGCGGGACTGATCTTTCTGTCTGGCACATTCCCGCAAGTTTCCGTCTTGCTCCAGCCCGCACTGCAGATATACACTATATAATATTTTGTCCTCTCCTGCCCTGCTAAAATTCCGCATTTGTGGGTGGGTTCCAATTTCGCTCTGGCACGTTCAAAAGTTTCCTTATGGATCTGCCGCTAGCTCACCTACCACATATTTTCCCCAGATAAAAAACACAACATTTGGCAATTTTCAAATACACATTTTGTGGAATGTTTTGTCTCGTCATTGGAACCCGCTGTATCCTCACTAGGGTTGTGGGGGGTTGCGGGGGCCTAATCCAGCTACAATGGGCGAAGGCGGTGTACACCCTGTATGAATCTCCAGTTCACTGCAGAGCTGAACATATATAGATAAACAAATATTCTCACATTCACACCTGTGGACAATTTAGATTAACCTATCAGTGCATGTCTTTGGATGGTGGGAGGAAATCGTAGTACACAGAGAAAACCCACGCAGACATGGGGAGCACATGCAAACCCCACACAGAAAGGTCTGGTGCTGGAATCGAACCAGGGTCCTTCTTGCTGTGAGGCACGAGTGCTAACCACTATTCCACCGTGCCACCCCATTTTGTGAAATGTATTTAATGCAAATGAATACTTTGTGGACCCTGCTCTGGAGCCAGTCCTGGGGGAGTGGCATTTAGGCACAAAGTGGCTAGATCGTTTACCACTGAACTAAGCCAAGCCTTATTAAGCTCCATGATTCTGGTGGGTCTGGTGCATTGTGTGTGACAGCCAAACCACTTTTGGTGGTCCCCTGGTTATTGAAACTCCTGGTTTTCAAGACTTGAACTATGAGCACAACATCTTTCCCAGAGATGGAGCTTGTGCATAACGTTGAGGAATACCAGCTAGATATAGTCAGGCTAGCTTCAGTGTGTCGCCTGGATTCTGGAATGAACTGGTGGTGGATAGACAGATGGATGGATGGAATCTTGTGTTCAGTAGTATGAGCTCAGTCTAGTTGACAAATGCAAATCTGTTCATTTTGCAATTTGAAAGTATTTTTACTGTAATTTCAGCCAATGTTTAAAGTGCTATGTGGATACAGTGTGTGTGTACATTGTGTATACAGTGTGTGTGGTCTTTGTAGTTTAGTTGGATGTCAATCACTTGTTATTAGTACAGATTTTTTTCACTCATAGAGACTTGATCTTACTTCTGACATATGATGTGATTGGACTAATGCGTCCTGTTCTATGTTTGTACCCAACAGAACCTGAACCAGACTGTGTCCCAGGACTGGACTCAGGCTCTGCAGAGGCTCATCCATCTGAAAGAAGAACAGATTCAAAAAGCCAACAAATGTCATCTGCGCCTCCAAGTACCTGCAAAGCCAGACAAGTCCGTTTACACTTAACATTCGTCTCTGTCTTTCTCTTGCTCTGATATATACATGTATGTATGTATGTATATATATATATATATATATATATATATATATATATATATATATATATATATATATATATATATATGTATATATATATATGTATATATATATGTATATATATATATGTATATATATATATGTATATATATATATGTATATATATGTATATATATGTATATATATATATATATATGTATATATATGTATATATATACATATATATATATATATATATATATATATATATATATATATGTAGTCCTTCCTGTTGTCCTGGTTCAGGTCTGGACGTCCAGTCAGTATCACCGTGGTCTTCAACACTTCTACCCCCCTCAGTAAGATCTGCTGGGTGAACAGACTGCTCATGGCACAGACCGCAACAAGTGAGTCACATGACAAGGCTGTTTTTACCTATATATATATATATATATATATATATATATATATATATATATATATATATATATATATATATATATATATATTTAAGGGTCAAAATGGTTCAGGATCATATTAAGGTTGTACCATTTTTGCATTTGTGGGGGGTCCAGTTCAGACCAGGTCTACATTTCATGTTGTGATTCACCATATTGGTTATCCATCCATCCATCCATCCATCCATCCTTTTCAAATCTGACACTTTCTTTACCAGGACAGCTGTAGTGCACAGTGGTTTCATTTCACTTGAATATGAAAATTTCAACTTAAAACACTTTGTCCACCTGATTGTTTTTAAATTCAAGACATTGTTTGCATGTGCAAAATTTTTGAAAAGATTGAAAGTAAAGGTTTCACTTTAATCACTCCCATCAGAGAGTAGGACAGGCAGGTGGTGTATTAACAACCTCTGCCTACTACTTCACTTGTTCTGTTGTTTATGGCTGTGAGGTGGAAGGCCAGTCAGGTGATGGAAGGCATGTTTTGTCCTCTATTGTCTCCTGTAGGACATGAAAACTGTCCTGGGTGGGAAGACGCCGATGACCAAGGTCAGCCCAAAGCTCCGCTGAGTGTTCCCCTGCTGACGTGTAAACTTCCTGTTTTCTGCTCCAGGTCCTGTTCACTGAAGGTAAGAGCAGCTGCAGTTCAAATATTCATTCTGTGCTGTCAGCTCATTGGTCCATTTTGTTGGCCAATCAACAGCCACTTTCAGACTGAGTCTCACAGCAGTGACATATCAATATGTTGGAGCATACATGTTCTTTAAATTAGTAAAATAAAGCATGAAAAGGATTCAAAGAATTGGGACAGTGTAGAAACTGAGACCATTACAAATCAGATCAGATTTTTCCACCAAAAATTTTGTATGAGGGCGTACCACATGGCAGTCGCCCCGGGCCCACATGGATCAGGGGCCCACATGGACTTAAGCCACAACTATCTGATTTATTTTAAAAATATATATTATATTTAGAAATGCTTATTTCCCAATTGCATGGGAAAAATAAAACAACTGTAAATGTGCCCTTGTTGAGTGTGTTGAGTTCGTAAAGTTAATCTCGCATGTTTCGCTTTTGCTACAAAGCAACAGTCACCACCTGTACCCTGGCTGGTTAAAATTCCTACGGTTCGTGAACGCACCTTGCTTCACGCACGCCGTGACTGACATGTTTGTAAACTAACCGAATGATGCACGCACAGCCAGGACTTTCCGAAGACCGGTATTTAAAGCTGTCAGAATATGATAAATCTGTGTCTTTTCCATAAAAAACATAAAAACAAAATGCCTATGCCTTGAAGAAGATCAACATGAGGAGGACTAATTAAAACCATGGTGTTGGAATGAACACCAACATTACCTATACTAGACCTAGTATATAAAGGGCCCACTACAGGTCATTGCCCCCCCCTACAGTGAACCAAACGCTCCGCCCCTGGTCTTGTTCAGACTGTCTTTCAAAGATAACTGTAAATTAAGATTCTTTTTTGACAGGTGCAGTGTTTGTTTATCTGTTTAACTAGTTACAGCTACTTCCTGTAGTCTTCATTAGATGCATCAGTTGATATTTTTATAAGGACAGGAAGTAGCTGAAACTAGTTAACTAGTTGAGTTGTTCACTCATAAATAAACTAGTTAGACTTCTCATGTTGTTGATGACAGTCTCTTCATAAACTGTGTGTGTCTCAACTCAACTGTCATTTTTGTCTTTGTGAAATATTTCATTACATGAATGATGTGTTTGTTTGTGTAGATGGAGGCAGCTCTTCACAGTCCATCTCAGTCCAGCCTGCTGGGGTTCTGCACAGCCTCTACATCCTTACCACAGGGTTACCTTTGGGTGAGTATATGTTCTAGCCTGTCAAACCCGACTATGATATGAATTCATAGTCTGGAGACAATCCATAGACTGAGCTTAAAGTGTCACTGACATGATTTTACAACTATATATATTTTGAAAGTTCATCATGTCTAAAGTCGACTCACACATACATCACTAATGACAACAGTACAAATTTCATTATATTTAATCCGCACAATCCCACGATTCAAATTGGCCACCTACAAATTTGAGCTGCTTATTTCACCTGAACTTTGACCTGTGACACTAGCAGAGGAAGACTGCTCCGCTTTGCGTGTGTGGAAACATCGACTACATAAACAACAACACCCGTGATTCCAGCGACAATTTAAGCAATTTTTCAGTACAAATAAGAGACGCAACAGGTGATTGAGTTGAAGAGTAAAATATTCTTCATCCATATCAATTTGATCCATATGAGACAGACGACGAGACTGTCAAAGTGGTAGAAGAACAACTAAACTATGCAAACACTGACTGGGATCGGACTGCTGCAAAACATAGAATGGTAGACATACTGGTAGTCTATAAACCTTATAAAATCCCACAGATTTAGTTATGAGCCTTATTCCTACACATTCAGTATAGCCTGTAGTTGACATTATCCATATGTCAATTTTTTTCACAGGATCTTTTGTGAACTAAAGACGGCTAATTGAGCCTTAGTCCGCTGCGCAGATTATAGCCAATTCCATGGGAAAAATGACTGCCACTCTGGACCGGTACTACTGAAATACTTAATATTTAATACTAATACTTCACCCCCGCCCATTTCAAGTTACCCCCACTATGAAATCAATTTCAGATTACCCCCAGGTTAGCCTGAGCCCAATTCCTTCCCCTCGCTATTTACAAATCATTAGTTTGTACCGTTGTACAATATATATATATATATATATATATATATATATATATATATATATATATATATATTTAGCTGCATCTGTCAAACATCTTACCCTCAAAGGTGTAGGACCAGTGTGAAGTGTGATTGGACCGGTAAAATTTTACCAGACTTGACTGAGGCTCTATGGAGCGTCACTAGACCAACAATTCAGGCAAAAATATTTTTGCCACTAGAGGCGGAGTAGTTTATTAGACTATAAATGTTCTGCACTTCTATAGTTGTTTTCTACCTTCATGGTGCTCGAAGCACTTAACATTAGCCTCACATTCACCCATTCACACACACACACTCCTAAGGTTCTGCCAGACCTACTAGGAGACTAACTTAGGGTTCAGTATCTTGCCCAAGGGCACATTGACATGTGGACAGTTTGACCCGGGATACGAACCGGTGACCCTTCGATCATCTACCAACTGAGCCACAGCCACCCTACATCCAGTATAACCCGAGCTACAGGGTTACCTTTGGGTACAAGCACAGATAACATAACAAAAAAATGCATGATAATGCATAGCTATTCACAACAATCCAAGAACTATGCCACCTCCATAGCCCAGATGTTCTATCCCAGCTGACCAGTTGGCCTGGCCTTAGTTCAGATCCTGGATGATCCCCCAAACTAATCCTTACTTGATAGATATGTCCCATTGAAGAAAAATGTGCATAAAATATGTTGTAATTCCTCTTTTCTCAATGAGCTTGTTATATCTTGAGTTATTTCTGGAAAAATAATGTGTTGTGATGTCACACTGACCTGTTCTCAGACTTTCCTTTGTCCCAGTGAATGCATTTTTTGTTGTTTTGTCGGTCATGACCCTGACTGACACTAATCCAAATCTTGACCCTCATCCTAACCCTTACCATCATCTTAATATCTGATATCCCCTATTTGTTCTCGTTATATTTAGGTTGCTGGAGGAGGAGTAGGAGAAGTAGGTGGTGCTTCTACCCAGGGCCAAATAGAGATCTGGTCCCTGAACCGAGCCACACCTCGCCTGGTGAAGACTCTCCCACTGAGGGCCCCGGTCCTGTGTCTGGAGTACGTGACAGAGTCATGCCCTGGCACAGAGGACCAGGACCAGGACACCAACAAACCTCTGACAGCTGCCACAATGGGAAACCTGATCTGTGTGGGTCTGGAGGATGGCAGGTCAGTCTTTGGTGTTGATCAGGTCCTGAATTTTGATATCACAAGCCAAATGTGTCACATTTACACCAGTGCTTAACATGTTAAAACGGACATTTTGGCCGTAAAAAAATGGGTGTTTTTCCCAGAGAACACGCGTAAAAGACGGGCATTTTCCCAATATGATAATAATGTCCATCCTTGTTTTCTTCAGCCAATGCATTTGAAGTGTTTGCACCCAATCGCTGATCAACACAGTCAGACCAGAGCAGTTCAGTACAGATCAGTTTTGAAGCAAACTCCGCCAAGATTGTAGCAATGTTGTCTTACTTTTAGGAATATAACCTATAAAATTATGAAATGGTGGTGCACCATGTCTTTGTGGACAGAAATACTAACTTTCTTTAAAATTATGTGCAGGAATGTGCAGCCTGCCGATAGCTCTTTCGATCAGTAGATGGTGCCACACAATATGGAAGAGGCTCCAGTAAATGTGAACTGGCCACTGAATGGAAGTCGTCCAGGTGGTTTAGTTCAGGTCCAAAAGAAGCAGTTTCTTCCAGGAAGTGTAAATAAATCGTAACAATGTGAATAAGACAGATGGGTTTATTGTATATATGCCAGACCAAGACTTCTCCTCTTTACTGAAGGAGAAGTACAGCTACTCGTGTGAAAAAATACTCTGGTAAAAGTAGAAGTACTAATTTAACTCTGCTACTTAAGTAAAAAGAAAAAAGTACAACTCTACAGCTCTTGGTAATAACGGCCCTCTTTTACGCGCATTCTCTTGGGAAAAAAATGCCCGTCTTTTACAAGCGTTCTCTTGGAAAAACACCCGTTTTAAGCACTGGCGTAAATGTGACACATTTGACTTGCGATATGTTGATGCTCCACTCCTTTATTTTTGACCCAGTATGTCCCTTTGCCCTGGTGTCTGTCTTTTTGAGCAAGTATGAGCATTTGTCCTGGTGTCTGTCTTTTTGTCCCACTATGTCCCTTTGTCCTGGTGTCCTCTTGTCTTTCTAGCATCCATGTGTACAGCAGTGTGGACACAGCAGTTCACTGCCAACTGGTGTTGACAAATCACCACAGTCCAGTCGTCTCCCTCAAACACTCGCAGTCCTTCCTGTTTGCTGGACTGGCCAATGGTGTAGTGGCAATCTACCAGAGAAACACCACAGGTTAGTGTTCACTGACTAGTGATCTGAGATTAGTTTACTGATTCATCAACTATGCTTCTCAAAAATAAAGTCAGTTAAAAAGTGCAGTGGATTGTGTGCAGGTATAAGGTAAAATGTTACCCACTGTTTTTTAAACAGTTGTTTAGAAGCCAGGAGTTTGCATTTTGGCTGTTGCAATGTTAGCTTTTTGGAGGAGGAAGTGACCATATTTGGACACAAGATAAGAGCTGCAGGAGTATAAAAGGTCAATGCTATATTGCAATGTGTCATGGGTGAAGTAATATTAAACACAAATAACCTCATCAAGTGTTTGTTTTTTTTACTGTATTTTATTAACTACAGTCAATGGGGGTGAGAGGGTGTCCTGTCAGCTGTCAAGTCGAACCCATCACTGACATAATTAGTTTCAATATATTTATTAAGCCAGTGGTCCCCAACCTTTTTATGCCTGAGATCCCTAACCTCTGCCTAGATGGCAAGGGTTGACAGAAAAACAAATCCAGATGAGACTGTTTCAAGTTGAGGCTTTTTATTTAGCCTAATTTTAGCAGAATAAGCAGAATGTGATTTATCAAACAAACGGGGGGTTCCCACAGAAAAAAGCTTGCATTGAATGTTATGACCCTCATTCCCGATTGTAAGCATATTACTAAGCGGAGGAAAAGAAACTAACCAGGATTCCCTCATTAGCAACAAGCAAAGAGGGAAGAGCCCAGCACGGAATCCCCGTCCCACGGGCGGGCATGGGAAATGTGACATATGGAAGACTGCTTGCCCAGTTGTTGTCACGCCTGGTCCGGTCTTCTTGGAGTTGGGTGGTTGTGAATGCAGCAGCGGGTGGTAGACTCCATCATCCAAACCCTCTGTTCAGGGTTGAAATGTGTTAGCTGTGAAAATGGGCTGAAGTTCATCTGTGTTCTTTCAGACAGACTGTGTGACAGCAGCTCCTGTCGGCTGGTGTGTTTGGGCTCTGAACCAGTGTGGACACTGATCACACTCCAAGACACTGTCTGGGCTGGATGGACCAACCAAGTCACCCTCATCCACGGCTCCAGTCTCCTCACTGAGGTGGGCCCCCCATCACATAAGATTTCCAACCCTAATGTGGACCTGTTCAGGTGTGGTTGTGGTCAGCTGCAGGTGTTGCCAGGTCTGGACGTGGTCAATTCCGGCCGTGGTCAGGTGTATCTGTGATCAGGTGTAGGTGTGATCAATGGTGGGTGTGGTCAGATCTGGCTGTAGTCAGGTATGGGCCTGGTCAGAATAGTTTGAGATCTCTGGAGGTCAAAGGTGACATGTCGCAAAATTAACATGTGTAACACTGTTTGTGTGTCAAGCATAGACATATCACACTATAACTTAATCAATCATATCATAATATTACACACACTGACACATATATACATATAACAAAATTATCAATATTGCAAAAGGTCAAAGGTTAAGGTAGCATTTAGCAGAAAGGTCAAAATCACATTATTGGCTCTAATTCAACAATGGATTTTCATAGAAACTTGAGATTGGCACAAAATGGGGGTGAGATTAAGCATTCTCTGAATACTTGTAAATATTTAACATGAAAACAGGAAATGGACAAATACTTTTTCACAATACTCTACATATAGTGTGGATGCAACGGTACATGGTATCCATGTCTGAACCCTAAACTGTCATGGTAGTGACTGTGTCAGTAGATGTTGTGCAGTGGTTGGATTATTTGCCTAGCCAATGAATGCAGTCATTTATATATATTTGTATTCAAATGTTCTTCTCCTTATTTTGTTCTGTTTGACTCTTTGCTTTGAAGTCTGACCATGAGTATGTGTTTATTTTCATTTCCTGTGTAGAGTTTTGAAGCCCACCCTGACCGCACCTGCACAGTGAGTCACATGGTGCGTTCAGGTGGGGGTGTGTGGATGGCCTTCACCCAGGGCTCATCAATTCACCTGTTTCACACAGAGACTCTTGAACAACTACAAGAAGTGAACATCTGCACTCGCTCTGCTCATGTGACTCCAGGTAAACCTCTGACCCAGGGGTTTCAAATATGTGGCCTGAGGGTCAAATGTGGCCCACCAACGGTTACAATTGTGGCCCCTGAGATGAATTGTCAAAGGGCAATAACTCCAGGTCTTGACATTGCCAGGTCTGGGCGTTGTAAATTTTGGGAGTGGTCAAATCTGGGTGTGGTCACGTGTGGACCTCATTTTAGTTCAGGTTCCACATCCAGACCAATATTATCTAGAGTCAAATTATAGCAGAATAACCTACAAAAAAGAATGACTCCATATTTTCTTCTCAGTTTGATGTGAAAATCATTTACATTATCTTCATATATAATGACAACAAAACAGAACAAAAATATTCAGAATCCAGAAAACATTACCAGTATGCAGGTGAAGGTCAAAACAGGTATCCAGTCCTTGTGATGGGTCTGACAGGGTCGAGGTAGTTTCAGTGTCATACACAAGTTCAACGTTCAATATCAAAAGGCAAAATCCAACACCAAAACCAACAGGGAACAGACAACAGACTAATACCAGAAAGCCAAAAACACAGAGAGATCAAGACACATGGGAAAAAACATACATTTGATTGTAGACAAGGCAGACAAACTAGCAAACGAACACTCAACACTTGCAGGAGAAAGAAGAGGTGGGAGCAATCACACAAATTAACAAGGCGGGGGAAAACACTGATGACAGGAAGTAAAACCAGACATAGTGAACACGGACCAACATAATACAAAAAAGCCCAAAGCACTAACAATGACAGAAAACAAGGAGACAGAAAAAATATGTGGATACATAACACACGCAAAAACGTTTGAGTGGTTTGAAATTTGGGTTAATGTAAAAAGTCTAAAGTCTCTCAGATAATGAGGACTCTCATTATTTATTATATATCTTTGAATTGTGATCAAGTTTTGTATATTATTTGGTAGTAGTCTGTGAGATGCTTTGAAAAGGATTATTGATGTATAATATTTTACAAGATCGTGAATTTTTATTAGTTTTGAACAAATAAATAGTGTGGTAGTATAGTATGGTGAGTGTGATCTAGAAATCCAACTTTATAGTAAGTAAAGATTATATATAGAGCACTTTTCCCACACCAGTCAAAGTGATTTACATAAAATACATGAAAATACATAAAACAATAAAACAAAACAACATATAAAACAAATGCAGAGATCGTGCAACAAACCAGGCAACACGGGCAACTAACCAAAAGCTTGTCTAAACAGGAAAGTTTAAAAAACAGCTGAAGACTTTGACAGGAGCTAAACTGAAGTGAAAGTGGCAGCTTGTTCCAGAGTTTAGACGCCACCACACTAAAAGCCTGATCTCCACAAGTTTTAAAACACATATGCAGCACCACCAACAGTCTGTACTCTGCAGATCTGAGGGCTCGACTGGAAGAATGGATTTGTAAATGCCCTGAGATATAGTGAGGGGTCTGAGCATTTAAAGCTTTAAAAGTTAAAACAACTATTTTAAAACTGATCCTAAACCTGACAGGGAGCCAATGAAGAGATGTTAAAACTGGAGAGATATGGTAGCTCTGCCTGGAGTTAGTTAAAATTCAAGCAGCAGTGTTCTGGACAGCATTTGATTTAATGAAGATTTCTTAAGACCATTAAAAAGGGAATTACAATAGTCCAGACAAGAGGTAACAAATTAATAACTTGCTCCATGTCCTAACTGACCGTAAATTAGCGATATTTCTTAAAGGTGTCGTTCCATGGTTATTTCATTAATATTGCTGTGTTCTCCATTGCTATTGTATTTATTTTGTGTTGGTTCTATTTAACAAAATGTGTGGATTGCTTTGCTTCCAGCTGTTTTTAGAGAAAAATAACTTGAGGTCGAACAACAGAGTTTACCGCCCCTTCCGCATACATGTCCATGACCCAGTGATGAGGCATCTCTGATTGGCACAGAAAATGAATGCATGAAGGAACACTCCCCCCTCCCCTCTCGCTCTGTGTGTGTTTACCCAGAGTAGCATCCAGCTAGGTTTTGTGCTGTCGCTTGTTTTGAAAACTTGCATTCAAGAAAACGAGGCTTTATTTCCACAGAGAGCACATGAACCAGTTTGCTCCACCATTTTTTTTCAAGTTTGTGCAGCAGCTACTGTGGTGCCGTCTTCTCTTGTAGATGCTAATGCTACTTCAGATTCGCTGCAATGGGGGACGGGCTTAACCCCACGTGGGTGACGCCAATGTTTTCTATGAATGGGAAATACAGCCAGTGGAGGGGACATACCACTTTCAAATGCAGCATGTGTTGGTAACTCGGGGTAAATGGTAAATGGACTGCACTTCTATAGTTCTTTTCCACCTTCATGGTGCTCAATGCGCTTTACATTAGCCTCACATTCACCCATTCATACACACACTCATACACCAGTAGGTTTCTAAGGTTCTGTCAGTCCTTCTGGGAGACTAAGTCAGGATTCAGTGTCTTGCCCAAGAACACTTTGACATGTGGACAGCCAGAGCCAGGCAACGAACTGCCAAACCTTCAGTCATGGGACGACCCACTCTATCAACTGATCCACAGCCGCCTTAGGGTGGTGAACCATCAGATTCCAAAAGGAGTGTGGAAAAGTGGTTTTCAGCGGAACGTCACCTTTAAATGAAAGAGAGGATTTAGTCAACTCTATGATGTGACCATCTAATGACAAAGAGCCATCCAAAACGACACGCAAAATAGATTTAACAGACAATCTAACCAGATCCTAACATTTCTGAGATGACACTGTCTGAAGCAGAAATAAAAGTTTCTGTTTTATCTGCATTCAGTTGTTGGACATTCACAGCTAGCCAGGACTTGATGGCAGAAAGACAGTTGTTCAAATCATCTAATTCAGAAAGCTCATGAGGTCGGAAGGAGAAAAACAGTCGTAACTTATGTATGATTTGTACTGCTGGTTTCTGTAAAATGACTAATGGATTAACTCTGATCAGTGGGTGCAGAACTTCACAAGGTGGAGGAAATCCTTTTGGAACCGTTCTCCAATGCAACCACTGGTGCAGAAGCTGGACACATATTTTTGACTGTTCCCCCAGTAAAAAGCTGCCTTGACAGTTTGGAAATTTGCAACCAAAGCAGATTACATGGGTAGTGTGACGTTGGTTCCCAGTTCTGTTTTACTTAAACAGAACTAGGATCCAGTTCCTAGTTTCATTTAGTAAAGGCTGACCATACCCCCCCTCTTTCAATACTGGTTTTGACTGGTTTCCAGTTCTGTTTTTGCATACAAAGAAATAGATTTTAGGTGGCAAAGCCAAACTGTGCCCCCCCCCCCCCCCCCACACACACACACACACACACACACATACGTGAGCACTTAACACTTCTGAAGTAACACAGATGCTAAATTCTGTTCATATATTTTGATGTTAATATTTATTTTAACAATTAAAATACATATACCTGTGATATGAAATGCTCTTTTTAATAATAAAAGAATGTTTTGGTCCATGTTTTAGTTGCTTTTTCAAGTAAAGGTGGTATTTTGACAAACATTTGCATTTTGCTTTGAAGGACATGAGCGGGGAGGCCTGAACAAGCATCTATGCACAGGAATAAATGGAATTGGGAACCAATATATATATATATATATATATATATGTATATATATATATATGTATATTCAGCTAGTTTTTTGGGGGGCAGGGTCGTGGTGCAGTGGACACCATTGTTGAATTCCAACCTGGAACCTTCTTTCTATGTGGCGTTTGCATGTTCTCCCTATGTTCACATGGGTTCTCTCCTGGTACTCCTCCCAACATCCAAACACATGCACAGCCTTTAACTGTACCCAGCTGGGACAGGCTGCAACATACAGTAACATACAACTGAAGTCAGTGTATTGTCATGGGTCAGGGCTGCAGACACTGCCAGAATCTGGTGGTGTTGGAACTGACATGGTGTGTATTTTCCAGGCCAGATGTGTGTGTCCAGCCTGCTCATCTGCCAGGGGCTTCTGTGGGTGGGGACCACTCAGGGTATCATCCTCACCTTCCCCATTCCCACACTGGAGGGTATCCCCAAGGTCAAAGGTCAGTCTCCACCTAGAACCTACTTTTTTGGACTAACTCATTTTCTCTTTTCTTAAATGGTCAAAACCAGTAAGATCCTAGTCCAGGTTGGTGGGGACACTGGGCAGGTCCCACACATGACTGTGGACAGGGTCAGAGTTAGAGTCAGGCTTAGGGTCTAAGCACGGTTGTTTGTTTAAATAAATCTGTGTTTGTCACATATTTGTACAGGTACAGGGATGGTGTCTCTGAACGCTCACTCTGGTCCAGTCGACTTCCTGGTAGCAGCTTCAAATACATTGGCATCTGATATGTTTCGAGGGCAATCAAACTGCAATGGGGGTAGAGACAGCGGATGTGAAGGTAGAGCCGGGACTGATGTGGGAGGGGCTGTAGTTGGACAGAAGGTAGAGCATGACCAGTACTCCAAAACAGCCGAACCAAAGCCTAAGGGGCTTCTGCTGCAGTACCGCCTTCAGTCCACCCACCAGCTGCCTGGGAAGCTCCTGACGGGCCAGGTGGACCAGAAGGACCAGGTGGAGCAGAGGGAGCAGAGCGACCCAGACACCTTGACGGCCAACCCGGTGGAGGACGGCTCCATCTATGAAGTGAACGAGGACCCGGACGTGTGGGTACGAGGCCGGCCCGTGGACCGGGGTAAGGACGGGGAGGCCAGGCGCAGCCAGATCACGTCAACAGCCGTCTTCTCTGGAGGTCGAGGCTACCGTAGGATGGGAAGAACCGCAGCAGGAGACTCTGAAAGCACAGACAACACACTGCTGATGTGGCAACTCAGTCTGACCTTCAGCCAATGAATGAAACATCCACACACATCTGTTTACACACACTAAGGCTGAATCTCATTTCACCCCTTAGCCCTACCCATACCCCCTACCCCTTACCCCTTCAAACGGAGCTATAATGGGTAGGGCTTGAAAAACAATCCCGATGAACTGGGACACCCCTTCAAAACTCACCTACATCATCAGTTCACTCTGCTAGAAACAACAGCTTTAGCCAGAAATAAACGGCTGTAGTCTGCTGCTGTAGTTGTGGCGTTCTCCTGGGCTATGACCATATGTTTATTAATATCTGCATCTAATCCAAGAAGTGCTATGCATTGATGGATTACTCCACGTTTATGTGATTTTTTTTTTTCATGTGCGTTTTATGGAGAAAATTACCATTACAAATTGCGACAATGTCAAATTTTATAAAACACAACAGTTATTACAACTTAAAAACTGTTATGGCAATAATACTACATTTGTGTACTTCCTTTGTAGATAACGCCATTTATTAAAAAAAAAAAAAAAAGATTTGCATTGTATTCTGGGAAATTTCTCGTACCCCTCCCTCTGGAAAATCTCTGTTTGAAGGGGTATAAAGCCCTTCTCCTTCCCCCTTCCCCCTACTCCTCTGCCCTAAACATGGACTTGCAAAATAGAGGGGAAGGGCTAAGGGGTGAAATGAGATTCAGCCTCAGGTTTGGCCAGATATTTGAAACTCTATACTCAGCCCTTTCTATCCTGGACTGTTTCATCTATACCTGAAAGACACAGGACCACCATCAAACTGAGGTTTCAAGACTGTTGCCACTTCCTGTTAGGACTCTTATTCATTTTACACACACACACACACACACACACACACACACACACACACACACACACACACACACACACACATCCTTCTCTCTGCTCATGTGTGTCTCCATCTTAGTGTTAATTCATATGATGCTTTTAATAAGCGATCAATAAAATAACTGTTAATCAATCAATTAATCTTCAACAATGAGCCCCCACCACACACACACACACACACACACACACACACACACACACACACCCTTCTCTCTGCTCATGTGTGTCTCCATCTTAGTGTTAATTCATATGATGCTTTTAATAAGCGATCAATAAAATAACTGTTAATCAATCAATTAATCTTCAACAATAAGCCCCCACCACACACACACACACACACACACACACATACATACATACACATAAACACACTAGTGCCTAAAACTATGAATTTGACTTTGAAGATAGAGTTTTAGCCTTTTTAATTTCTTTCTTTTTAAATGAATCATTAGCCCCAGAGGCAGATGTGGTTCCTCTCCTTTCTGTCTGTTCCATCTCTGACTCTTTTCAGAATAAACTGTTTTTATTCTTTTTTTCCCCACATATTTATTTTTTATTTCATTTTCATTTCATTTATCAGTTCTATTAAACATTGAACATTCACTCATTTTCTGAACTCACTTTGTCCTCACTAGGGACACAGTGTCACATCTGTCTGTGTCTGTGTCTCCATCACCGCACTCGCGTTCCCTGAAGAAGTGATATCTAATTCTTGTGTCTTTATTACAAATAAATTCCTTGTCTGTTTCTGCTTCTTGTATCTGGATTCACTTTCTGTTTTTGACATTACACACACTGGTTGGAGCCTATCTCAGCTATTTATGGGCAAAGGCGGGATTCACCCTGGACATGTGACCAGTTCATTACAGGCACACTTTTTTGAACATTTTATTTGTAAATCATTCAAACTTTCAATAAAAAGTGGCAAACCCCAGGGAACATTGCACCTCTGTCCTATAGTCCTTCATTCAACCTTATGTTCATCAACTTTGCAGAACATGAACATGCAAAAAAAGATTATATATATATATATATATATATATATATATATATATATATATATATATATATATATATATATATATATATATATATATAATTTTTTTTTTGCATTTTTCAGGATTTCAGAATCATTTTGAAATGAAATGTTCTCAGTGTTTTTCAGTTATTTATGCTAATGGACAATGAAGCTATTGTTCTTTTATTAATAGTTTTTTTACATTAAGAATTGTAAAAAACCTGACCTCCAAACTTTAACCCAAACTTTTAGCTTCAAACCCTAACCCAAACACAACTAGGTATATTTGTCACATACAAGTTATACATAGTAGAGAGTGAAGTCCATGTTCATTCTGGCGGCTGTGACTCAGTTGGTAGAGTGGGTTGGCATATGACTGAAAGGTCAGCGGTTTGTGTCCCGGCTCTGGCTGTCCACATGTCGAAGTGTCCTTGGGCAAGACACTGAACCCTGACTTAGGCTCTCAGTAGGGCTGACAAAAACCTTAGAAATCTACTGGTGTGTGAATGGGTGAATGTGAAGCTAATGTAAAGTGCTTTGAGCATCATGAAGGTGGAAAAGAACCATATAAATGCAGACCATTTACACTGAGAATCAGAGCTCATTCATTTTTTCCTTAATAAGACCCAAAGCTAAGTTAAAAGGCTGATGTTCCTTATCCATTACTATTGTACCATCATGAACAGGAGGAAAGACCTGAACCAGGATCTGCTCCTGAAGGACTAAAACCTCCTACACAGTGTAGACTGACTGTACAAACAGGTGTGACATTAAAATATGTCTGTATCTATACATTTGTTTGTAATGATAGTAAAGCAGAGAGAGAGAGAGAGAGAGAGTGTGTGAGCGAGAGAGCGAGGGGTGGTGGAGTGCAAGAGAGTGGAGGGGGGGGGGGGGGGGGGCAGAGAGAGAAAGATAAACAGGGAGAGAGAGAGAGAGAGCAGTTGTAATCCGTAGTGTGTGGAGCCGAGTGCAGAGGTAAACAACATCAATGTGAGGGATGGAAGGATGGAGATGAAAGTGTGACTCATGGATGATGGTTCAGTATGAGCTGCTTCTGCAGGATGACTGTTCCTCTGACGCTCTGCTGCCTTTTACTGTCTGCCAACACTTTAACACAAGGTGAGTGCCTCCACCTGCAGGGTTAGGGTTAGTGTAGGGCAGGGGTACTCAATCCTGGTCCTGAAGAGCTACCATCCTGCATGTTTTAGACGTATCCCCCTTCTAACACACCTGATTCAAATGATAAACCTCTCATCAAGTTCTGCAGAAGACTGATAATGAGTGTGTTGGAAGAGGGACACATCTAAAACTTGTAGGATAGTAGCTCTTGAGGGTTAAGGTTAGTGTAGGGTTAGTGTTAGTGAAGGGTTGGTGTAGGGTTATGATGGATGTGGGTTAGGTTTAATCTGTTAATGTAACATAAGGTTCATATTTGTTTGTAAATTAACTTTTGTACTTCAGTAAATGTAAAGTGTGTCTCTTTTGCTCATGCTGTTGTATTTACTAACAGTGGGATTTCACCTACCCAACATATAACCCTAAACTTAACCCAAACCTGAACCCTAACCCTAAATTTAAACATAACCCTAACCCATTCATATTCATGGAACAGTCTAACCCAGGCATGTCAAACTATTCCACAAATGGCCGGTGTGGCTGCAGGTTTTTGTTCCAAGAGTTTACAGTTTGAACAATCGACTCTGAAGACTGAGATCAGGTGATTCATTGAGTCCAGTCTAGTGTTCTGCTGCTTGGTCGGAACAAACACCTGTAGCCACACTGGCCCTTTGTGGAAGAGTTTGACCCGCCTGCCCTAACCCTACCCTAACCTTAACCTTGACCCTCACCCTCATGCTTTGTGTCCTTTAATTACTCCAGTTCTGTGCAAATGCCTCTGTCAGCCACTCACTTACCTAACTCTTTTGGAGGTTTTGTTCTGGGCATAATAAAGCTCCCATTGTCTGACTCTGACCCATATTGCTGAAGGTAATCTGGACTTTAAAATGATTAAACGCTGCAGCTGTTTCAAACCACAAAGTGCATGGATGTTAATCCCTGAGCAGAACTCACAGATTTTCTGTCTATGATCTTGAGTGTCTCTCTCTGAATTTGGGATTATGGCCTAGTAGTATGTACGGGCCAGTGAGGTGTATTATGGGTTTAACTTTTCAACTTTTGCCCAAGAAATGTCCTGACCTAAGGTTCTGCAGATCGGGGACCCATTGAGATTCACCCCAGTCCCATTAGAGGGAGCTGGTCTTCTGTGATTCTACATGTGTGTGATAGTGATCCTGCTCCCAACACACACTCATCCTGCTCCACCTTACCAATCCCTTTACCCTACCCCAAACCTACCCCTAATGGTACGGCCACACCTAACATGAATTTACGCGTGTTCACCTGTGACGTGCTATGTAAACACCCAAGTCTGGATGTTGGAAAATGTTTGCGTGGCCACACCAAATGCACAATGCCCAAGTCTGGATGCTGGACAAACTTAGAAACATAGATAAAAACAAAATCTGTCCCACCAATTGAGATCACTTGGATAGCTGCTCTGTACCTGCTCTGGAGGTCCCAGATACATCCCATCAAATTATGAAAATACTTAATTTTATAACCTATCCAAACAAAAAATATGTAAATTCTTCAGAAAAAGAAGTGTAATTTTAATAATGGAATGTATTTATATAGAATTTTTTTGGCCATTCAAAGCACTTTACATTAGTGATCCATTATTCATTCACTCTCACATGCTCACTCTGGAGGTGGTAAACTACATTTGTAGCCACAGTTGCCCTGGGGCAGACTGACAGAGGCGTGGCAGCCATTTTGTGCCTACACTCCTCTGACCGTCACCAAACATTCATACACCAATGTGAGTGGCACTGGAGGCAAGGAGGGTGAAGTGCCTTGCCCAAGGACACAACAGACCGACTAGGACAGAGCAGGATTTGAACCACCAAGACTTCAGTTACTGGACAACTCGCTCTATCAACTGAGCCATGGCTGACCATTTTAACAATGTTCTGCCTCGACTCATCATTAGTCCATGTGTTTTATTATGGATAAGTTCTACAAAGACACTGAACACTCACTAACAGAAGCAGAAAATGGATCAAAATATGCTGAATTTTCTTTAGACATTTTCATGTGTTTAATATTTCTTCAGGTTTTTCAGATTTTATTGTTAAAGGATAGTTTGTAAATGTAATGTTCATATTACATTTGTAATCTTCATAATTCAATGTTATTTTTTTGCACCAAAACAAAGACACATTTGAATTTATTATTTTTAGACATACTGTAATGTTATTTTCCATCAAACTAAGAAGAAACAAAGCAGTCAGAGACAGCAGACCTATGCCAAGGCTTGATAGTCCATCATTTGACGTCAAAATATGATGTAATCGAGCCATAGGTGTTGACCCACCTGATGTACGAAGGTGAGACGATGTGAATGAAAAAAAAACGCCTGACTATATCTTGTCTGAATCCTGAGATATTACCACTGATGTGTTTTAGTTGTTGACCTTTAGTGTGACCTTGACCTTTGACCTTCATTGCTGAAAATCTAATGGCTTCTTCCTTGACCCATTATCTATCATTCCTGAAAGTTTCATTAAAATCCATTCAGAACTTTTTGCGTAATCCTGCTAACAGACAAATGGACCCGAATTTAATACCTCCTTGGCGAAGGTAAATATGGAGTCATTAGTTTTTGTAGGTTATTCTTCTATTGGCCTGTATGTGGAACTGGAACTAAAATCAGTTCTGCAGCCTTGTGTGTGGAATTTTTGCACTTTTGTCATTTTTTTGTAAGTTGTTATGCTCTTCACCCCATGGCACATTGGAACCTTTGGTGAGCTGCATTTGGTCCCCCAGTTTGAGCCCCCTGCAGTAAACAGAGTGTTAAGTTAATTCAGTTCAATACAATGGTGTTGGTCCGCAAAAACAACTTGGTCGTGTAAGACCTTTCTGTTTTTGGTGGCTGACCAAAAAAATCAGTGGTAGCTTGATGGCACCTTGCAATGACATCCAGGTACTATAGTATCTGTAATAAAAATGCTCTCAAGGAATAGTACCTGGTACTTAAAGGTGGGGTAGGACATTGTGGAAAAAATGGTCCAGCAAATCAACACAAGTTAGATTTTGAAAATATACACCCCCTTCTCTTCTTCAGCCCACCCCTCGAAACCATGCCTTCATGTTTCACGAATACATGAACGCACACGCTGTCTCGAGCAGTCACAGAGGTTCACGACCATTTGCAAGAACTCACATTGATTAGCCAACAAGCAACACCACACTGGTTATTTTCATCAACATCTTTCATTTTCTCACTGAGGGGCTAAATACAATACCCATAACCCTTTAGTATGTACCAATATTATATAATCATAACTTTATCATCTTTCCTATCACAAAGAAACATGGCCACCTTAGCATCGGTTTTTAGCCCCTTTTCCTTTTTAAGTTGTCGCCAGCGCTGGAAAGCCGAAGCGATTACCACCCTTTTCCTTTTCCGTTCTTCACTCAGCTTCCTCATGACATTCCTCATGAGGAAGCTTTAGTTCCAGTTCCACATTGCTGCTGGTTGTCGTCTTTTCCACCATAGCTGTTTATGTGAATGCGCAGAAGTGGGAGGGAGGGGTGGGTGGGGAGTGGACTGATATTTGATGGACGTATCAGCAAATCAATCAATGTAAAGATGATCAGTATAATGATTGGCCAGAGTTTTCCTCTTGTTCCATCCTCTAGACTAGACTAAAACATTTAGTTTTTTTGTAGACATTCTATTTCAGTGCGTGGTATGGGATCATGAAGAGGTTTTCAAGCAATATGGTTTAAAAAATGCTCTAAAAAAGATGCCCCACCCCACCTTTACTGGAAGTCAAGTCAAGTCGATACCATGTAGTCGAAACGCAGCATAACCCTACCCCTACCCCATTACTTCAGCTCAACCATCTGTCCTTCCTTATATTTTGAACACATGGTTGGTTCTTTAATTTCAGTGCATTTGAGGAGAATGATCTACCGTCACATCCAATTACGATCTACGACAGATGAACAACTACACACTGGGCCAAATCCAGCATGTATCACACAATAAACAATAAAGGACAACATGCCAAATCAAAACCATCTATGACACACAATGCTGTGAAACATGAGACAAATAAATGTTACAAAAGGACTAAGACTAGAAGTCCAAACCCTTTTCAACATCCCATCATTTGAAGACAACTGAAAAGCAGAACTAGCTAGAAAAAGTTAGATTCCTTGTGGTTCTGGAAAAATAATGACTAGAAACCCCAGAACTACAGCCAAGACCTGGCAGAAGACCTACGAAGAACAGGGACAAATGGCTCTGTTGATACACTACAAAATACAATACACAGGAAAGCACCCCAGACCCCCAGAGTGTGGCTTGACCCTAACCCTAACCCTCCCAGTCTGTGTGCATGAGGCTGTAAATGCAGGAGAATTCTACATTTATCAAAAGGCAAAGAGCACACATGGAGCTGATGAGGATTATGGGTAGAGTTAGAGGTTAGGGGTGGGGTTAGGGGTACGTGTTGCTGGGTATTGTTAGAGGGTTGGGATTAAAGGGTTAGAAGGTTGGGGTTAGGGATTAGGGTTAGATGTAGATATATTTTGGTTATTGGTCCCATTACATTAATGGACAAAATAACATACAGACAAACACCAACACCAGCAACACACAACTACATGTGACAGAAAATATGTGCTATATAGACAAAGTTCAAAGACAAACAGATCAGCAGGGTCTGCAGATGGGTAGGGCCCACTGTTATAGCTGCAAGGATCAGATTTTTCCCGAAGTAAGGCATCCTGAACTTCATAGCTGTGTACCTGCATCCTGAGGGTAGAGGGGTGATGTGCTGGGGCTGGAGTGTCCTCCCTAAGCCTAACCATTTACATAGAGAGTTAGGGTTACACGATAAGGGGGTTAGGGGTTAGAGGGTTAGCGCTAGAAGATTAGAGGGTTAGGGGTCAAAGGTTAGAGGGTCAGGGTTAAACGCTTAGGAGTTAGAGGGTTAGTGGTAGAAGGTTATAAAGTTTGTGGGATAGGGGTTAGAAGGTTAGCAGTCAAAGGTTAGAGGGTTAGGGGTCAAAGGTTAGAGGGTTAGAAGTTTAGAAAGTTAGAGGGTTAGGGGTTAGAGGTAACAGCTGATCCACCAGTGCCTTCCATCTCTCATTCTTAACGCAGTAGAAGTGGATAAAGCTGCTTTTATTTATCTCAACACTTTAAAACCAGCTGCTCTTTTATCCTTTTTCACTTGAAGTTGGATAAATGCAGCTGTTGGCCCAAGTCCAACCTCAGTATATGTGCTTTTATTTATCTGAATGTGTTAAACATGCTAACCCTGGTTCAAGGAGAACCTAAAGCATGTGTGTGTGTGTGTGTGTGTGTGTGTGTGCATGCGTATGTGTGTGTTGAGAAGCTGCAGCTTGGCAAATGGTTGGCTCTTTAGATGAAAGGCTGGACGAAAGGATTAAGAGGAAAAACATGGGGAAAATAATCTGTAGGTCACATGACGTCATGCACTCATGTGGTGGAGGTGAGGCTCACTGTGATTACAGAGGGCAACCAAGCCCCTCCCACCACAGGCAGACTGAGCGCCGCAAGGTGCCTTTGGCTTTGGTCCAAGGGTCAGAGGTCAGCAGTTCCAGGACAAGTACACACATGTTCCCCCTTCAGTAGAAGAGCTATAATTACACAATAATATTTACATCATAATTTCATTTAATTATAACAATAAAACCAACAAGAAAAAAGAACATACATTTAGTGACCTGGGTCCAAGGGTCAGTAAAGGTCACAGCTGTGAAACGTCCTCAAATTGGTCTGTGAAAGAAATGTTTATAGGAGCTGTAATGGCCAGTAATGCATTTCTGTCCTCTGTAGGGGACAAAACTTTTTTACAGTTTTACTTAAAAAATTATGTCTATTGTAAATGACATTCCATTAAAAAAATTATTATGAATAAATACAAGTATGTTTTTTAAAAATGTTGCATTTTGCAGTTGTGCACAATCAAAATTAATCAAGATGTTTAATGTAAAAAAAAAAAAAAAAGCGAAACATTTCACTTTCTTGGGCATCAGGAGGATATCAAAACTATTCAATATTATTCAAATTATTAATGTGTTTGAAATGAAAAGAGAATTTACTGAAGCATGTCATTGTTCATGTGTTGGATTATATTCAGGTTATGGTTATAGTTAGAGTTAGTGGCGCTACATAAAAATGGATTGTGGTTTATGTAATTGGATGTGTGTGTGTTGCCTATGTGTACAGGACTTATGGACGCATCTGGTATGGGGACGCGTGGCTGTGTGTGGTGGTGGTGGTGGGGGGGGGGTGAACAGCGGCGGAGGGACTGTGGCTCTGTGTGTGTGTGTGTGTGTGTGTGTGTGTGGTGTACAGACTGATTTTATAATGTACAGCTCTGGAAAAAATTAAAAGACCACTACATTTTTCTGTGAAATCATTCCTGTATCTGTTCAATTCCAACACAAACACAACTTATTCTACTGAATAAACATCTGATGTGTGTTTATTTAAGAAGGAGCAGAATAAACACCCCTACTGTGTCCATCACTGTCTTGATGATCAAAGTAATGTCAATCCAAAAATATCTGTAAAAATACTGGACTAATGTTCTGACAATCTGACAAACTATGAGTGGGACTGAGCTTTTGTTATCAGGACACTGCTTCTGGTTTTACTTTTGGTTTTTCCTTTTGTAAAAGACTTTATTGGTGGTAAGGATGTTATAGCTCTTCTCTCAACCGAGTATGGTAAGAACTTTTACTTCTACTTCTATCATCTACGTTGCATGCTGCTTTCAGTGTTATTCGTTGAAGTAGTACATTATTCAAAATGACAAGCACCTGGTTTCTCCAATTAGGGCGAATGATTTTGATTGACAACCCCGCCTTAATAAAGAGAAGCCAATGGTGCTTTTCCAGATGTAAGATGCGAGCAGCCATGCAAAGCATCTATACATCTGGCTTGAGTCAGGTTAAAACTAGTCTGCCTCTAGTGGCAACAAATATTTTTGGCCTGAATCGTTGGTCTAGACACTTGATAGAGTTTCAGCTCTATGGAGTGTAACCGGTTCCAGTTAATTGATTCAATCACAACACACCATTTGTGTAGCGAGATTTTAGGGCGGGGTTTAGTACAATGATGACAGGGTTGAAGAAGTAGGAACTTATATACAGTCTATGGTCGGATAAGCAGCAGGTAAACAGACCTGGTTGGATATTTTACCTCCACTGTTACTGGTGTGTTAATGTTAATTAGCCTAGCCTATAGGATGCTGAAACAATAAGATATACGCTACTTTGGACTGAGCTTGTTTTCGTCACTCTGTATACGTCACATTGTTCATTGCTCTGATTGGTCATAGCGCTGCCCTATTACATGCAGAGCAGTTTGAAAGACAGTCATTGATCCCGCCTGTATGCTTAAGTTCAGTCTATGGATCATCTCCAGACTATGAATTCATTTCATAGTCGGGCTTGGCAGGCTAACATTGTATTGGTTTTATTCTTTGAACACAGTGATGTTAATGCTTGGTTCATTTTGTGCAGCAGCAAAGCATATACTTATGTCTGGAATTTGAAAAAAAAACAGTTTAATTCTTAGTAAAAAAAAAGGGTTAGGACAGGTGATAGACCCAAATGCAGGACTTAGACACACAAGGCTGCATTTACAGATTTTATTGATCACAATAAAAATTAAATATGATTCCTCAGCAACACTCTGCGAGTGATCAGGAAAGCGGAGAACCTCCTTAACTGAGGGCTGAGGCAGAGAGATCAGGGTCAGACAGGCAGGGGTTAAAAACAGGCAAAACACTAGCGACCAGAAAAATCCAAAAATCATACTAGGGTCCAGAAGATGGGTCAGGTCCAGGATCCAAGAGACAATGATGCACCAACAGGGGAAAAACAGGCTTGTGGTCAGGAACAGGCTAGAGGTCAAAACACACCAAAAAATATCCAGCAACACAGACAGGGTCAAAGACAGAAATCAAGAAACCAGATAACCACAAGCAAAGTCAAACACCGAAAATCAAAGACAAGAATACTGCTTATAAGTCGCTACCAAGGCGGACAAATTCGACAGAGACACAATGGGCGTTTAAATATTAGTACTGACAGGTGAGACACATCAGGGAGAAATTAATGAGGGGCAGGGAAAACACCAGTGACAGGAAGCTAAAATATATTGTGTATATATGGTATATACATATATTTGCTAGATTATATTACATTATATTATATATGATTCTATATGATCATAAAACTTGGTAATAGAAAAAAAAGCTTTATTCCTACTCCTTTTTCGAACTATGTTGTTTTGTTATGTTTTTGTTTATATCGTTATTCCTATATATGGTATGTACATATCATTTTTTTTGTTATATGTGTATATGATCGAACCGAACTGATTGTGGAGGTGACATTGCCTTGATAAATGGTTATGGATGCTTGTGTTGATTGGGGGTGGATATGAGGTGTGTTGGGGCACAGGAAGTAGAATCTATTGGAATATTGGTTTGTAATAGAGGGGTGAGTAATAGAGTGTTACTTCTTACTTCTTCCCACTCCGTTTCAAGTACAAAAAAAAATTGTGACACGTTGATTGATGTTTTGATCATTTTGTGTAAATTGAATGAATGAATGAAAAGAGCGAAAGTGTGAAGATGAAACACAGATCCCAAAATAAAAGCCCAAACACTAACAATGATAAAAAAAAAAAATACATAGAGACACACAGAAAAATAAGACAAAACACCACACCTTGAGTCTGGATGATGACACATATGACAGAAGTGGGGTTCAGTACCTTCAACGAGGTTAAGAACCTCTGTTGACTGATACACAAGTATTCCATGTATGAAGTGAAAAAGCACTTTCGCTGTCTTTGACCCAGTGCTGGACATAGACAGGAGTAAAGCTGGACCCACAGTACACAGAGAGAGGTGGTCTGATCTATATCTGTCATTCTTCTCTCTTTTTCTAAGGTTATTTAATAGTTTCTATCGAATCTCTTCCTCCGGTCATCATTGGAGACACAGTCACCCTCAAGTGCAATTTCCAAACTGATGGAAACCTCAGAGAGATTGTGTGGTTTAGGGTGAGTATACAAGTGAAGGGAACACCATCAGCTACATATGCTAACTGTGTATATATATATATATATATATATATATATATATATATATATATATACATGTGCACTGTGTGAGTACCTGTGTAGAACTTATATATGAATACGGACTGTGTTGGTACCTGATAATCTGATTGTTGTTTCTTTAAATAAAGTCTGTTAATATGAAGGTTTGGGTACTTACGCAGGTATGATTGTTGAAATAGAACCTTAATGTTTGAAATAGTACCTGACTGTTGAAATAATACTCGACTGTTGAAATAGTACCTGCTTGTTGAAATGGTACCTGACTGTTGAAATAGTACCTGACTGTCAAAATAGTACCTGAATATAAAAATAGTACCTGACTGTTGAAATAGCAGCTGACTGTTGAAAGAGTACCTTACTGTTGAACTAGTACCTGACTCTGGAAATAGTACCTAGATGTTGATCACAGGCTGCTCAGTTCCTTTTGCAGTCGTTTCAGATGTTGTTCCTAAATGGTGATGACAGAACTTTTTGTTGTCCACTCTCATCACATGCTTCATTTCAAATGTTCTGTTCTTTAGTACACAGTCAAACCATAACATTTGTATAGCTGTCCTCAAACATGTGGACATTTATGTTGATGACAGAGTGGAGGTCTAAGTTCAATCCCAGATCAGGGCCAACCCTGATCGTAGCATAAGGGAGCAGCGCCTCCTTCCCATATTGTAAATGTCTGTCGTCAAGCTCACGATGTTTCAAACATAAAAAAACAAGTTTCATCATTCATTTCATTCATCAAGTGTGTGTGTGTGTGTGTGTGTGTGTGTGTGTGGGGGGGGGGTGTTCCTTGCTCAGAAGTTCTGGGGACAGACCTGAGATGGAAGCAGGAGCTGTGGGCAGATGTTTACTGGAAACAAGTCTGTCCTTTTGTCCTCATGTGGTGGTCTTCCCCTAATAACCTGTCCTCATATGGTGGTCTTCTCCTCTTAACATGTCCTCATGTGGTGGTCTTCTCATAACCTATCCTCATGTGGTGGTCTTCTCATAACCTGTCCTCATGTGGTGGTCTTCTCATAACCTGTCCTCATGTGGTGGTCTTCTCATAACCTGTCCTCATGTGGCGGTCTTCTCATAACCTGTCCTCATGTGGTGGTCTTCTCATAACCTGTCCTCATGTGGCGGTCTTCTCATAACCTGTCCTCATGTGGCGGTCTTCTCATAACCTGTCCTCATGTGGCGGTCTTCTCATAACCTGTCCTCATGTGGCGGTCTTCTCATAACCTGTCCTCATGTGGTGGTCTTCTCATAACCTGTCCTCATGTGGCGGTCTTCTCATAACATGTCCTCATGTGGCGGTCTTCTCATAACCTGTCCTCATGTGGTGGTCTTCTCATAACCTGTCCTCATGTGGTGGTCTTCTCATAACCTGTCCTCATGTGGTGGTCTTCTCATAACCTGTCCTCATGTGGTGGTCTTCTCATAACCTGTCCTCATGTGGTGGTCTTCTCATAACCTGTCCTCATGTGGTGGTCTTCTCATAACCTGTCCTCATGTGGTGGTCTTCTCATAACCTGTCCTCATGTGGTGGTCTTCTCATAACCTGTCCTCATGTGGTGGTCTTCTCCAGATGAACTCAGGGACTGTTCCTCCTGCAGGTGACTGAAGGAGGCAGGGCCAAACATAAGATCTTCACATACGATGCCCTGCAGAACTCCAGCTTCTCCAACCTGGAGGACCTGCGCAGATCGGAGGACCTGGTCTACCAGTCCACTGTGCGGTACGGTGATGGTCTGGGGAGAACACTGCAAAAAAATTATCTCAAAGTGAAAAAAAAATTGAATTAATGGGACATTTGTCACACATTTAATCTAAATAGAAACAAAAACTGCCAAGAAAATGTACATCCTAAAAATGTTCTGATTTAAATAAATAGATCAAAGTTCCTGCCTCAGATTTTCCACCTGACATCAGTCAGTTTTCATTTAGAATCCTCCCCTCCTCGTTGTAGACAACATTCTAAAAGAAGAGGAACAATGGCAACATTCTAAAATTTGGAAAATATGAACAAATCTACGTACGAATACAATCTCACACAACCCTCCTCTTTTCCAGACTAATCTTCAGGAAAAAAAGAGAATAGTAAATATTCCTCTTCCTAATTAGCTTCACCGAAGGCTTGTGGAGCAGTTCCTGTTTTGGAAAATCATGAAAACTATCTTTGTTTAGATGTTAGCAGCCTGGTACACTATTGTATCAACAAACAGAGGCAGCCATATTGTTTTCCCATACACCTGGCAACTGCAGGAAGTGGTCATTCTGGAACATCCTGGAAGCAGGAAGTGTGATATAGGCCTATTGGTAGATTCTTTCTTTTTTCTTTTTGCTTGTTATAAGACAATTGGAGCAGATTTAGGAGCAACAGGCTGATTCCTATTGGACATATTTTGCAGTGTAGTGGTGGAAGCAGGTGTGAGGAATGCCATTTTACCACTGGTTCACCATAACATTCTGAGATACAGATGACATGGTAAATGATTTGGACAACTTTTATGACTAATATCAAGCCTGGTGTGTAAGTGCAGGCTTCCTGAAGTTCAGATGGATGATGACGGCCTGTACGAGTGCCATGTGGGGATCTATGACACGGACTTCAGGGACAAAGTGACTCTGGCCTCCAGCAGCATCATCCTCAGTGTCATAGGTAGGTTTGAGTTCTTGTGGCAGCAGGTGGACCACAGAACTACATTAATGATAATAATAATAATATCTTGAAAAGCACTCAGACAATGCAGACTCTGCCTAGGCAGATAAGCCACACCCACTTTCATTTCTGCAAGTAGCATTCTGCCCCGACCAACCCACTGAAACACACACACCCCATTTCTATAATGCATTTCACTCAAAGCACTTTACATGATTGATCCCATATTAATTTACTCACACATTCTAACTCAGGTGGGGGTAAAATATGTTTGTATGTAGCCACAGCAGGATGGACACGTCCTTACACAACATATGGAGGTGGATCTGATGGAAGGGTGGTGTGTGTGTGTGTGTGTGTGTGTATATATATATATATATATATATATATATATATATATATATATATATATACATGTGTGTTGATTGTTAGCAATAAAATGTTATGATCAGCCACCACCATTCCCTCTGTGGTCCTTCCTCTCTGGTTCTTTTGTACTTGTTCCTTCCATATCTGCTGTCCATGCCCAAAGGGTAAGTGCTCTCTCTCTCTCTCTCTTCCTCTCTCTCTCTGTGCAGTTCCTCCTAAGTCCATCTCCGTGGTGGCAGCCAACAGTCCAGCTCCATTCAGCCGCTATGAGGCCCAAAACTTCACTCTCATCTGTATTGTTACTGGCGCAAAGCCTGCTCCTGTGGTGAGCCTAACACTAGCCCTAACACTAGCCCTAACCCTGGCCCTAACCCTGGCCCGAGCCCTTGCCCTTGCCCTAACACTAGCCCTAACCCTGGCCCTAACACTGGCCCTAGCCGCGGCCATAACCTCAACCAAAGACCCTAACCTTCCTGTGGTGAACTTAACCCAAACCCTTAATATTGGCTTCATGGTTTTGTGTCTGTGACGCTGACAGCTTTCCCTGGACCATGACAGACTCTGACAGAGGACATCCTCTGAGTGAATCTTTTGTAATTCTGAACTAAAGACCATTAAGTTGAATGTGGGTTTCAGTCCTGTGGTGACAGTGGTGACAACCAGTGATGGTTGTTGTATAAACGACCCACAACCAACTATTTTTTTAACTGGCCCGCCCACAACTCAGACCTCAAGAAATATATTTGAAAGGGATGCATCCAAAAAGTCGTCCATGGTCTTTATGAACATCACATGACCTCCTGCATTTATTTCTGTGTTAAAATTCCATGTCATTCCTTGTAAGTTAATATGTTGAGAAAATATTTTTGTCCTGCTTCATCATTCAAAAGTTCTCAACGCTAACGCAGCATCTCCATACCGTAGAATACTGACGACCTTGTACGTCACCTTCACGGAAATTCAGTCAATAAACTGTGTGTATTAATAATAGAAAATTGTAGTTAATATTTAAATTACAATGATTTACCAGTTTATTTTAAGGTTAATCTCAAACAACAAACGACCTAACTGACCGCAACCTGAATATCATTAAATATTTTTCAATGAACCACAACTGTGGATGACTGCAGGTGACGCATCACTGGTGACAGTGATAGAAGACCCAAAAACCCCTCAGTCTGATGGTGCTGTGGCTACATTCCATAGGCACCACAGCTAACAGGGTTTTCACCATGAATTTTATATACAACATAACGGCAGGTTACTGATAGTGATATCAGTAACAGCTGTGTGACTGTGCACGAGTCCTGCTGTGCTATCATCCAGTTTTCAAATGCCACTGGTTGAAAGTACGCTGTGATATTATATGTGCATTTGTTGTTGTTTCCATGCTTCAAAGCTGACATGTTTTGTCGCAGAATTGACTTTTGATGTCATAGTGGGAAAGGCTATCTAACTGGGACGACCCAACACTATGCGCAATAGCCTTCATTAAAATCTTGCGAGCCGCCTGCCCAGATGTTAGTCAATGAGTGTCACGCAGATGCTCCAAATGCTGGTGATTTAGGTCACCCTTCACCATACATGGTATCACGGAAACAATTGAGACATGCTAACTGTAACCCCGAGATTGGAAGTGACTTCATTTTAGATGAAAATGGGTCAATCGACAGGAAAGGATGGCTCAGGTGGGGAGACATCAATTAACCTAGATAGTTACCTAGTTGATAAAAACAAACACACTTGGCATTATCTGTCAAAATACTGTAAGTCTCTTTCACAGTGCCAACTTCCCCAATAAAGAGGTTTTCTCACACAAATATGGAAATATTACGGAAGCAAATGTACTTCAAACACAATCCCACAATTTGAAAGGTAGCGTAGCAGCCCTAATCGCAGTGTAATATTTTAAACTGAGAACATAAAGGCCCATCACACTGAAATACATTGGTGAGTTCATTTTCATCCATGGCACAAAGCTGTGGCACCTGAGGCAGCTGCCAGTGCCTCCACATGTGCCCATTATTTCTCCCTTGCTGGCGGGATTTACAAACCGGATTCGGTTGAAGTTGGGAAATTGTGTAAAATGTAAATAAAAACAAAATACAATGATTTTAAAATCCTTTTCAACCTATATTCAATTGAATACACTACAAAGACAACATATTTAATGTTCAAACTGATAAACTTTATTGTTTTTTGCCAAATATATTTGCCCAATAATAATTAACTTAGAATTTCATGGCTGCAACACGTGCAGTAGAAGTTGGGAAAGTTGGCAAAAAATACTGAGAAAGCTGAGAAAAGCTCATCAAACACCTATTTGAAACATCCCACATGTGATCAGGCTAATTGGGAACAGGTGGGGACCATGATTGGGTATAAAAGGAGCCTCCCCAAACATGCTCAGTCATTCACAAGCAAGGATGGGGCGAGGTTCACCACTTTGTCCACAACTGCGTGAGAAAATAGTTGAACAGTTTAAGAACAACATTTCTCAAAGCAAAATTGCAAGGAATTTAGAGATTTCAACATCTACGGTCCATAATATCATCAAAAGGTTCAGAGAATCTGGTGAAATCACTGCACGTAAGCACCACGGCCGGAAACCAAGACTGAATGACCGTGACCTTCGATCCCTCAGACGGCACTGCCTTAAAAACTGACATGAGTGTGTAAAGGATATCACCATATGGGCTCAGGAACACTTCAGAAAATCACTGCCAGTAAATACAGTTCGTCACTACATCAGTAAGTGCGGGTTAAAACTCTACCATGCAAAGCAAAAGCCGTTTATGAACAACATCCAGAAACGCCACCTGGTTCTCTGGGCCCGAGCTCATGTAAAATGGACTGATGCACAATGGAAAAGTGTTTTGTGGTCTGATGAGTCCACTTTTCAAATTGTTTTTGGAAACACTGGACGTCGTGTCCTCCGGACCAAAGAGGAAGCGGACCATCCGGACTGTTATCAACGCAAAGTTCAAAAGCCAGCATCTGTGATGGTATGGGGGGTGCATTAGTTCCCATGGCATGGGTGACTTACATTTCTGTGAAGGCAACATAAATGCTGAAAAGTACATACAGATTTTGGAGCAACATATGCTGCCATCCAAGCGACGTCTTTTTCATGGACGCCGCTGCTTATTTCAGCAAGATAATGCCAAGCCACATTCTGCACGTGTTACAACAGCGTGGCTTCGAAGTAAAAGAGTCCAGGTTCTCCCCTGGCCCGCTTGCAGTCCAGACCTGTCTCCCATTGAAAATGTGTGGCGCATTATGAAGCGTAAAATACGACAGAGAAGACCCCGGACTGTTGAACAACTGAAGCGGTTCATCAAGCAAGAATGGGAAAGAATTCCACATGAGAAGCTAAGAGAATTAGTCTCCTCTCTTCCAAAACGTTTATTGACTGTTATTAAAAGGAAAGGTGATGTAACGAAGTGGTAAACATGCCCTTTCCCAACTTCTACTGCACGTGTTGCAGCCATGAAATTCTAAGTTAATTATTATTTGGCAAAAAACAATAAAGTTTATCAGTTTGAACATTAAATATGTTGTCTTTGTAGTGTATTCAATTGAATATAGGTTGAAAAGGATTTTAAAATCATTGTATTTTGTTTTTATTTACATTTTACACAATTTCCCAACTTCAACCGAATCCGGTTTGTAAAAACAGTCATGGGCCGTGCACAATAAACAAATATATCAATGTGAAAGATGTTGAAGTGGGGACACACCCTGATCCACCAGCTGTTGTCATTGGGGGTGGTGAACATCTGTAGAATGGTGAAAGATGGGATGGCTCTGGATAGGTTAGAACATCGCTATGAGGATTATTGAACTTCCTGTAATTCTACATCCCTCTATACGCTGTGTTGCAGCCCAACCCCTTTGCCGATCTGACAGTTTAACTTCCATACAACAGGAAAGCCACCAGAAGTTCAGAATACTGGGGCCAATTGTTTGAATAAATGCTTCATCACCATCTTGTGTTATTTTTCTTAGGTGTACTTCAAGCGGGATGGTGAACTCATTGATGTGGTCCCGACTACCCAGTCTTCCTCTGTGAGGGACCAAAGCCAGGACTTAGATTCGACTGGGGGCAGGAACCATGCTGGCCTTTTGAGTTCCAAGGGGCTCAGACGAGATCTCGATGACACAAAACTCCAAAAGAGTTTGTCAAATCTGGAACAAGAGGGAAAGGTGGCTCAGCTTGATCCAGATGGTCCTGATGTTCCAGAACAGGAACAAGACCAAACATCTAAGATGGACCTGGAGCCAACGACCGAGGTGATCCCAGAAACTGTGGTGAGCCGGGAGTTTCCCCGTTGGGTCCAGAGCAACGAGCCACTCTACTATTTCCAGCACTGGCAGCGTTCAGGAGGCGACAGCACCACAGAGGTCCGAGCCCTGCTGACCTGGAGCTTGAACCCCCAGATGGATAATGAGGCCCTGTTCAGCTGTGAGGTCAAGCACCCGGCACTGTCCATGCCCATGCAGGCCGAGGTTACACTAGGTGAGTCACATGACTGAGTTCTTTATGCCAAGCCGTTCCTGTTGTTAGTTACAGATAATCAATGGTTTTCAATCATTATAATCAACAGCAAACTGTGAAGCTACTAATAAACTAATTATAGAGTCTTGCACCTTGAAATTTTCAGATATTGTTATTAATCCTTAAAAAAAGTTGTGTTTCGAATAAAGAACAAAAGTCTTCTGAACGGTATTTAACCATTTTTTAAACTAAGAGAAAAAAATTATAATTTCAGAGGGCTAGGTGTGTTTGGAAGAGAAAATATGAGAACTAATGTTAAATACATGTGTTTGGGAGTTATATTATGGGATGGACTGAGTGATGAGGTGAAACAGTGAAGATCTCCGTTGAGAGTTAATTAAGGAGTACAATGTAAAATGATTGATATTTGACACGACTAAGACGAATAATTTAGAGTAAAATGTTGTTTTATGTTTTTGTTTTTTCTCTTATTTTGTTTTATTTCGTATATTACTGATATGCTGGTGATTCTATGGGTTGTATAGGATAGGTCAAATAAGCCTTGGCTTCTGCCTATTCCTTTTTCAGTTACAGAACTAGTAAAAAAAATGAGAATGATTATTATTATTATTAGATATACAGTATGTGTACTTGTATGTGTGTGTGTTTGTGTATTTGAAGTTTATATATATATACATATATACATAGCTTGTACATGGCTTGAGATCAGTAACTCTGGACACACTATCTGACGACATGAAGACGTCTGGACACTTGGGTTTGCCTTTCTTTAAGGACCCTCTACTAAACACTGTCTCACTCCCAGCTCATCAATAACCGACACTCTGACCAACATTCTGACGCACAAGGTCTCCCTCAACATCTTGATCAGACACAGTCCACAGTAATATGAGACGCTCGGGTTTAGGGTTCGGGTTAGTGTCACATATTGCAGCGGACATGTTAGAAACTCACTGTGTCTGAATTAGACACCGAGGGACACCTTGTGCGTAAGAAACCAACACTTGGTCAGGTTGTTTTTAACGTGCTGGGAGTGAGACTGTGTTGACTTACTACCACGTAAGTGTTTTGTCTAAAAAATTCGTTTAGGTGAAAAAGACATGCCCTAATCACTTCCATGCTAAAAAAGTTTGGCTAAAAAAAATTTGAAAATTCTCAATGTACATCCAAACGATGTGATTTTGATGTCAAATATATGTATGTACTCCCAATTATCTAAAAAAAAAAGAGCTAAACTTACTTCGGATAATCCCTTTAAATTAATTACTTTTTTCATATTACTGTTTTCTGTTTTTTTTTTCTCTTCACTCATTTCTTTTTCTTTAGTTGATGTAAATAGTTTTATTTCAAACACTAGGCTGGGATGGGCTGGTTCATAATTAAGCCTTGGCTTCAAACCCATCCTCTTCATTTTATATGTTTGTCATTCATACTAAATAAACATAAAAAATTAATGTGTTTTTTCAGGCGCCCCCAGAGGACCAAAGCTGTCCATGATCCCCAGTAAGGCCAAGGTGGGGGACACGGTCCGGATCGCGGTCCAGGGGTTCCAGCTGGGACCATCTGCAGTAAGTTTCAGGGATGAGTTCAGAGTTAAAGGGTTCCATTCTGTAAAGTCATGAGGGTGTAAGGGCCCACCAGTGATGGGGGGGGGGGTTACTTCAGGAGGTTTACACCTGAAGTAACACCAGTACACCAGTTTGTCTTTCAGCAGGATTACGCAAAACGTTTTGAACAGATTTTGATTGAACTTTCAGGAATGATAAATAATGGGTCAAGGAAGAACCCATTAGACTTTCAGCCATGAAGGTCAAAGGTCAAGGTCACACTAAAGGTCAACATTTAAAACACATCAGTGGTAATATCTCAGGATTCAGACAAGATAGAATCTGGTGGGTTTTTTTCCATTCACATCATCTCACCTTCAGACATCAGATGGGTCAACACCTACGGTTCCATCAACGTTACGTTTTGACATCATATGACGCCATTTCAATCTCCTATTTATGACTTGTGATTTTTCCTGCATTTCCTAACCCCCCCATCCTCAGAGTGAGGTCTTTCCAGAGCCCATGTTCACCTGGACTAAGGTTGGAGGGCGGTTGCTTGATGGCAGAGAGGAGCATGATGGAAGGGAACTGGTTCTGGAGAGGGTCCCTGCTGAGCTTAATGGGTCCATGTTCCGCTGCACGGCCCAGAACCCCCTGGGGTCCACTGACACCCATACCCGCCTGATAGTGTTTGGTGAATCTGTCTTTATTTACTCCAACAAATATGAGTTTGTCTGTATTCTAACATGTTCTGGGATAGGGTTAGGGCAGGGGTTTCAAACACGTGGCCCAGGGTCCAAATGCGGCCCGCCAACAGTTCCAATGGGGCCTGTGGGATGATGAGGATAATAACCTATTAAATATTAAATGACTCCATATTTTCTTCTCAGTTTATTTTCCTATACATGACAACTTCAAAATGTTGTCATTTTTTTTACTGCAAAAAAATTTAAATTATGAAAATATTGACATTTACAAACTATACTGTAACAATAAAATGTGAATAACCTGAAATGTCTAAAGAAAATTAGACACAATTTGAACCATTTTCTGCTTCTGTTACTAAGAGTTTAGTGTCTTTGTCGAACTGATCCATAATAAAACACATGGACTAATGATAAACTGAGGCAGAATATTGTTCAAATTGACCTGATTTTCATTATGAAATGTAATTTTTTTTGCATTTGGATAATTACCTCTGTGAAGGAGATTTTGATGAAACTTTCAGAGACGACTGATAATGCATAAAGGAAGAAATCATTAAATTTTGCACTATAAAGATCAAAGGTCAAGGTCACAGTGAAGGTCAACAGCTAAAACACACAAGTGGTGTAAGCTCAGAATCCAGAGAAGATGGTATCAGGTGTTTTTTTTTTTCCCCAATTCACTTTGTCTTACCTTCTGACATCAGATGAGATAACACTGTTGTCATTATTAATAGATTATTATGTTTTACTGGTCCGAGCCATTGGAGATCAAATCAGACTGAATGTGGAAAATGAACATGAGTTTGAGAGTCCTGATTTTAGTGAAGGGTTAAAATGTGATAATATACTTTTTCAATATTTAAGTACACTCTATCATCACAATTTCTAAGTAAACTTCACTTAAATAGTTTAAGTAATCCAACAAAACCTATTTTTTTTATTATTAAACCTTACTTAGAAAATGTTGTGGGTTAAACACTGTAGTTGGAAAACTGTGGATACTTACTGTTAGTTTATTAATTTATGGAACAAATGCCATGGAATTTAAATGAAAAATAAAAAGTATAAATAATATGAATAAGTCATGTTGTATAAAACACTGACTCTTTATGTCTATTTAAGTCAAACAACTATTTGAAACAGTGGAGCTGAACATGAACTGCAGCAGAATTCACTCACTAACACGTCTGATTTGTTCTGTTTTTGTTTGTTTTTTACAGACAATCCCCGACTGAAGAAAGGAAAGGAACACTTTATTGGTAAATTAATTATCTATCTATCTATCCATCCAGTCCCAATAAAAGTGAACATCATGGGTGATCATATTTCTTAATATCACATTTTAAATGGACTCATCTTTTAGCTTCGTTTACTTTATGGATACAATTTCATTTTTCAAAGAAAAAACTGAAAGAAACTTTTAAATGTATGACGTCTGAAAACAGTGTCTTTAAATCTGTTTTTACCTCAATTTACACTGAATAATTTCTCAGCCTAAATTGTTTACATTAACTTATTCCTGCATTGAATGCTATGTATTATTCATATATATCAATATATGTACTCTGAATATTTAGGAACCATAACCCTGAACCTTTACAAGCATTGGGGCCTTGGAATGAATCAGGCCTTTTACATGTAAAATGTGAAAAATTCATGATATGAAACCACTTCTGGAACAAATTAATTTTGTAAGTTGAGGCACCACTGTTTATGTTTATATATATATGTGTGTGTGTGTGTGTGTGTGTGTGTGTGTGTGTGTGTGTGTGTGTGAAAATGTTGAAAGTGTGTATTTCATATGTGAGTCCAGGATGTGGCCGTGGTCAGTTTAATAAAGTCACATGTTCTGTTTCCATAGTAACTCTCTCAGCTGCTGTTTCCACTTTCACCATCACCTCCACCCAACTGATGCTGCTGCACTTCACCTGTGGACTGATGGTAACCCTGTGAGGTGGAGGAGACCATCAGGGTTGGAAGAGACCATCAGGGGTGGAGGAGACCATCAGAGTGGAGGAGACCATCAGGGGTGGAGGAGACCATCAGGGGTGGAGGAGACCATCAGAGTGGAGGAGACCATCAGAGTGGAGGAGACCATCGGGGGTGGAGGAGACCATCGGGGATGGAGGAGACCATCAGGGGTGGAGGAGACCATCAGAGTGGAGGAGACCATCGGGGGTGGAGGAGACCATCAGAGTGGAGGAGACCATCAGGGGTGGAGGAGACCATCAGGGGTGGAGGAGACCATCAGGGGTGGAGGAGACTTTATGAAAGGTCTGAATGACCCTTTGGTTTCAAACATTCATCCATTCATTCATGTTCTGACTCGCTTTAACAAAAGGGGGCGGAGCCTGTTTCAGCTGGATGGAGGCGGAGTTTAACCTGGACACGTCACAGTTCATCACAGATGAACAACAAACCAGTGTGAGCGTCATACCTGTGTATGTGTTTGGACAGCGGAGGACAGAGAACCCAGACAGAACCCGGGTAGAATATGTCCAACTGCACATATTGAAGGTCCCCAGTTGGTCTGTTAGACTAGTACCAGTTCTGAAAATGAGTAGTCCCCATTTAGACTCTAAAACGTGTGTGTGTGTGTGTGTATTCCTATCTTTCTGGGGACATTGATATGTTTACAGTCACCATGGGGACCAAAATACAGGTCCCCAAAAGAGTTAAATATAAAGGTCCCCACTAGTAAAATAGAAATGATGTGGCCCTATAAATACACTCTTTTTTTCCAGAAGTCCCCATAAAGCATGGGGGTAACAGGTGCAAAATGAAACATGTATTTTTCAAACATTTGAAGATGTGTTTACTTTTTAAAAAATATATCTATTTTCATGTATTTTTTATATAATTTTTTACATTTATTTATTAGGCCCAAGCACCAACATGCAATGACCGTGAGGGTTGATTAAAACCATAGGATTCCGTTATTTTTCCGTTTCACCCTTTCAAGATTAAAAAAAAAGGTCATTTTATTTGACCCCACATTCAAGCCCAGCGAAAAGTTTTATATTCTGAAGTCGCCGAAAAAAAATCTCGCAAATAGCCTCGGCCACACCGTCTCAAAAATCAAAATACATTACGCAGACCGGAGTGGCCCTCAAATTTTTTTCACCGTCCAAACATGAAACTCAGTACACACATTGCCCTGGTAGTCCCCACCCTAAACCCAACAGGAAGTCGGCCATGTTGGATGGAAATGTGAACCTCTAAAATACCACCCCTCATACAAAAAATATGATCCCAACGTGTTTACATCCAATTAACACCAAACTGGGTGAAAATCACCTACATACATGTGTGGGATCAAAAGTTATCATGTCAAATTTTGATAAAATGTTGGGCTTAGCTGTGAAGACCTCACAACGAAGTGGACATTTTTAGACACATAAAAGTGTGTGTTTCTTGCACAGTGTCAGATTGAGTTGGATCCAATCTACATTGTATCGTTACATTGCAAAATGGCTCTCTGATGCCCCCCACAGTGTTTGAATGGAAATGAAACATTTTTTTCAACGTAGACAAACAGAATTTGACACACACATCCCTCCTACCATCCTGTTGCCATGTTGCCATGACAACACAAAAACAGTGCCATAGACATGAATGGGGTTTTGGCAGAATTCATTTGAATTGGAGTGAATTCAGTGCAGCTAACCACTGCATGGTGCTGCAGTGGTTAGCACTTGTGCCTCACAGCAAGAAGGACCCTGGTTCGAATCCCACACCAGACCTTTCTGTGTGGAGTTTGCATGTTTTCCCCGTGTCTGTGTGGGTTTTCTCCAGGTACTCCAGTTTCCTCCCACCATCCAAACACATACACTGATAGGTTAACTGGTTAATCTAAATTGTCCATAGGTGTGAATGTGAGAGTGATTGTTTGTCTATATATGTTCAGCCCTGAGATGAACTGGCAACTCATACAGGGTGTACCCTGCCTTGGCCCATTGTAGCTGGATTAGGCCCCCAGTGACCCCTGTGACCCTAGTGAGGATGAAGTGGGTTAAGATGACGGGTGAAACTTTTTTTTTAATGTAGTCAAACCAAATTTGGCACATACACACCTTATGCCAAACTGAACCAAAAAGCCAATGAGGACACACCTCTATTTACAACACTGTTGCCATGACAACACAAATGTTGCCATAATTCCAGCCCTTATGCTTTCATCATCTTCTCCTAGACTTTAGATACATTCAACACCAAACTGGGTGAAAAGCACCTACATACAAGTGGGATCAAAGGTTATTAGTTACATTTTTGATCAAATAATGTCCGAAGATGTCCTTTTCAGAGGTGGGTGTGTGTGTTTGAGTGCGTGACACGACGTCCTCCTGCTGTCGGGTGGTCTCGGTGGTCACGTGGGGAGCAGGTCGCAAGGGACGTGAGGGCCTATAATACCGCTCGCAGTTTTACTAGTTTTTATTTATTATTTATTCTATATATTTTGTAAAAAAATAAGCATTTATTTTAATATATTTTTTTAATTATGTATTTTTTCATTTATTTTTCAAAATGTATTATTTATTTAATGTATTTATTTTAAAAAATATATATTATTTATTAATTGTATTTATTTATTTTTTCATTTTTTTTATTTAATTTTAAATGTTTTATTATTTTTGTTTTAGTTTTATTTTACTAAAAACAATGAATAATAACAATGTTCATACTCACTACCCAATGGCTACTTGATTACAAATTCAGTCCTCATTAGACATGTAAATGAGTATGCGTGTATGTGTGTGAACCTTCCCTCATACATCAGATCAGAGTTAAAATGGCGCTGGTTCACATGTTGTTTTAATGGTTGAACTGTGACTAAATATTTCATTAGATGTTTAGTTGTTTGATGGTCCTCACAATACACGTGTGCACACACGCGTGCACACACACACACACACGCACACGCACACACACACACACAAACACAGTGAAGGCTGCTGTTTATTTATAAGTTCACTCGGTGGAACCTGTGGAACACACACACAGTCCCCACACTGTCCCACATGAGGGAATCCAGTGGGTCATACAAAAACACGGTCCTAGTGTGGACTATAATTGTGCATGTGTGTGTCAGTAAAAGGCAGTTACATTATATCAGCATTAGTAGATCTGCATCTGTGGGGGAGGGGGGGTGGGGGTAGGGGTTAGAGGGGTTCCTTCCAGTCCTCCTAGTCCCATCTGCTCACACTCCTGTAGAAATGAGTCCAATATGAGACCAGAGTCCAACTTCAAACACACCTGGGTCCTCCAGGACTCCTTCATCTATGTGGACTGGACTCCACTGAGACCATGTCAGCAGGACCAGACCCTGCTGAGACCACGTCAGCAGGAGCAGACCCTGCTCAGGCCCCCTCAGGAGGATTGGGCCCTGCTCAGACCCCCTCAGGAGTCCAGTAGCAGACAGTCTTCAGCGTCGCTGGGGGGCAGCATCAGCTGCTGCTCATAGTACAGACTCTTAGCGTAGTTTATTTCTTGAGAAATTTTGACGGCGAGACTTTCACTCTTAACATGAACCTGAAAGAGAAGAGCAGAAAGATTCAACTGTAGAAGAACAGGAAGAGTTAAAACCACGTGGACTTTGACAGAAGAAACATGATCATCGACATGTGTCACATTTCAAATGAATTTAAAGATTGAAAATATACAAAAAAAGGAAATATTAAACAAGTGTAAATAAAGGAGTTGATGTCATTGAGTCAGAAGGTGATTTTCTCTTTCACATGTTAAACAACTACCCCTAACTCCAGTGATACCTTTATTTAAATTCAAATATAAAAGATGAGACACACTAATGTATTGGATATATTTACACACTGGGTTTAGAGTTAGGGTAAGAATGGGGTTAGGGTAACATTGGGGTTAGGGTTAGCCCCACCCATGTCTCACCATGGGTTTCTGATGAGATGGTCCCGGCATGGCCACTCCACTGCTGGTGGTCTCTGCTTTCTTGGTGAGCTGCACGTAAACTTTCCCATGATCCTTAGAGACCAGGCAGTGGTAGAGGTCATCGTATTTGACCTCCAGGAAAATGGCCTCCCTGTCCACGTAGTCTCCAGGCTTCAGGAAGTAGACCACCTTAGAGGAGATGAGGACGCAGTAGGTGTCTATGGGTTCCACTGCAATGAAGCTGAGGGTGGAGACGACACACACTGTTAGACAGGTGGACAGATGGGTGGACAGACGGGTAGATAGACATGGTGACAGATGAACAAACACAGGAGGACAGACAGAGACAGAAAGTGGACAGACACAGGTGGACAGATGGATGGACAAAGAAAAGGGGACAGACAGGGGACAGCAAGTTGACAGACACAGGTGGAGAGAAGATGGGGTCAGACGGGTGGAAAAACACAGGTGGACAGAGAGAGACAGAAGTTGACAGACACAGGTGGAGAAACACAGGGGGACAGATGGGTGAACAAAGACAGGTAGACAGACAGGGAGACAGAAAGTGGACAGACAGGTGGACATTTAACACTGTTCAAAACTCACAACTCTGAGTGGATGTTATCAGTGAGACGGAAGAGCTGCTCCTGTCCATCGGCCTGAGTAGACGAGTACCTGGGCAGCAGACCCTGGGGTCCCTTACAGCACCGAGGCTTCCTGACCCTCTGCACGCTGAGCCTGGGGGACACAGTGACCTTTGACCTCAGCTGTGGTACTGTCAAATGGTAGATGCTAGATTGGAACGGCCGGACAGACGGGGGGCGGGACTAAGGTCCGGGCATTCTGCGTAGCTGCAGATTTTGTTGCTATGGCCTGAAATATGACCCTCAGATGCAGCTCAGTCAAAAAGCTGAATCGGGTGCATTTCATTGGACATATTTCTTTGTGGCATGCTTTTATTTATTTATTTTCTTTTATGTAGAGTATTTTGGCAAATCTAAGAACCACGGGGATGGAATATAGTTATTTTTTTTTTATTAATATATTCGTCTGAATCTGATTAGGGGACAGACTCATTCAATACGTTTTTTTTTTACTCAGTTTCCTGTACGCCACTGAAACTAGACAGAGAGGAAGGCCATGGTGATGCAAAGTTACATAATAAAATGACAGTGAAATAAGGCTTCAGTGACTTAAAGCAGATTTATTTTTAACAAGTCAGATGTGTTTGACAATGTTCAGTCAGTTATATTTAAGAACCTCTGTTGAATTATATTATACAGTCATTTATACACTAATAAATGAATGGTAAATGCTTTTGATTCCATGAACATTGCACACAGCCTTTCCATTCATCTTTACCTTTGTCATTCGGTCTACTGAAAAAATAATAAACTTCATTCATATCAGTCCAATCTAACATCTACTTTGTCAAATTCATGTATTTAAAGAAAAGCTGTGACGCACCTGTGGTTACTGAGACTGGCCATGTCCCTGACCGTCTGTGCTGTCTCTGAAGCAAAGTCCAGAGCTCCGGCCACCGGTTTGGTCACCGTCCCCACAAGACCCTTCCCCAAACCGGAGAAGAAGCCGCTGACTCCACCCTCCGTCTTCACCCCCTCAACTGTGGACGTGATGATGCTGGTCATGCCGCCAATGATACCTGGGGTGGAGATTAGAGGACATTTAGGAACCCTAACCCTAAACATTTAGGAACACAAACGCTAAATATTTAGCAACCCCAACCCTGAATAATGAGGAACCCTGACCCTGAAAATTTAGGAACCCTAACTCTGAACATTTAGGAACCCTAACGCTAAATATTTAGCAACCCCAACCCTGAATAATGAGGAACCCTGACCCTGAAAATTTAGGAACCCTAACTCTGAACATTTAGGAACCCTAACGCTAAATATTTAGCAACCCCAACCCTGAATAATGAGGAACCCTGACCCTGAACATTTAGGAACCCTAACTCTGAACATTTAGGAACCCAAACGCTAAATATTTAGGAACCCTAGCCCTAAAGTAACTGTAAAGGTTATTTTTAACAAACAGGTGCAGTGTTTTTTCACCTGCTGGACTAGTTTCAATTACTTCCTGTAGCCTTCATCAGAAGGGTGTTTTTTAGGGTGTTTTTTAACCACTGGATCACAGAGGCCATCGAGATATGAAAATGTGAACGAGAGACAATGAACGGGATCCAACAGGACCGTCCCACTGACAGACCTATTGACCCAACAGGACCATCACACTGACGTACCATGGGCCAGACCGTGGATTCCTGCCACCAGGTGTTCTCCACTAGTGGCTCCGTGGTACCTGATGTACTCCCTCTCACTCTGGTGCCTGTTGTCCATGGTCTTTCCCAGCCCATCTGATAAGGTACCTGCAAACTGAAACACACACACATGAATCAACAGCAGAACTTAAGACTGTTTGCAGTTTCAAAGCATCATATATGAAACTTCCACTGGACTGAACTAAGCTAATAGTTCAGATCCTTCCATGGGTAAAAAGTGCAGTGGTTAATAATGTTAGTTATCCTAATTGATGCATGTCTGTCATGTTTAACAGATTGGACACCACCAGGATTGATCAGGGTCATCAGGCTTTTGAAAGAATACTTCAGGGACCATCTCAGCCTCCAGAAAAATGGAATGATAAAAAGTCGATTCAGCAGTTCGGCTCTCCATCCTCAATAATCAAAACTTAATGCAGCTGTGGATAGAAAAACCTTATTCTGACACTACATAAGCAGTATGTGGCAAAAATGTTACAAAAGAAAATGTCTCTTGCAGTGGCGGCTCCTGAAAAATTTCACAGGAGGGGCAAATTATCCGATAATGTCTGAAGTGACTCATTCAACAGATGCATTAATAGGTAGTCATTCTTATAGGCATTATTGACCCTATTTCTTTCTCTCTCTGCAAATTGCAAAAAAATTGCAATGCCATTTCAATCCAGTAGATGGCAGCACATTACAGAAATCTTTACCCTGTAGTACAGATCTGCATGGGACAATTTCCAGTCCCGCTCCTGCATTGTCCAGTGCCACTGCCACAAAGAATTATGATTTTCAGTCCCTCCCCCGCCCGCAGGATTCACGCGACGCAAGGTGAAATGTGGTGTACAGAAGACTGCTTGCCTGGTGTTACTCAAGAGCGTGAGGCCGGTAACGACCCCGGTAGCAGCGGGGTCCGGTCTTCTCTGAGTCAAGTTGTTTGGTATGCAGCAGCAGGTGGTAAACAAAGGCTAAATACTGGCAGGAGACCAATAGTCAGGAAGTAGCCGACCACATATGTGGACATTTTCTGTTGTCTAGACCACAATACCACATATTGTTCTACATTATACAGCCACCACATGGAATATATTTGAGGTTGGCACTCCTGATAATTCTTTGTTTTTAAACTCACCAGGTCCCAAGCACCCTCAATAGCCAAGAGAAATTAAAAATGTATGTATATCCGTCTGGGGTTTTAACCTCGGCTGGTTGCAGGGTCAGCCGTTCGTTGCTGGGAGGATCCTCCCGTGGGACCTCCCCCCATCTCATGCATATATGATAGTCACAAATAATCATTTATAGCTTTTATTTTAAACATGTTTTTATTTTGCTGGACTGCAGCTTATCTGTGCCCGCAGTGAGCTTTTAAAATGTGTCCCGCGCCACACTGCTTTGCATTGGGTCCGTGGGAGTGCAGGGCTCTACCCTGTAGCTAGCTAGTATATAATACACAATGGTGTAAGGTTGTGAACAACATAGTTGAGGAATAGTTTGACTACAATAACCAATTCCAATTCCACCCATTTTATATTATTTCAAATGTGTATAATGCCAAGGATATCTTCATAAAAGCTATGTCCAAAAACAACACAAAAAGAGAACAGTTTTAAAAGAAAAAAATCTATTTACCAGTCTTTAAATATTATATACTACAGAATATCAGTTTTCAAAATTTGCAGCCTCTATAACTCAACTTCAGTATCTTCAAGTAGGAAAGTGCACCAAATAAAACCATTTAAAAAAAAATTGCCTAATTGAGAACATTTAGACCTTGACATTTTTCATATTTATCAAGGATATTACCACATTGTAAAAGGTACCATGTCAATAACTTTTAAATAATAGTTGAGTGGGTATTTACATATTTACATGTTATTTTAATTGAGAACGTTACCAGGGGACATTGATTATATATTAATATATTTAATATAATTTTTTTTACCTGATTATTATTTTGCATTTATTGCTTCATTTTTTAAATAAAATTTTCATCAGTAATTTTTAAAAAATTATTATTTTCTTTTTAAAAAATGTACTTGGTTACAAACTTGCTCCTCATGAGACGTATGTGTGTGTGTGTATACCTTGGCTGCAGAGTTGGATACTCCATGGGTCACGTTCCGTATGAGCCCGCCCACATTGCCATATTTAATGAGCTCAGACACGCCCTCGGTGACATCATTGAGGAGGCCCATGGGGTTCCCCAGGAAGTCCACCGAACCCAGGATCTGAGCTGCCTGACTCATCAGCTCCTGCACACAGACCACATGGATATGAGGACGTAGTCAATGGCAACAGAGCCTGTGGACCTGGTATACTGGTGCATTGTGGGTACCTCTCTGAAGTGCTTGAGGATGTCATTGATGATGATCTCCTGGGTCTCATAGGGGTGGACCCTGGTGAACGGGTACATGTTGATGACAGCGTCTTCAAAGCGGACCAGAGGAAAGCCCAGCATGCCCTTCAGCGCCTGGGACACAAGCACAGGAACAGGTTACACACACTGGGACAGAGGGACGATCGAAAGAACAGAGGGAGGGATGGACATGGACATCCAGGGGACAATTTGTAGTTGGAAATATTTCCAAAATGTAATTTAACTTTTTTGCCCGAAAATGAAGTAAAAACCTTCAAGTCATCTTTATTTGTAAATAGGTTTACTGTTGTGACCCCGCCCCCTGGAGACCACATGGTTCTTACTGTTGAGACCCCACCCCCTGGAGACCACATGGTTCTTACTGTTGAGACCCTGTACACTGGAGACCACATGGCTCTTACTGTTGTGGCCCCGCCCATTGGAGACAACATGGTTCTTATTGTTGTGGCTCCGCCCCCTGTAGACCACATGGTTCTTACTGTTTTGGCCCTGTCCCCTGGAGATCACACGGACCTGTGTGCTGTATTGTTTTAAAGCCAAATAAACCCTACTAGTTTTTAGATCAGGGTTAGGGGTCCTGGACCTTCAGATCAGGGTTATGCTTCCTGTACCTTCAGATCTGGAGGAAGCTTGTGGGAGGTGAAGACACTCAGCTTGATCTGAGGGAGGCTGATCTTCAGGTTCTCAAAGTAGTAGCGTTTGGGGGGTCCTGGGTCCTCGCTGGGCTTCTCATGCACATTTTCATCCAGTTTCTCCAGCTCTGCATCAGATCCAAACACAGCGTGAGTGACATGGACTAATGATAAAGTGATTTTCATTTCACCGGTTCAGTCCATTGGAGATCAAATCAGGTTGAATGTGGAAAATGAAGAAAATTAGTTTGAAAGCCCTGGTTTAATGTGTTTTTATGTGCGCAGTCAAATTTGCACCTTTTTACACATGCAAACCTTTAGTAAATTAGGCCCAGTGTTTGTTTTGTGTTGCTATGACATTTGTTTTGTGTTGCCATGTTGACGTTTGGGAGCAGAAATTACCACATTTGGACCAAATGGTGGCATTGGAGCCCATACAGGCCTGACAATTAGGGCTGGTCCCATTAGGCTGAATCCTATTTCACCCCTTATTCCTTCCCCTCTGTTTTGCACGTCCACGTGTAGGGGTAGGGGTGTCTCACTTCACATTAAGGCAGAGGGGTAGTGGGAAGGGGAAAGGCTTTATACTCCTTCAAATGGAGATTTTCCAGAGGCTCCAAAGACTCCAAACAGAGGGGTACAAGACATTTCCCAGAAAAAAAATGCAAATCCTTCAAAAAATGGTGGCATCTACGAAAGAGGTACACAAATGTAGTATTTTTGCCATAATTAACAGTTTTTAAGTTGTGATAACGGTTGTATTGTATAAAGTTTGACACTGACACAATGTGTAATGGTAATTTTTCCATAAAAAGGCATATGTTGTAATCAGTCGGTGCAGAGAACTTCTCCAATTCGACACAGATATCAGTAAAAATATAGTCATAGCCCAGGAGAACGCCACAACTACAGCAGCAGACATATTTGCTTACTTCTCGTTACAGCTGTGGTTTTTGGTTACATAACAACTGGCGGAGCGAACTGATGACGTAGGTGAGTGTTGAAAGGGTGTCACAATTCATAAGGGTTGCTTTTCAAGCCCTAATCCCTATAGTTCCATATCAACGGGTAAGGGTTAGGGATAAGGGATAAGGGATAAGGGATAAGGGGTGGAATGGGATTCAGCCTTAGTGCTGGACTCACCGGCCTCTGTTTGCCCGTATCCAAAGAAGCAGAGGAGCTTGAGCAGCAGTTTCTCCTCAATGATGACCGTGAAACGTTGTGTCGTCACCATCAGATGCTACAAGGACACAATAGGACAAACATTAGACACCTGTCCACTGGACAAACTCAGAGGAACCTCAGTGCGTAAACTCACCTTGAACAGATCAGTGAGCAGAAGGTGGCTGGGAACCTTCACTGAGTTCACCTGAAGGGCATCGCCACCATCGCTGCCGCCACCGCCACCACCCTCGTTAGAGCTGGGAGTCACACACAGCAGGACAGGCTGCGTGGTGCCCAGAAGCTCATTGTCCACCTGACACAGGACACAAGACTGAGCATCACCTTCTTCTAATGCAGGGCTCTCAAACTCATTTTCTTCATTTTCCACATTCAGCCTCGTGTAGCCGTGCTATCCTCATTCATTACATGTATGGGTCTAGTGGTGTTTCATAGGCAGGGGAGGTGGGCTAAAAGGTTGTCTTTCAAATCCCCTGTATGTTAGCCAAGCTGTGCTAGACCCCCCTAGCGGTAGCAAATCTAATGTGCTACCGTAGTAGTCTAGTTATAGTCTTGTTGGCTAGATTTCCCTGAAACTGGCCGACGAATCACGGTGAAGTAGAATGATGAAGTCAAAGGGTGGGCGTAACAAAGTAAAGCTGCAATGATTTGGAGAAACAACCATAGAAGAAGAACAGATTTCCTTTTATCAAAGATGAGTGAAGAATGTGAGAAAATGTCAGCAATCTTTAAATTCTTTTTACAGAAGCAACAACAGTTGTTAAACTCCATAATCCACCATTTTGTTTAGTCATTCCTCACTTTCTTCGGACTCCTCTGTGAACTTTCCGGCGCTCTAACTATGTCATCCTAAAGATTACGCTGATTGGTTGTAGTACCGTCCTATTGCATACAGAGGGATTTGAAAGACAACCTTTTAGCCCCGCCTCCCTTGACTATGAAGCACCACTGGACCCATACATGTAATGAATAGGGATAGCGCGGCTAGGCTACCTGTATCCAATGGTACTAATGTTGAAAGTCACCTGGATGTTTTGGATGCTGAGCTCCAAAACTTCATTGGCAGCAGTTCGGGTAAAATGAACGTCTATATCTGACAACGTAGCGAACACCAGCTCCTCAGGAACCTTATTGACTAGAGACACGCCTACGCCATCCTCTAACTTCACCAACACCTGGAAACAATGGAGAGAGAGAGAGCAGTCAGGGGACATGCTGGACACGAAAGGAGGACATGTCCTCTGCTAATGAAGACATAATGGATGGGACAGGAAGAGAAGTGTACTGCTCATCACCTCCCATACTTCTACTCCCACATGTTTGCAGTTTTTCCTTCTGTTCTGTCACCATTCCCCTCAAGTATCAAAGTAAATCACAGACAGAATTATCACCACAACTTTCTGAAACAGCAGATGTTTGCAGAAGTGAGAAGTAACCAAAAAAAGTACTTTATTACTGTATTTAAGTAGATTTTTTTAGGTATCTGTACTTTACCAGAATACTTATTTTTCTGACAACTTTTTACTTTTATCGTTATTCCCTACATTTTTACATAAGTATCTGTACTTTATATTCCTGACATTTATATAAATATCTGTACTTTATACTTCTTCCATTCTCAGAATAGACTCATTACTTTTTCAAACTAAACTGTGTGAAAAACAAGTGTCTTCAGATGGAAAATCAGTGGAGAGAAATTGTAACTTTCTATATCATAATTGTGAATTTTGAGCTCATAATTTCAACTCATTTTTTTTTATCTCACATATGATTTTTTTTAATGTCCAAATGATGATGTTTCATCTAAATTGTGACTTTTTTTCCCCATTTTTCCTAAATGTCCTGTCCATATCCACTAAACTGAATAACTGTGACCTGTTCAAACACATCATCTACACATTAACTCACTTTTAAAGGCTTTATTTTTAGATACTTTTTAAACGTTCCTATTTTTTTTCTGGTTAAACAAATATTTCATTCATGGCAAAAAATGCAATTTTTGGTCTTACTTTATTTGTTATGACTGTGTCATTTTGATTTGTGTATATATTGTTTATTTTGGAGCGGAGAGTTTCTCCTCTCGCTTTCTCTCTCTCCACTTCCCGTATCCAAAGGCTGCAGGTGGAGCGCGTCCTGATTGGGAAGAGCAACCGGAGGGGCGCACGAGCCTGAAATGGGAGGAGGAGCTCCTCCAATCAGCGAACGGAGTGGTGGATGGTGGTTGGCCGGAGCTGAGAGCTGTCGCTATAAGAAGGAGGGAAAACACCCCGGTGGAGGTCTTCTCCTCCCTCACTACCAGACAATTTGACAGCGTGTTCGAGAGTGTGAGACTTAGCAGATGAATGTGTGTGTATGTATTTTGGGTAATGTAGGGGAGAGTAACTGGGTGTGTTTGTTTTCTCCTGTTTCTCCGTTAGGAAGTTTAGTTAGCTGTGTAAATATATTATTTTCTTAGTGGTAGACTAGTTGCATTTCATTTATAAGGGGGTTTTGTTTGTTGTTTTCCTTTTATTTGTTACTTCTCCCTGAGGTAATGGTTTATTTTGGATTGTGATTTTTTTGTTTAACTAGTAATTAAAACCTTTGAAATTTATCATCTGTTTTCCGTTACTTTTTTTGTGTATTAATCCTGCTGCTAGTGGGAGAGGAGTGGGCGTTTTATGTTGCGCTCAGTACCCCTAGACTGGGTCGTAACATATTACAGTTGAGAAGTTGTACTTTTACTTCAGTAAAGCAGTTGAATCAGTACTTTTCCTTTTTCAGAGTATTTTTTCACACCAGTAGCTGTACTTCTACTGCAGTACAGAATGGGAGTACGTTTTTCACCACCTCTGGATGCTCCAGGCATTTTTCTGCCCCTGCTAAACCTGATGAATTTGGCTCCGCCCACACTATAGGGGGGTGGGGTTGGGAGGGGTCGGGGTTTGTGCCGCTCCTTTACCTCCAGCTCCTGTTCCTGCTCCTGCTCCTCCTTCTCCAGCTCTTTGTTCTGGTTCTGGTCATTGGTGGGAGAGTTACAGAAGTTTCTTCTCTGGTTAAAGTCACTGATCTGTAAACAGGAAGATCACAGTAATAAAGTAATTTTTTTTTCTGACCTTTATTTTGTATGAATGGCAAACATACAAATAAAAAGATTGGTTATAGAAGCCAAGGCTTATTATGAACCAACCCAGTACGACTAATACATTTACAAGTAATCATAGTATTTGAAACAAAATCATTTATAGTGTCAAAAGCTTTCTTTAAATCTAAAAAGACTCAATAATTAACCATGTACATGTTATAAGCATAATTTCACTATAAAAAAGAGCTTGACCGTCATGCCAGACTGTGCCTGATAAACATATTTTAAATTAAGTGCATCCAGTCTGAGGAGCAGAAGTGCCAAAAGAAGCAGACGTTCACACCCAGCACCGTCTCTAACTGGTTTTTGATAGAGGACAGTTTTATTTAATTTTTATACTAATCAGCAGTTTGTACAATCACTGTACCCATCTGTCTAGTGTTCATTATCATTTGTCACATAATTAAATCAACTTCATGCTAAATTTAAGAAAAAATGTATAACTATCTGATGCGTCAACTAATGTTTCAATAGTCTGTGACTAGTCGACTATTAAACTAGTGGTTAGTTACAGCCCTAGTTGACATAAACTGTTTCTAGACTCTTCCATCTTCTGCTGTGACTTGTTTGAAATGTTGTTTTCTGCCGTCTTGGTCTTTATGTTGTGAAAACAAAGAAATACAGAAAAGTGGCAAGAAAGGAGGAAAGAAAGAAAGAAAAAAAGCAAAAAGGAAAGAAAGAAAGAAAGAGAGAAAGAAAGAAAGAAAGAAAGAAAGAAAAAAAGAAAGAGAGAAAGAAAGAAAGAGAGAAAGAAGTGTCCAATTGCCGAAAACACGCACTCCGACAGCACAGAGAGGTACACGCTCGCCAACTTTGCCAGGCAGGTGTATTTTTTTTTTCTGGTTGTGCATCTTTCTTGTGTTTGCAGCATTTTGTCAATGTGGTGTATTTGCACCGTACAATGCAAGTCAATATGGCATTCTTACCAAGTGAAACGCAATCAAGTAATGCAGCATTCGAAATTAGTATTCTATATTTGAGCGTGTCACGAATATTCAAATATTCGAAAATCATCTTCCATCCCTAGTGTTTATCTGAGTGAGCGGAGTTTGTGTTCATCTGTGCGGACAGGGCTCAACTAGAAGAAGGTGGATGCGGTTTCCATGGCGTCCACCAGTAGAACAACTGGTCCTACCTGTAAGACCCGTGTAGGTCCGTGGGGCAGAACCTGGACCGACAGCACCCCAGAACCTGGTCTCATTTTGTGGTTGATGAACTGCTGTTCTGGACTGGGATCCAGTAAGCCAGAGTCCGGTCCCAGTACCACCTCTGCTCCATCATACAGTCCGGCCACGCCCCCTTTCACCTGAGGGGCGAAGCACATGCAGTTAGAAAATACAATTCAGAAAAAGAGACTGCAGCATGGTTCAGGTTAGGATCCGGGTCAGACCAACTCACCTGGACTACGAGACGAGGAAGGCCACAGGTCAGCATACCTGAGCTGAAGTACCAGGTCTGTGTGGTACTACGGCGAGAGTCTGGCCTCCTCAGCATCAGGGGCTCGAAACTGAAACCCATGGACAATGGGAGGGGAGGAGAATTGAGAGAAGAAGGGAGGGCAGGAGAGGAGAGGAGAGGAGAGAAGAAGGGGCAGGAGGAGAGGAGAGGGGAGGAGAGGGGAGGGGAGGAGAAGCGAGAGGAGCAGAGGGGAAGAGAACAGGAAGAGAAGAGGAAGAGAAGGGAGGGGAGGAGACAGGAGAGGAAGAGGAGAGGAGAAGGGAGAGGACAAGAGAGGAGAGGAGAGGAGGAGAAGAGAGGAGGGGAGAAGAGGGGAGAGGAGAGGGGAGGGGAGCGGAGGGGAAGAGAAGAGAAGGGAGGGGAGGAGATGGGAGAGGAAGAGGAGAGGAGAAGGGAGAGGACAAGAGAGGAGAAGAGAGGAGAAGAGAGGAGAGCAGAAGGGAGAGGAGGGGAGGACAAGAGAGGAGAGATACAGATGTGTTATAGATAAACGCAGGGTGTGATTTATCAAAAAAAAAGGGGAGGGGGGGGGGGGGGTGTCCCACAGAAAGAAGCTCACATTGGATGTTATGAGTCTGTGTATGTGGTGATCATTCGATTTCTGTTTTCAAATTAGGATAAAGGGTCGGAGATTGGGAAATGAGGAACAATCCCATTTCTGATTTCAAAACGGTTCCTTTTCTGCAGTTCATTTGCTCACAAATGGGAATCGATGAAAATAAAAACAGGGGCAGTTTTTAAACACTGATTTTGCTGCTCCGCATGCACCCAGGTCCCACAGGACCTCACCCATTTACGTCTCAACAATTTACCTCTCACACCCTCTTGAACTCTCTGTTCAACTATCTCTTCAGGTACATGTTGGAATATTATATAATATCTAGTGTCAGTATTTATCCTGAGATGGAGCTGTATTCACAAACAACCCCACTCCCAGAAGACCGGACGCCAGCGCAACGGTGGCTGTTACCAGCCTGACACTGTCCACGAGCTAGTCCTCGATCTGAAGGACTCAGGGTGACACTGGGCAGTAAGTCTTCCATATGCCGCATTTCCCACACCCGCCCGTGAGTGGGGATTCACCACTGGACTATTCTCTCTTCACTCCTTATGGAATCCTGGTTAGTTTCTTTTCCTCCTCTTAGTAATATGCTTACATTCAGCAGGTCATCTTGTCTGATCTGAGGTTGTAGTTGGAAAAAAAAATAGGGCCAATGTCCCAGTGCTCATCAGGTCCTCACAGCTGTGATGTCTTGCTATCAACAAAAGGGAGTCATTCAATAGATCATAAAATCAACCCCACTGTGTTTTTTGTTTGTTTTATCAACAAATGCAAAAAACAGTGTGAATGGTATAGGAAGCCCCCAAAGCTCTTTGGGGTTAGCATCTGACTGAACAACAGTAGGTAACTGGGTACTGACATATTACTGTGGTTAAAGCTGTTAAATGATACGCACGAGGTTGTTGGTAGAAACTAATATTGGGACAATTACTTTCTTTGATCTGGATTGAAACTGAACTGAACTGAACAAAGTTGTAAACAATTTGTTTACAAAGGCAATTTTTGACAAAGTGATAGGTTTTGTGCCCAGTTCTTAGATCTATCTGATGAATCAATCAGAATTGAAATCCGTTAAGAAATGTGGGAGAAGCAAATTTAGTGAATTGTGAATGACGACGCTGACGACAGATGCAGCGCAATGGTAATAGGTCATCCCCGGCTGAGCTAATAATAAAATGCCCCTGTTTTTATTTTCCCCAATTAATGGTCAGCGCTCATGGATACACTGTCCCTCTGCTGATCTGTATCACTGGACTAACAGATATTTTCCCTGGAATATGTGGATGTCAAGTTCTTTCAGACATTTTGTGTTCACGCCATCAGAAAGACTCATAAACTCCAGGACCCTAATGGTGATGTCCAAAACCAGAGAGAGAGAGAGAGAGAGAGGGGGGGGGGGGGGTGATCCCCCTCATCCCCCCCTGCAAATCACACCCAGGATAGATGTGGAATAGATAGATGTGTTAGATTGCATTTGTGGGGTTTATAGTTGACAAAGATGTTTAAAGAACAGATATTGTTTAATCTGTCACAAACACACATGGATCATCTGTTGGAATGGAGTTTAAAGGGGGAGGGGCCAAAGGTTGAAGTGGGACTGGCCCTTTGAAAGGTTCAGTGAGTTCATCATCAGCAGGTGGATTCCACAGGGACCTGGACCAGTCTACATTTTAGACCTCCTCACCATCAGTCACTGGGTTAGGGTTAGCATTAGGCTATCCTATCACTGTTCCTTATGTGTGTGTGTATGTGTCTGAATGGCCTGGATGACTGACCTGTTATCAGTGACCGCTGCCAGCCCTGCGATGTCCAGCACCAAAGATGAGTCCAGAGGCCGAGGCTGAGCTGGTTTACTCTGAGGAGGGGAGGAGCCTTCATGACACAGCATACCAGCGCCAGTCATCCTCCACAGCTGAGAGCGCTTCCCTGGCTCCTGGACGCACACACACACACACATACACACACACACATTAGCCCCTGAGCTCAGGCCAGGACTGTACTAACCCACCAGGGTACAGACTGGTAATAAATAAGTTCAATAATTTTATTATATATTATTAATAAAACAAGCAAGAAGGACCCTGGTTCGATTCCTACACCAGACCTTCCTGTGTGGAGTTTGCATGTTCTCCCCGTGTCTGCGTGGGTTTTCTCCAGGTACTCCGGTTTCCTCCCACTAACCAAACACATGCGCTCTTAGGGTTAACTGATTAATCTAAATCGTCTATAGGTGTGAATGTGAGAGTGATTGTTTGTCTATATATGTTCAGCCCTAAGATGAAGTGGAGACTCATACAGGGTGTACCCCTCCTTCACCTATTGTAACTGGATTAGGACCCTACAGACCCCTGTGACCCTCGTGAGGATAAAATGGGTTCGGATGATGAGACGAGATTATTATTAAATCAATCATTGACTCCTCTCAGGTGTCACAGTTGTTAAACAAGGGTGGCAGTGGCTCAGTTGGTAGGGCGGGTCGTCCAATGACTGAAGGGGTCGGTGGCGTCCCGGCTCTGTTCATTGTCTTTGCCTTGGGACTGGCAGAAACTTAGAAACTATTTGTATGAGTGTGTGTGTGTGAATGGGTGAATAAGAGGCTAATGTAAAGCGCTTTGAGCACCATGAAGGTGGAAAAGAACTATACAAGTGCAGTCCATTTAAACACAAATTAAAAAAAAAAAAAGAAATCTACCATTAAGAAATGATATTACTATACTCTGTTGTGTATGTGACATTGAACTTTACCAAGTTTAAGTCCCCAATAAAATAAAATAAAGTCCAAAGTGGTAGTTGGTTGTAATTCCTAAAGTTAAGAAGTAACCTTTCACTGCTTACACTAATTATGTTTTAATCATTAATCTTGCCCAACATTGGTTAGGAGACATTATTGTAATCAGTGTGTGTGTGTCTGTCTGTGTATAGTGTGTCTGCAGAGACATATCATGCTATAACTCAATGAATACTTGAAATATCACCATGACATTACATGGGCAAATGCATATAGCTAATGCGCATGAGATGCAATGATCCATTTGAGTAAAGGTCAAAGGTCAAGATCACAATTAACTAAAAGGTAATACAGTTATAACTCAACAACAGAGGCTCACAGAACTCAGATTGATACCAAATGATGGGGAATGAAGATTTCTACAATTCTTATAATTGGTGTTATCACCTACGACCAATAATTTTTGAGATCTCTGGAGGTCAAAGGTGACATATTTCAAAATTAACTTCTGTAACATTGTTTGTGTGTCAAGCATAGACATATCACGCTATAACTTAATCAATATTGGATATATTATTACAATATTACACGTACTGACGCATATAAACATATAACAAAATTAGCAATATTGCAAAAGGTCAAAGGTCAAGGTTGCATTTAGCAGAACAGTCAAAATCACATTATTGGCTCTAATTCAAGAACGAGTTGAAACTTGAGATTGGCACAAAATAAGTGCGAAATTAGGCATTATCTGAATACTTGTTTAGCATTGTAATCTGTCACTTTCGCTTTTAATATATAATCTCAATTTAAAGACCCAATGCCTTTTTAAATTATAAATTACAATTTGTAATTTAAAAAGGCATAATTTGTAGGAAAAAAAACAAACAAAAAAGCTTCTGTAAATGAATTGTAAAGCTGAATAATGGACAACCTCATTAAACTAGATTTGACTGACAAACAGGAAATGGAAGATGTTTAGACAAGTCTACAAAAAGTCAGGATGAGGGACACGTCGGACAGCTGGATAAGAATGGCTGGGGTCAATGGTCATAAGTGGACCTTCACTTCACCTTCTTTTTAAGGATGACCCTCTGTGTCTTGGTGTCGACATCCAGCACAAGTTCACAACAGCTCACTAGTGGCTTCTTTCCAATGGGTCTGTGATCCACAGTCCTGCATCAATGACATCAGATCACATCAGGGTTCATTCACACCTGACATTACACTCAGCACAGGTGTGTGTATGTGTGTGTGTGTCCTACTGTGAGAAGGTGTGTGTAGCTGCGATGTAGATGAAGTTCTCATAGTAAAGCTTGTTGTATTCCCTGAAGAAGTTCATGTCAGCGGTGACCTCCGAAGAGCCCGCTCCCTTTACAGTCAGGGTGAGGTAGGGCGGCAGTGTGGGCTCATCACAGGCGTAGTCCAGTACCGTGGATGCCTTCACCTCCGTGTACAGACGCATGTCTGCCACACCATGCTGCCAGAACTGGATGGGCACCTGAGGGACATCAAACCCACTGATGAAAACCACCAAACCCACTGTCAAACCCAGTGATGAGACCATAAATCCCACTGACGAAAATCATCAAACCCACTGATGAAAACCACCAAACCCACTGACGAAAACCACCAAACCCACTGATGAAAACCATCAAACCCACTGATGAAAACCACCAAACCCACTGACGAAAATCATCAAACCCACTAATGAAAACCACCAAACCCACTGACGAAAACCATCAAACCCACTGACGAAAACCACCAAACCCACTGATGAAAACAATCAAACCCACTATTGACCATTCCCAGTAAATGTCACCGTATATTCTAAACCATGTGACTGTTCTTACAAACGTGTCGTGTCACAGATAGATTGGTCTACATGCAGGGTCAGGTGATGTGAATCTTACTTCAGAGTTGTTATCGATGCGAAAGGGCGGAGGCAGCTGGTGGGCATCACTGAAGGCGATGTGGTAGGTGGCACCCTTCAGGCTGATCTCTGTGCGAAGGAAGAAGCACTTCCCCAGGGTGTCTCTGTCCACAGCACAAGACAACACATGGACAACCATCAACAGGAATCCCCCCCATGTCAGACTTAAAGTGTGAAAGTGGACCTTCTTAAGTGGGGGTATATGGGTGAAACTGGACCTTCTTAAGTGGGTGTATATGGGTGAAACTGGACCTTCTTAAGTGGGGGTATATGGGTGAAAGTGGACCTTCTTAAGTTGGGGTTTAACCATAGGAGGCCAAGGGTTGTAATGTTACAACATAACATTTGGGTCTTTAAGGGTTAACATTTGGATCTTTAAGGGTTTAATATTGAGGTTTGGGTTTTTAAGGGTTAACATTTGGGTTTTTAAAAGGTGTAACTGGAAATTCTTAGTTCAGGGTTAATCTATGCCATTATGTTGCACTCCTGGCCACAAAAATCCCACAAGAACAGGATTTAAAATGGTTTTCGAATAGGTTGAATTGAATGTAGGTTTAGACCTGTTGGCATTTGTCACATCCAGTGTATGGCAACCGATTTCCCTTGTCATCAAACACAACAGAGAAAGACTGATAAACATCTGATTTTAAATTGGAAAGTGTCTTAGGATGAAACAATAATAATAATAATAATAATAATAATAATAATAATAATAATAATAATAATAATTATTATTATTATTATTATTATTATAATTATAATAATAATAATGGATTAAATTTCTTTTGAGTTCCAGACATCATGTGACTTTTAGTTGTCAGGACGCCATGTTGGCAGTCAATACCTTCGCACCATCGGAGTGCACAGTTGTGTGAAATTCAGATTTATATGCAGAAATTGGATAGATTAAAGGAGTCATTCCATCGTTATTTCGTTAACATTACTGTGTTCTCCATTGTTATTGAATACATTGTGTATTGGTTCTATTTTAAAAAATTGTTTTTATTTCCAGCTGTTTTTGGAGGATAGAAAAATGACTTGAGGACAGAGTTTACGATACTTCCTCATACATGTCCATGACGCGATGATGAGGTGTCTCTGATTGGCTTAGAATGTGTGAAGGAACACCCCTCCCATCCCCTCTGGCTCTGTGTGTGTTTACCATCCCAGAGTAGCATCCAGCTAGGTTTTGTGTCGTCACTTGTTTTAAAAATGTGCAGGAAAAAACAATGCTTTACATCAACAGAGAGCACATGAACCAGTTTGTTCCGCCATTTTTTTCAAGTATGTGCAGCAGCTACTGTGGCACTGTCTTCTCTTGTAGACGCTAATGCTACTTCAGATTCACTGCAATGGGAGATGTCCCTGTGACGTGTAGTGGACAGACTTTTTTTGAGTGGTTTGTTTCTCTGTGTTGTTTTCTATGAATGGGAAATCCAACCAGTGGAGGCGACACACCACGCAGCAAATGCCGCATGTGTTGGTAACTCGGGGTGAACCATCAGATTCCAAAAGGAGAAAAAGTGGTTTTCAGCAGAATGACACCTTCAAAGTTGATGTGGAAAGACTTTAGCCTAGCCGCGCTAGACCCACCTAGCGGCAGCACATGCAGCACTAATGTGGTACTGTAGAAGTCTAGTTATGCTCAATGAAACTTTGGCTAGATGTCCCTGAAACTGGTCGATGACTCACGATGACGTATAGAGTCAGAGGGCGGGCTTAACAAAGTGATGCTACAAAGACTTGGAGAGAAACAACAGGAAACAATCATAGAACAACAACAACGTGTGGCGATTTCATTTTATCAAAGATGAGTGAAGAATGTGAAAAAACGTCAGTAATCTTTCAATTCTTTTTACAGAAGCAACACCAAACGTTAAGCTCCAAAATCCACCATTTTGTTTAGTCATTCCTAACTTTCTACAGACTCCTCCGTGAACTTTCCAGTGCTCTAACTACATCATCCTAAACATTATGTTAATTGGTTATAGTACCGTCCTATTACATGCAGAGGGATTTGAAAGTCAACCTTTTAGCCCCACCTCCCCTGACTATGAAGCACCACTAGACCCATATATGGAATGAATAGGGATAGCATGGTTGGCTAGAATGCCTTGTGTTTGTACACATACCCGGATGTTTGGGGACGTGGCTGACCTCATGTTGATGTAAACGTGTGTATGTTTGGGGGCGTGGCTAACCTCATGTTGATGTGGAAGGACTTGGGCTTGTTGACCTCGAAGCCTCCAGACCAGGTGCAGTTGGTTGTGTCCATCAGACGCACACACAGCAGCTGGTCGTAGTCGTTGCGTGGCCAATGGAAAACCACACTGGAGCCTGGGAGGGTGGAGATGTAGCCATCTGGGTTGGCCGTGCCCTGTCACAAACACAGTCACAGTCTGACCTCTGACCTGCTCTGACCTCTGACCTGAGCAGCTGAGCAGCAGGAAGATGGGGGAGAGGCTTAGAAGTAGACGGAGGGGGAGGAGCTGAGCAGTAGACAGAGGGGGGAGGGGCTTGGAGGCAGGTAGAGGAGGAAGGGCTTAGCAGCAGACAGAGGGGGAGGAGCTTTGGCAGAGTGGGGGTGTGTCTACCAGGTGTTCTCACCTTTCCTCTTGCAAACTCTCTCTGTGCAAAGGCCAGTTTGTGTGTGGAGCGGTTATCCAGGAGGTAGCGGGGGGCAAAGGTCACAATGTGCGTGTCCCTGTAGCGGCCCTTCCCCTTCCTTACACTGATGCCTGTAGTGTTGATCAGAACAAGAGCAGAACCAGGGTGAGTCACATACACACTCTACGGAACAGGTGCAGAACCAAACAGCTGTTCAGGAACCACCAATGAACTCTGCTAAGTCCAGATGTTTTACAGCGGGGGTGTCCAAGTCAAATTCACACTGGGCCAAAATTAAAAACTGAGATAGCATCGTGGGTTAAACTAAATATTTAGTGAAAAATGTGTTTAGTTTTATAGTGTCTTCTCATGTTCTATTCTTTTGTTACAGCCATGGTGGACAAACAGAACTGACTTTTATATTTGTGAATAGATCATCTGCCTCCCAACTGTCTGGAACACTCCTGTTCTCCAGCTGTTGTTTGGCCATTTTTGTGGAGATAAGTCGTGTCTGTTAAGTCTGTTCAGTCTGCTCAGAGGTGATCAAAGTACTCACATTCTGTAATTAAGTAGGAGTACAGCTACTTGTGTGAAAAAATACTCTGGTAAAAGTAGAAATACTGATTCAACTACTTTACTGAAGTAAAAGTAAGAAAAATACAACTTCTCAACTGTAATAAAATAAAAAAGTAAAATGACATTCTTTTTTGTGCTATGGATTAAATAATACTAATTTACCCCGGAAAAAACAGAAAAATGTCCAAAAATAAATCCTTTAAAAGTGAGTTGCTGTGTAGGTGGTGTTTTTTTATTGGGTCATGGACAGGAAATTTCAGAAATACTCAAAACTCAGAAGTAAAAGATTTAAAAAAAAAAAAAAAAAAAAAAGAAAAAAAAAAGCATAATTATGAGATTAAAAAAAATCTAAATGATGAGATAAAAAGTCTAAATTATGGGAAAACATTTAAAAAAATTATGAGAAAACCGTTAGAATTATGAGTAAAAAAAACCCCTTAAAATTATGAAATCAAAAGTCAAAATTATGAGGAAAAAAGTCATACTTACGAGATAAGAAATGGGCAATTATGAGATAAAAAGTCAAAATAAAGATACAGTAAGTCACAAATTATTTATTCTTATTTTTCATACTGTCGCATTTGTCTAGTTTGAACAAGTATTGAGTCTATTCTGAGAATGTAAAGAGAATAAAGTACAGATATTTATACAAAAATATAGGGAAAAAAAGTAAAAAGTTGCCAGAAAAATAAATACTCAAGTAAAGTACAGATACCTGAAAAGTGTACTAAAGTACAGTGAAGGAAGTACTTCCACTTAGTTACTTCCACCTCTGGGTCTGTTCTATGTTCTAGAACTCACCTGTAATAATAATTAAATGGATTTATATAGCGTTTTTTTGGGACTCAAAGCACTTCACATTAGTGATCCATTAATCATTAATTTTTATATACTCCCTCTGGTGGTGGTGGTAAACTACATTTGCATCCACAGTTGCCCTGGGGCAGACTGACAGAAGTCAGAAGTCAGTCCTCACCAGTGTGAGTCACACTGGAAGCAAGGAGGGTGAAGGGTCTTGCCCAAGGACACAACAATCTGACTAGGACAGAGTGGGATTCGAACCACCAACCCTTTGGTTATTGGATGATCCACTCTCCCAACTGAGCCATGGCCACCCCAGGTGATTCCATAACTCACCTGTTATAGATAAGTCCAGGTCATTTCTACGTTTGTTCTAGAATTCACAGGTTACAGATTAGTCCAGGTCGGTTCTAGAACTCACCTATGTTATAAATGAGTCCAGGTAGGTTCTGTGTTTGCTCCAGAGCTCACCTGTTATAGATTGGCCCAGGTGAGTTGTAGAACGCTCCTATCTTATAGATTAGCCCAGGTCGGTTCTAGAACTCACCTATGTTATAGATGAGTCCAGGTCGGCTCTAGAACTCACCTATATTATAGATTAGCCCAGGTCGGTTCTAGAACTCGCCTATATTATAGATGAGTCCAGGTCGACTCTAGAACTCACCTATATTATAGATTAGCCCAGGTCGGTTCTAGAACTCGCCTATATTATAGATGAGTCCAGGTCAGTTCTGTGTTTGTTCCAGAGCTCACCTGTTACAGATTATCCCAGGTCCATTCTAAAACTCACCTGTTAGAGATAAGTCCAGTTTGGTTCTAGAACTCACCTATGTTATAGATGAGTCCAGGTTGGTTCTAGAACTTACCTATGTTATAGATGAGTCCAGGTCGGTTCCCGTGTTGGATCACCTTCACAGCTCGGACTCCGCTGCCTCCATCCAGGGAGAACCCCTGGCACCATCCTGGGACTCCATCAGGGTGAATTCCTTTTCCAATCCGCATGGTACACCTGAAGAGAACCCGTGAGTCGAGGATGAGCCACCAGTACTGACAGCAGGTACCAACCAGTCCAACAGGTCAAACTAGGCCTTCCTCCTACTTCATGGAATCATCTAACCCTAACACCATATTCAAGTCCAAACATTCCTGCCCATCCAGAACTTCAAGGATGATGGATGATGATGAAGGGTTGGCGGTTCGCATTCTGGCTCTGGCTGTCCACATGTCAAAGTGTCCATGGGCAAACACAATGAACCCTGACTTAGTCTCCCAGTATGTCTGGTAGAACCTTAGAAACCCACTGGTGCATGAATGTGTGTGTGAATGGGTGAATGTGAGACTAATGTAAAGCGCTTTGAGCACCATTAAGACGGAAAAGCGCTATAGTCCAGTTACCATTTGAATATTTAAATTTAAGTGGATTGTTTGCCATTTGATTTTTTTGGTCTGGTTGCCATGGTGATATGCTGGGTTTGAGTCAGGTGGACACCATAGATGACAGTCATAGGTGACGTTAGGGGCTGAATTACCTGCACTGAGCAGACAGAGGCCAGTAAATTAGCCATAATTTTTGTTGACCTTTAGTTCATGTTTGTTCTGATCGCTTGTTGCATAATCACAAACACTGGACTCTTTCCCATCTGATGTGTCGGGACAACAAATATCTACTATTTTGGACATAATTTTCATATGTATACTCATTTGACCTACTTATCAAGGTGACATAAAAACTTTAAACATATATTCTGCCGGTTTGGAGGTTCATGCTGGTCTTGCTGGGTCTTACATGGCTGGCTGCTCCTTGTCAGTATAACAGAAGAGTAAAGGACTGAGGCTTCGAGCCAGCTCGTGTTCCTCAAACTGTCCTGCAGCGTCTGCTTTCCCATTGTCCTGACGAAAGATTAAGGGAAGACCTGAGGGAGGACACAGACGTCAGAAAAACAGGCTCCTTATGACCAGTTATGACCTTATGAACAATTCCTCACCAGTTTTGTTGATGAGCCAATAAGGGGCAGAAACCAAGATCTTCAGCGCCCCCTGTGCTCGCAGAATGATGCGAATGGTCAGACACAGCAGGCGTTTGTTGGTGTCGTAAAGACGCATTCGAACCACATAGTTCTGAGTTCCAGGAGGAATCAGCAACTCTTTGCACATAGGGAAGTTCTCCAGCAGCACACCTAATTCCACAAGGAGAATAGAGAGACTGTGAAACATAGATTAGGGTAGGGGTACAGCTAGGGCTAAGGTTAGGGTAGGGGTAAATCTAGAGTTAGGGTAGGGGTAGAGGTAGGGTAAGGATAGGGGTAAAGCTAGGGTTAGGGTAGGGTTAGAGCTTGGGTTGGGAATAGAGTTAGGGTTATGGGTAGACTGACGAGTAGTGACGGGTTAGCCCTAACCCACCAGTGACAGGTTAGCCCTAACCTAACCCTCACCCAGTTCCATGTTCTGGGATGTATCGGCAGCATGGAGCACTGCTTCTTTTCCGGGTTTCAGAGAACCCTTGATGGCTGTTCCTTTGATATAGTAGTTGAGGTCACAGGGCAGCAGGTTGGCCAGCACCATGGTGGGCAGCAGGTACACACTGTGACCAGGCTGCCGATAGATCTGCTTAGCCCCACCTACATCCCTTTTGGCTGGCTGTTGGTCAGGGTAGTTCTCCTTTTTGATGACCACACAAAACCTGACAAGACAAAGAAAAAAAATGAGAGATTGATCACATGAAGATGCCAGCAGAGTCAAGCAAAAACCAAAGCTTTACCTGAAGTTCCGCTTGATGTTGTCATCAAAGTCTGCAGACTGACACTCTCTCTTACTGCTGCTGATCTCTCCATACCGCTCCACACAGGTCCAGTGAATGGGAACCTTGCAGAAGAACAAGCCCAGGCCTTTGGGGCGGGCCTGCAGACGCCATGACGTCAGGTGAAGTGGGATAGCCAAGGCCCGGCCGGGAAGGATGGGCGGCAACACCACCGGTTCTGAGAGCACAGAGACACAAGTATGGTTCAGGTCATGAACCCTGACCATGACCCTAACCCTAAACCTAATCCCGACCCATCCCCAATAACCCTAACCATGGCCCAACCCTGACTCCATCCCACCCAGGTCACAGAACATAAACACTTAGTTTATGCTTCACTCTGACCTTTGAACTGTCTCAGACTATCAGGAACTGTTCACTTCAAGGACAAAAGTCACAACACAACAGCTGCTATGACCTACCAACAGGAGATGAGACAAGACAAGATGAGATAAAATAGAATTGGTGGATTCAGGTTTGAAACCACAGCTTACATTGGTATCACTACTGTAGGCCCAACACAGATTTAAGGTCCATGGAGGTTATGGTAACCTGGAGGAGAAGCCTACAATAGCTAGAAGGAGGAGCCTAAAATAGTCTGGAGGAGGAGTTTACAGTCGCCAGGAGGAGGAGGTTAAGATAATCTGGAGAAGGAGTCCAGTTTTGGACCAGTCAGGACCACATAAGGGACTAGTCTAGTTTTGGACCATTCAAGATCACAGAGGGGACTAGTCTAGTTTTGGACCAGTCAGGATGACAAACTTGACGAGTCTGGTTTTGGACCAGTGAGGATCACCGACTGGACTAGTGCAGTTCTGAACCAGTCAGGACCACAGACTGGACTAGTCTGGTTTTGGACCAGCAAGGACTAGTCCAGTTCTGAACCAGTCAGGACCACAGATTGGACTAGTCTGGTTTTGGTCCAGCAAGGACTAGTCCAGTTTTGGACCAGTCAGGACCACAAACTGAACTATTCTGGTTCTGAACCAGTCAGGGTCAAAGATTGGACTAGTCTGGTTTTGGACAAGTCAGGACCACAGACTGGACTAGTCCACATAGGACATTGTAAAATGGAATGAAACCATGACAGAAGATGTTCTCTATCTGTAATAATAATACTCATACTACTACTACTACTACTAATAATAATGATAAAGCAGTGACAGGAGTGAGTGTGAGGAGGCGGGTCTTACTGTCTGGAGCTGAGGGGCTGTCCAATCGGACCTCCATGGGAACGTCCAGCTGGTTCTTGACCATCAGAGCTGAACGCACGGTGATGACCTTCCTGGCACTGCCCTCCATGGTGATGGAGAAGACCACTCTGACTGGGGGCAGGGCTGAGAACTGAGGGGACAGGGTCACACAGGGGTTCAGTTCAGACACAAGAAGCCATTTTTACAAACAAGCATTCAGACAAACAAGTGTTCTTTAGCAGAAAATCCATTTTCCTCTGACTGAAACTGACATTTATTCTGTTTCTGTTCAAACTGTTCAACACATTTAACTCATTGACTGCCAAAGACATATGTATCTGTCTTTTCGCAATGTATTCTGAACATAGCTGGCAGTCAAAGAGTTAAGGAAACAGAAGAACCTGTAGAGAAGAAAATGGTGGACATAGAGAAGAAACTGGTGAACATAAAGAAACTGGAGAACATAGAGAAGATTCTTCTTTTAGTGAATTGTGGACGCTGTCGACGGGCAAATGAAGTGTGATGGCAATAGCTCATCGCAACTTCTTCCAGATAAGCTAAAAAGTGCCAATGTCCCTGTACTCATCAGGGCCTCACAGCTGTGATGTCTGTTATCAACAAAAGGGAATCATTCAATAAATCATAAAATCAATCCCACTGTGTGGCTGTGTGTTTTTATCAACAAATGCCAAAAACAGTGTGAATGGTATAGGAAGCCCCCAAAGTTCTTCTGGGGTAACATCTGACTGAACAAAAGTAGGTAACTGGGTAATGACATGTTACTGTGGTTAAAGCTGTTAAATGATACGCAGGAGGTTGTTGGTGGAAACTAATATTAGGGCAATTACTTTCTTTCATCTGAATTGAAACTGAACTCAGTGAATCAATCGGAAATGCAATCTGTTGAGAACTGAGGGAAGAGTAGTGATTTTAAACAAAGACTGGAAAAATAAACGAGGTTGTAAACAAATTGTTTACAAAGGCAAAATTCGAAAAACAAAGTGATGAGTGTTGTGCCCAGTGTTTAGATCTATCTGATGGATAAATTAGAATTGAAATCTGTTAAGAAATGAGGGAGAAGTGATTTTAATGAATTGTGGACGATGGCGGATGGATGACAGACAAAGCAGCACAACAATAGGTCTGTCTGAACTAAATGGTCTGTAAGATAAAAATAGTCTGCCAGAAGAAAACAGTCTGTTAAATAAAAACAGAAAAACAGGCTGAAAGATAAAAACAGTGTGTCAGATGAAAACAGTCTGTAAATGACACCAGTCCTACTCTTTGTCTTTCTGTCCACAGTGTAGAACCTGTCTTTTCTACTGCACACACTGATTGTGTGTGTGTCTGTGTGTATTCCTATCTTTAATGGGACATTGATATGTTTACACAGTCACACCATGGGGACTTCTGACAATATGGGGACCAAAATTCAGGTCCCCACAAGGGTTACATATAAATAAAGGTCCTCATTAGTAAAATAGAAATTATGTGGCCCTATAAATACATTAATTTGTTTTTGAGGAAGTCCTCATAAAGCATGAGGGAAACAGGTGCAAAGTGAAACATATACTGTATTTCTCAAAGGTTTGAAGATGTGTATACTGAAAAAAGAAGCATTTATTTATATGTATTTTTTGTTCTTTATTTATTTCACTTTTCATTTTTATTTACAATTTATTTAAAAAATATTATTAATATTGATTTTATTTATTTATTGTTAAATGTTTTTTTATGTATTCAGTTTTATTTACTTATTTTTAATTAAATTTAAAAAATCCTAATTTTATCATTATTATTATACTTATTTATTTATTTTATTTTATTTAAAAAAATATTTACACTGACTACCCAATGGCTACAAACCTGGTCCTCATGAGACATGGAAAAGAGTATGTGTGTGTGTGAGACTTACATAGACATGTGGGTGGATGATGTTGGTTCTGCTGATGGGACTGCCCACCTGTGACACAGACAGAGAAAACAACAGCTCTTTTAGAGATTGAAGAGGAATAATGTCCAAGATCCAAAAAGAACAAACGTTTCTGTTCAGGAGCAAAAAAAATCAGGTTTCAAACAGCAGCTGAGTCACACAGACCATGGATTAAGGCCGGGTTCAGGTTTGGTAGAGCAAGTTGTTACATAACTAAACCAGATAACCAGTGTGGTGGCCCCTCCCACCACACTGGTGGTGGGAGGGGCCACAGGTGCACAGGTCTTTCAGTCTGACCCAGGACAACTGTGGATACATATGTAGTTTACCACCACCGGAGGCAGCATGTGAGAGTGAATGAATAATGAGTCACTAATGTAAAGAGCTTTGAGTGGCCAAAAGACCAATAGAAGTCCAGTCTGTTATTATTCATTATGTATGTGTGGGTTCAAGTTTGGACCCGGTTCTGTATCTGTGGATTCAGGTTTGAACTTGGGTCTGTATATGTAGGTTCAAGTTTGAACCCGGTTCTGTGTGACTGGGGGGGTTCTGTTGATAGTTTTGAACCAGGTTCTGTTAATAGTTTTGGATCTGGTTCTGTGTGCGGGTAGTGCTCACAGTGTTGGAGGAGCTGTTTCTGTCTGGAGCTGCGTAACGGAAGAACACGCCCACTTTGTCCACGGACACTGGCTTCACCTGCTCCCACCCACAGACTCTGACCAGGAGTTGGTGGAGCTTCAGCTCATGGGTGTGTCTACAGAGAGGGGGTGGAGTTAAGGAGAGAAGGGAAGAAAGACACATATTAAAAACAGACAGACATACAGACACATGTATACAGACAGACAGGTTACTGGTGCAGTTTGATGGTACT
>CM035789.1:41559722-41642222 GCA_020466265.1 Siphamia tubifer | reverse complement strand
TGTACTTTATGAAAAAGGAAAGTCTGAGAAAATCAAATAAAAGAAAATACCTCAGGTAATAATTCCAAAGTATTATTTTTGTGACATATTATGTTGAAACCTATCACACATTTACAAGTCCTTTAGTCCAAGTGAGGGCATATATAAGTGATGTGTGGAACTAACTATGAGCGGAGGTGGGGGGGTCGACTGATGATCCCATCCAGGGCAGTGGAGAGGATGCCTGGGGACTCTGGGGGTCTTCACTGCAGTAGTCCGCCATCCAGGAGATCTTGGTGGTGTTGTATTGTTCTAGAGAGGACACAGAGTTCACATTTGTGTTTGGAGGGTGAGTTGATATCTGGACTTGTAAAATAAGGGTACTTCTACAAACTGTAAAACCATGTAAAAATAATGTTCCTGAATGTAAGACTGCTGACAACCTGAATATCTCATAATCTATAGTAAATAATAGACTTATAATATTCTGACAAATGTATGAGGATTGTCGACCCCTTGTGACCTTCAGGTCATCAACCAGCACCACACTCACACAAATAAAAGAACATAAATACCGAACTGACCCATATATAGGATGACCCGGATTATTAGATGACAAGTTTTCCAAAATCTTCATTTTTGCAGAAGTTTTTATAAAGATGCTTTTCAGAGGAAATAACTCAGTTTGTGTATAACATAACAACCTGTTAATAAGCGAAGCTTTTCTGTTGCGTACAGATTTGTTTCAATTTCTAATTAAATACTGGACTATGTTTTTTAAAAAGAATGCAACGAAATCATGAATTTCTAGAGCATCTAACTCTGCAGTTGGCATTTGACTATTTGGGCTAAAGATGTCTTATGAATACATAGAAGTACATTGCTGTAGATCAGTAACTGTCAACATACTATCTAATGACATGAAGACCTCAGAACACTTGGGTTTGCCTTTAAGGACCCTCTACTTACTACCACACAAGTGTGATGTTGTTTAGAACTTTTCATGTTGGTGAAAAACACATGCCCTAATCACTTCCATGCTAACACAGTTTGGCTCAAAACAGCAAAATCTAAATTTCTCATTGTACATCCAAACGGTGTGATTTTTATGTCAACTCTATGTATGTACTTCCAATCATCTAAAAAATGAGCTAAACTTTTTACTCCGGATAATCCCTTTAATGGTGGAGGATCTGTTCAGCATTTACAGAACATACACTTCAATCCACACGTCATGGATGTCAAGGACCTGCAGCCATGTGTACTCAAACCTGTGGTTTCATGTGGCACACATGAGACCACTATAGTTGGACTGAGGTCAGCTGACCAGAGGGGATCTAACTGGACGTACCCAGGAGCACAGAGGTGATGTTGACATCCAGCCTCTGCTTAGCTTTAACTGCCATTTTGAGGCGTGGAGGGTGGAGGCGACCAGCCGCCTGCTGCTGCCAGGACAGGACACAAGTCCAAGGTTCAATGAAGGGTTCCCAGCCTGAACAGGACACACAGGAGGGACAACAATTACAGCCTAATACTATCAGGATCAACACAGACAGATACAAACACAGACAGATAAATGGTAAATGGACTGCACTTATATAGTACTTTTCCACGTTCATGCCACTCAAAGTGCTTTACATTAGCCTCACATTCACCCATTCACACACACACTCATACACCAGTAGGTTTCTAAAGTTCTGCCAGTCCTAATAGGAGACTAAATCAGGGTTCAATGTCTTTGCCCAAGGACAAAGACATTGTCCTTGGGCGAAGGACAACCCGCTCTACCAACTGAGACACATCTGTCCACAGGAGACAGAGACAAAGACAAACAGACATGTACAGACAAACACAGACTAATGCAGAGAAACACAGATACATTCAGACACAGACAGATACAGACAAAGAAACACAGACATATACAGAAAAACTCAGACAAAAACAAACATAGACAGATACCTGACAGCTCTCTGTTGTAATAATCTCCTGATAGAGTGAAGCTGGCATTGCCTTCCTGAGTGGAGCCAATACGCTGGAGAACATATAGTCCTGAAAATCAAAGAACAGTCTGATCAGATAGAGAACAGTCAGGTTAGGGTTGGGGCCAGGGTAGGGGTTAGAGGTACAGTTAGGTTTAGGGTTAGGTTACACCCAGGGTTATGATTAGGGTTGGGGCCAGGGTTAAATGGTAAATGTTTTGCACTTCTATAGTTGTGTTCCACCTTCATGGTGGTCAAAGAGCTTTACATTAGCCTCACATTCACCCATTCACACACACTCATACACCAGTAGGTGCTGTTGCCATGCAGGGTGCTACCAGACATTTTGCATTCAGTGTCTTGCTGAAGGATACTTTGACATGTGGACCACCATAGGATGACATAGGATGTCATAGGACGACCCGTTCTATCAACTGAGCTACATCTACCCACAGGGTTAGGGTTAGGGTAATTTCAAAGACACGTTACTGGAGAAGGTGAGCTCAGCCAGTGGGATGTCACAGTCCAGGCAGTCATCAATGAAGCAGATGCAGACGCTCTCAGCCTTGACTTCGATCCCAGATAGAGGAGCTGAGTGATAGTGGGAGCCCGAGTCACATCTGGACCTGGGATGAGCTGCCATGGTCTCCGCATTCTCCAACAGCCATGCAGCAGCCTGGTCCAGGTGGCCTAAGGAGGGCCAGAACCAGAAGGAGAACTGGGTTTAGTGTCCGATGTAAACAAGGATGGGGCACAATGGGACATGCGTTCTGTCTACCGTCCACCTCCACCCAACAAACCACTGACCTTTACAGTGGACCAGAGCTCTGCGACAGTCCTCTTTTCTAAAGCCAAGGTCTTGTAGATGGGTCAGCTGACCCCCTGTGGATCCAACATGTAAAATAAACTGTTAGAACTGAAAGTGTGGAGGAACTGCATCTTCCAAACGTGTTTGTCCCATGAGTTGTACAAATATGGACAAGCATCCTTAGGTCAAAATCACTGGATTGAGTCAACACTCGTGTGAAGCAGCAGCAGCTGGGTCATTTTATATGATATGGAATGACGCAGCTGTGTTTGTGTGGAATAAAAGGTGTGTCATTGTTAATTTTGTTCCCCATTTTTCATTTTAGTCTTAGACTTTTGTCAAAGTTCATTCTTAGTCTTAGTCACCTTTAGTCTTTCACAAATAATTTTTATTAGTCATATTTTAGTCAACTAAAAGTCTCAACACTTTAGTCTACTTTTAGTCAGACGTTAACACAAGGTATTTTAGTCCAGTTTTAGTCCAAACATGTCAGTCTTTTTCTATTTATTTCAGGAATATTCTTGTGCATTAATTCCAGTTGAGTTATGTTCTACAACTAACATATTGATTACATGTTGAATTGACGAATGAATAAATCCTGTGCTTCTTCAATTTACACACCATCGTATGTGTAAACATTAACACTTCCTTGTTATCATCATACAAAACTACTTTTATATAATGGACAAGACTGATGCCTTTGCTTTTCACTCCCAGTCATGGTACCCCTTCAGTCACAGGTCATAAATAATGGGGTTGTCTGAAACCACTAAGATCAGCTGGTCCAAATATGCTGCAATTCTTTTTGGTGGTTGTTGACTGTGATTGCCCCGCCTCCTCCTTGCTTTTGATTGGTCAGTAAGAGAATTGTGACATTGACAAGCGTAGCACTGTTCCAAAAGTTGAACTATTTCCAACTCGCAGCGCTCTGACATTTTCATCTTGTTTTTATTTGTCAATGAACACGCACGTTGGCATGATTATCGTCAGTGTTTTTAGAACAGCTGTGTCGTCTCGTCATTGTCCCGTCTTCGTCATGGGAAAAAGGATCGTCAACGAGCATATTTCGTCTCGTCTGATGAAATTAACACTGGTGTGTGTGTATGAACAACCTGTGGGAGCCTCTGTCTTCTGTGGGATGCTGTGTTTGGGGGGGTTAACGTCAGCACTGGCAGCAGCGGCAGGGTCACAGTGGGGTGGCAGTGGTGTGCCGGCAGTGGGAACAGACTTAGCAATGGCCAGAAACAGCTGGATGTCATTGTAGGACAGACGGATGTCCAGAGCAGGGAACTGGATCTGACAGATTCAACAAGAAATATTAGTTTCAGGACGATGGACAAACACATCAAATCTAGCATGTAGCAACTCATAACCTAATAACGGGTCATAATGTAATAACTTAAATCTTAGAAAAGTTCATAATGTAATCATTGACTCATAAAGTAATAAAATCATGAGCGCATAACGTAATGTCTTTGCACATAATGTAATAATGTAACTTATTACATTAGTAGCTCAGTTATATAGCAGCTGATAATATGAAGAAGAGATCATAATGTAACAATGGTTTATAATGTGAGAAAAGTTGCATTATGACCATTTTTTTTAACCTTTGCCATTTGCCAAATGTTAACTATCTTTAAGTACCATATTTTACAGACTATAAAGAGCACTTAAAAGAACCAAAAACCATAGCGTGCCGTATAATGCAGTGCACCTCATATATGGATTAATTCTGGTTGTGCTTAGTGACTTGAAATTTTGACTTTTTATCTCATAAATTTGACTTTTTATCTCATGATTTTGACTTCACATAATGCGCCTTATAGTCCAGTGCACCTTGTATATGAAAAACCTAAAAAAAATAAAGCACCTTACATTGTGGAAAATACAGTAATGCTTTTGAAGCAATGCTATAGTTTATTAAGACATTGTTAGATTATGAGCTTTTATTACATTATGAGTTGCTATATAAATGAGTTCATAATGTAATAAGTTATTACATTATGTGCAAAGACTATTATGCACTCATGATTTTATTACATTATGAGTCAATTATTACATTATGAACTTTTATTAGATTTAAGTGATTACATTATGAGCTATTATTACACTACACTAGCATGTTCAACTTTTAAAACATCTGATTTGAAAAACATGAATCAGTTCAAATGTAACGAGTCAATTTATGTTACACTGAATGATGAAGAATAACACATAACACAACCTTAAACAGGATCAGAACCTGGACCAGGACCTGCACCTACTGTTACACTATGGATGGGTCTCAGCAAACTCAAATAAATTCTCTCCATGTGTTTCCCATGTTATTGCATTAGATAAGTGGTTCTCAAACTTTTTTTCAGTGATGTGCCCCCTTAGTCACGTACTCCCTGACATGGGCAAAACATTTTTGTAAGAAAAAATAGGTACAGTGCTGTAAATTCAGTGTCTGGTTTTTTAAATCCAAACTTTATCAGTTTTTATCTCACAATTTAAACTTTATCTCATAATTTGGACTTCATATCATAATTTTGACTTTTTATCTCAAAATTTTGACTTTATCTCCTAATTTTGCCTTTTTTTCATAATTTTGACTTTTTTCATAATTGACTTTTTATCTCATAATTTTGACTTTTTAGTTAATGATTTTGACTTCACTTAATGTAGTCCACAGTGCCTTATAGTGTGAAAAATATAGTACTTATTTTTTAAAAGAATTTTGAAAAACGTACCCCCTGCAATACCTCCATGTACCCCCGTTTGAAAACCACTGAATTAGATTACAGGATAACATGAGCCTTTGGAATGATTTAATATTAATAACCACCAAAAGAGCTTAAGGTGTTCAGGTGTGTTCTGACCTCCAGGAGTGGGGGGATGTCCTCCACGTTGAAGGCATCCAATAGGCCGGAGCTGCTCTGGTAGGTGGGACTTCCACACAGCTCAATCTGAACATTGACAGGGTCAATGATTGACAGGGCCGTCTCCTGCTCACTGCCCAGCCGACAGGAGAACACCTGAGACAGAACACAGTCACATCAGTACATGATCCAGACCACTAACCCTGACCTGGTTCCTGATGGCACTAACCAGAGCTAACCTAGTCCTTGAAGCTATTCTGTATACAATCCTGGGCTTCCGCTCGCAGTTTCAAATTCTGTAGATAGCCTGCCTGGCCAGGCTAGTTGCAGCAACATCGTTCAGTGTTAAATCAAACTAGGATGGGTGGACCTAGGCTACGTCTGGGCCAAATGCTGAAACAAAATTTCATTGTGCATCGTATAATGACAAATAAAGATTCAGATTCTTTTCTGCGTTTCCACTGACAGGTGAGCGTACTGCGCTGCCAAACATCTTCTGACAAACAGTATGTCAGTTAAAACAGTCTACATGAAACCATGATAGCAGAGGTGCCACGGTGATAGCATGCGATATATAATAGCAACGTGAATTAAATTCAACTTTGAGGCTGTGAATCTGCCTCCAACATTTTTTGTACTGAAATTATTGTAATTCCTCGAAGAACCGTTTCACCCCTCGTACTGTCGGATGAATTCAACACTGACCTCTATCCCAGCAAGGCTGCCAGAGAAGGGTCTGTCCAGGAGGCGGGGCTTGTATGTGAGGACAGTGGTGCCTTTCAGAATAATGGCACTGGTGTCCAGACAGGTCCAATCCTCCACAACCACGAACTCTGTGCCTGGAAGACAACACACAGGTCAGTTGTTTTTTTTAAAATATATGTATATGTTTAGTACTTCAATTATTTATTATTATTATTATTATTATTATTATTATTATTATTATTATTATTATTATTATTATTACCATTTTTGTACTATGCACTCTATTGCTATAAGATGAATTCAGGTTATTAGGGAAGTGAAGAAGGGGAAGGATTAAATAAGCATATGCTTCATCCTACTCCTTTTCGGACATGTCGTGTAGTATTATTATTATAGTTGTTGTATTGATTATTGTTAAATTCTGCACATGTTCGAAATAAATCATTCAAATCAATCAAATCAAACACGGTTCATGGAGTCGGTCCTCACAGGCTGATCAAATGATATCATTTGTAAGCACGAAGACAAAATTCGTGACTTGTAAGCCGGAATTTATACCAAGGTGTATTGGTTCATTCAAATTCAAATGTTTCAAAACGTGCAAATTAAACCATATCTTATTTGTAGACATACATCATATTTGGCATGCGCATCTGGCTTGAGATTTCATTTGCAATCCCTGGGTTCCTTGTGTGAAGTGCATTGTGCATTTACAGATTGTCCAACATGTGCATGAAACCCAGCTTCCGCTTGCGTAATTTTGAGACGTTCCTTTTCGCAATTTTTCCAATCTGATCCATACGCGAAGGTTTTACAACCCAGACTCAAGAGTCATAAACCCCAGTAGATGGCGCTGTTAATCATTCACCAAAATTTACTCATCACCCACGTCATCAGAAACGCAAAAGGCCCTCCTTTTACTCACATATGGACAGTTGTTGTGCTAGATGTGATGCAGATGTAGCTAACCTGACACAAATGTTCTGGTCATGCTACACACTCACACAATATTGGTTAACAGTTTTTAAAGTATTGTCTGAGGTTCTGGAGGTGAAAATAAAACCCTGTGTATTAGTGTCTTTATTCAGGGTATCAGAGGAAGTTATAACTTTTACAGAAAAAAACAACGTAACATATCTTTTGTCACCCTATTGGCATGCAGGCAAATTCTCTTACACCGGAAATCTAACACTCCTGCCGGCATCTCGGTGGCTGCAGGATGTGATGATGTACTTACACACATCATTATGTGAGACTCTGACAAATGTTTACCATTTTTAGGAACCTTTAATTTGAGATTTTGATGGCCCAAAGTAAGGTGCTGGGTTTTTTTCTATTTTTTATTTATTTCTTTTTAAACATTTGTAATTATTGTATCATTTAGGTCCAGTCAGGGTGGGTTGGGGGTGGGGGTTGGAGAGAGGAGTAATTGGGTCTATATTAAAATAAAAATAAAACTGTTCCCATCTGATTCTTCACTGTTATTGTCAATAAAAAGGAAACAAAAAAATGTAAATAAAAAAAGAAACGCAAATGGTTATGGGTAGATTTGGTCTAATTCCCCTCGATGTACATAGACATAGTCATGTAAATAATCACGTATATTCATTAAAAGCCAAAGTAAACATAGACAATGCAGTGGCTTAATGAAAACAAATGTTAACCACACCGCCTAAAACTGAATCCAACCACAAAGACATGGTACGAGGAAAAAATACAGGGAATGAAAGGGCTGGATCCCTATGAGTATCAAGATTGGTCCACTGACATCAACCTGCTGCTGAACTTTCAGCACCCATATATTCTCTGCAGAAGGGACAGGTCTTTTTTTTTGCATAATTCTTCCCTAATAAAGATAAAGGATGCAGAATTTATCCAGTCTTTGTGAATTTTACTTGGGATAGATAGCTCAAAATTTAACGGTTTCTTCCTTGACGCATTACCAATCATCTCTGAAAGGTTCACCAAAATCTGTCCATAGCCTTTTGAGTTATCTTGCCAACAAACTAATAAACAGACAAACAAATGTGAGGTAAAACATAACCTCCTGCGCAGAGGAAATAAACTAACTTTTTATCTCACGATTTTGACTTTTTATCTCATAATTTGACATTTTTATCATGATTTTGACTTTTTATCATCATTTTGACATTTTTCATGATTTTGACTTTTTATCTCAGAATTTGGACTTTCTTAAAGTTTAATTTAACAGAATAAGAGTGTTTTGGTCCGCGTTGGCAGTTATTATGAATACGCTCATTAACATTTGGACAAAGGTGAGAGTTACTGTGAACATGTTAAATAAAGTTTCACTGTTTTGTTTCACTTGCACCTTATAGTCCAGTGCATCTTGTGTATGAAAAACTAAATCATGCTGCACCTTATAGTGCAGAAAATATGGTAATGACTGTGTCTGCTCTCTCTCCTACCTGTAATGTTGACTTTGACCTCCAGACATCTCTCCTGGGTGACGGGCACCGTGGACCTCTTGGTGACCACACCCATCTTGACCGTCTTTGGCATCACGGCGCCGTTGGTAGAGGGGGCGGAGCCAGCATTTGTGCAGAGGTTACTGGGCTGCCACTGGTGAGGCTCAGAGGGTCCCCATGTCTTCTCCACTGGTGCCTGCAGGAAGTCCCGCACAAGCTGCAGCCAATCAAAAATGAGGAAAACCCTCAGGTTGTTGAGGACCACGGTGAAGCAGGAGGAGTCCCGTGTGGATCTGCAAGATGGTAAAGTACATGAAAGTCTTATTAGAAAAATATACTCTCTAGTTAATCACTGCAGAGAGAGTCACTCAACATCCAGAAGAGGAATTGGGAATAGAAAAATATCAGAAGATCTTTGGCATAAATCTATAGAATCTGTGTATCATTCGCTCATTCATTTTTCAAAATAAAGCCATAAATAAGACAATGAAACACCAACTTGTTAATTCATTAAACATTCATAAAACGATAATTATGTGTTTTTAAAGTTTTTGTTTTTGTGTTTAAATGAATAATGAAAAAAAACGGCTGTTTTCCGTTTTATCCAATTTTGGCCTGAGGCAAGTCGAGTAAACTGGAAATGACCGTGACCCGCAGTGACAAAGATGGAAACCGACGTCCTATTTCAGGAAACTAATGGTATGGTCATACCAAATGTGAATTTTCACATTCACACGTCAAGATTACATACAAAGTCAACAGAGAGACGCGTTTGGATGCATATTTGCCCTGGGCGGTGTGTTGGACATGTTGCTGCGGCGTGTTGGAGCCAATCAACATTGAGATGCTGCCAACGTCGTGAAAGAATGACGTATGACACTCAGACTGACCCGGAGGTGGTAGAAAGAAAAACTGAGCCCAAGTCATCCTGAAATACCATTGAAAATGGACTTCATCCAGGCAGAGTTCCTGGAGGAGGTGGTGGAATTCCCCATTCTGCAGGCGCTTCTGCAGGATCGGGTGAACCCAAAAGCAACGGCGTCTGGCCCTCCCAAGTATCTGGGACCTCCAGAGCAGGTACAGAGCAGCAATCCAAGTGATTTCAGACTGAATTGGCGGGACAAATTTTGCTTTTCTATGTTTATCCAGCGCCCAGACGTGGGCGTTACGCGTTCGGTGTATCCAAGCAAAAAATTGTCCAGCGTCCAGACTCAGGTGTTTTATGCGGTGCGACAGAGGTGTACATGCATAAATTCGTATTCGGTGTGGCCATACCACAAGACGTGAAGATATGACGATACATATTCTGAGTGTGTGTGTGTGAGAGAGTGTGTGAGAGAGAGTGTGTGACCACACCTGTAGTGTAGTTCCAGTTGCAGCGAAGCCCGGTTGGTGCCGGTCTTTGAGGGCTGTAGGATGCAGTCGAACACATTGTGTCCAGTTCTGGTGGCTCCTCTGGGACCGGTCCTGGTTTGGGACTCAGAGTACCGGGTGTCATACGCCAGCAGAGAATGAGACACCAGGTTAACGGACCTGGACCCGTTGGAGAAACTCTCAAAGAGCAGCTTGGATTTCATGAAGTCGAACCTAAAGGAAAGAGAAGCAATAAAACAATCAAACCAGAACTCACACAGTCCACTGAGTCCACCTGAACCGGTCCACACATGTGAACCAGGCCAGACCTCTGAACCGGCCTACATATGTGAACCAGACCAGACTCCTGTGCTCATTTATGCTATTTACTTCAGTTCATTGTTTAGTGTATTTTTCTACCTCAGTTCTGTGGAAACTAATGGAAGAACCCACACATTAGTGATAGTTTATAGTATAGAATAGGAGTTATAATTGTTGTTGTATTGCGGTGTTTGCCATGTGCCGTCAGTAGTCGCGTTTCCATTGGATACCTGCACAAATCTTTGCCAATATTTACTTTATGTTGAAAAAACAGGCGTGTGTTATGTCAGTTTTTCCATTCAATCACAAATTTGGCGATTTGTTTATTTAGTATCGCGATATGACACGAGAAGCCACTCCATAAACATGATGATGCAGGTAAATATGTAGTTTTAAAGATATATTCTTTTAAACTTTTTTATCAAATACTTAGGATTTTGTCAAAGTTGTTGTATTTTCCATTAGGTTCATTTTTATGCGCAGGTAATATTTGAGCAATTTGAGTGTCAATGCAAAAGAGACTAGTGAGGCTGGAGAAGGTGGGCGGACCTTGTGAAAGTCCATAACAGCAATGAGTTGTCATTAGTAATGCACTACAAGGCAGCTGTAGCCAAATCAGGGGGTGGGAATTCGGATTAGGGTTGGGGTTAGTGTGCACGGCAATGCTCAGAGCGGCAAAGTTAGAAAGAGCAATGAAATTAGTTTATTATCTTTGTTGTTGTATGTTGTAGTGGTGTGAAACTTGGCACTGGAATCCGACATAGTACTGGAAAGTTATCCTCCAAATTTTGGATTATTTGGTGGAGTTGTGCAGGTGTTAGGCGATCCACAGACAAGCAGGACACACTACAGACAGACATTTGCTGAATTATATAGATAGTTTATTGGACCAGCTTCTCTACCTTCAGAGCCACAGTTACCTAGCATTAGCATAAGCCACCTGTGGAGCAAATGTAGCCCTTCCTTAGCCAGAGTGAACCCATAAGCAGGTGTTTCTGACAGCATGGGACACTGGAGGAAAGCCGTCTGACACAGAGACAATAGACCAACTGAATATAGACGAGCTGTGGTCCAACTGAGATTAGAACCCAGAACCATCCCAAATCAGATCCAGAGCCCTGCCTGCCCTTGGCCTCTATTGTTTTGGCTCTGTTGGGTTTCAGGAAGAAGCTGCTCACCTTGCTAATGAGCGTGTGTGTGTGTTGTCTTTGGGACAGTCCAAGAGCTCCAGACTGACGTCCATCATGTCCACCATGAAGGAGAGGCTGGTGAACACGTCTCCGCTCAACACCGTCTGACAAACAAAAGACAAAGAAAAACAAAGAAAAAAACAACAGGTCAGGAGAATGTGTAAAGTGGAAGGTGCTGGTGTTAGTTTCGGTGTTAATGTCAGTGTTAGTGCTAATGTCGGTGCTGGTGTCAGTGTTAGTGTTGGCCCTGGTGTTAGTGTCGGTGCTGGTTTGGATGCTTGTGCTCACATAAGTGCTGGGGTCCTGCAGGTTGTACGGTCGTAGGAACTCTTCGACTGGTTCCCCCAGATTGTTCTCCAGCAGACCTCGGATCAGCTGATAGTGTTCCAGGTCCAAAGAGCAGTGAACTGAAGACAGGCTGCCGTGGACCGACATGTCTGGGACCCCATGGCTCAGCTCTCTGACAATGACAGAGGTCAAGGGTCAGGGTCATCATCACTGGAATTCTTTCATTCATTATTAAATTAATTTTTTATTGTTTATTGATTATTCATTCAACCCTAACCCTAACCCTGGAGGGATGTGCTCTTAACCCTAACCCTGGGGAGATGTGCCCTTAACCCTAAACCCTAACCCCCGAGGACTGTGCCCCTAACCCTAAACCTGGAGGGATGTGCCCTTTACCCTAACCCTGGAGGCCTGTGCCCCTAACCCTAACCCTGGAGGGATGTGCCCCTAAACCTAACCCTGGAGGACTGTGCCTCTAACCCTAAACTAAACCCTGGAGGATTGTGCGATTAACCCTAACCCTTGAGGACTGCACATGAACCCCCACCACCCTCACCTTCATCCCTGACCCAACCCTAACCCCCACAGACCCTTAAACATGTAGGTTAGTCCAACCCCTGAATGTGAGCCTCACTTGTCCAGGTTGCGTTCCACCTTCAGTTTCAGGCGGCAGCAGTCCTTCAGCAGGTTTCCTCCCACACGCCGGATCGAGTAGGAGGGGAAGACGATATCAGCAGAGTCTACAGACGGACCACTGTCCCGGGATTGGACACTCAACCGCTCAGCTGCAAAGATGTCCATCTCCTGCAGGTCCAGGGCCATGCAGTCCAGCAGGCACACATGGTCTACACACAGAACACACAATGTCCCACATAAGCAAAGGTCCAAATCCACTAACACAGAAATACACAGAAGAAAAAAGGAAGGTATAAATACTGAAGGGCAGGACACGGACAGAAGATGTAAGGTGTGTGTGTGTGTCCCTATCCCTAAACAACTAGCCCCATCCCTATAAAACTAACCCTACTCCTATAAAACTTTTTAGCATGTATACATTTCTGAAATGAAATGCTATGTCATTCTTAAGCTACTTGGTCACAGATATAAAGAACAATTACAGATCAGTGGTTGGATCTCAGGAAACCGATTCACGTCCGTAAATCCGGTGCATCGGACCGTTCGTAGCCAGTTTTACTGATCCAAGGCTCGGTGGACCGATTCACTAGGATCTCTTACGACACAGACTGATTCAAATCAGTTTATCTTTACACCCTACTGGACATCATAGCTCAGCAGTGTGTACTTTCATGTCGTCTGCTCAGAAGAACTGTTGATAAAGTCACTCGTTCTATTTTGTCTTGACTGAATTTTTACGTCGGCGACCAGAGACGGAAACTCCTGGACCAACCATGGTGTAGTATTATGAGCTGTCATGTGGATTCATGTATCTATATATTTACTGTCAAATTCTGTCTGTATTTTGTAAAGGCCCGGAGTCACAGAGACAACGGTCTGACCAATCCATGTCTGCAGGGTTTATACTAGGGATGGCGAAATTCATAAAAAAATCTTGACTGAACACTGAGCCTCATTAACCAGTTGAAGTCGGTCAAAGAGAAAAGAAAACAGTTGCTTTTCCGGTTGACACACGCACAGCCATTGCGCACAGTGGCGCGCTTAATTTGCTTTTTAAACATGAGTCACACTGTGAGGTCGAGCAATGTTAAGTGAAAAGCAAATTTTGAACCTTCACACAGAGAAAACATTTGATATTCCAGTAAATTCTGCTGCTAAGTATGGTGTTAAAAAAATACGTAGCGATTGCCACCAGCCTGCATCAGTACTGCACAGACTCCTTGTGCCATAGCCCACCTGTCATGCAATTTTAAGTAGGACTGTGAGATGGATAGCAACTCATCCACCGCGCTGTCAGGTTGTCACGGTGACAACCTGCTGCCCCAGTCTCTAGCTGCTAGCTCTAGAAGTTCTATTACCTCATGTCAGCTTTGTGTTTGGTTTACATTTTGAGCAAACGTTCTAAACTGGTGTGAAAAGGTTGCACCACTTAGATTAATTGAGCTCTGCAATTGCTATTAATAAATTCCGTCTTTTATTGCTAATGCTCAAATTCATAATTTTTAAAGATAAGCTATGGAGAGATCACAACGCTTCCTCTTTATAGTCTACACTACAATGCAAAAGAGTTTGTGCAGTGGAATGACAGACACAGGTCTTTTTTTTTTTTTTTTTACCGACGCCAGAAAATTATGACGGGACAACGTTGATGCGGTCAACCATCGGTCAAGTGGTTATCGGTTAACATCCCTAGTTTATACGACACCTGGGTGAAGGTAACACCAAAAACCTAGTACCAGGTACTAGGTTCCAGGTCCTTTTTCATATTGGAAACACACAAAAGTGAGCCAGCAGTAGTGATAACTTGGCATTACTGTACCTGAGGTGCTGGGGGGGGCCTTGTCAGAGCTTGCTCCAGACTTTGGGATCTGTGGCTTGTGGAGGGTGAACCCTGTGGAGGCTGGGGGGCTCCTGGGGGGATATGGGGCCTTCTCCTCAGGACTCTTCCCTGTTGTCTTCCTCATATGCTCCTGTTCAATAGAACACAAAGATCATAATAAATAAACAAACTAACTAACTAACTAAACAACAAACAAACAAGTGGTGCCAGGCACAACAAACCCCGCCCCTCGCAAACATTTCAGGTCTTAATGGACATCTCCGTGTCAAAACGCCATACTATGGGTTTGAGCTTTCAATGTGATTCAAGGTCAAAGGTCATGACAGAGGTTGCGTGAACCAAAATGATTCTGTCTATAGGCATGTTTCTACTATCTGAACTTCCGGGACTTCTTTGGGGGACGTACTTTGACCGGGCCATAAGTTAGCCCTGTCCTCACAGGCATTATGTCTGTATGAAGAATGGCCCTGTAAGAACCTTGCAATGGCGTCATTGCTATGGTAATGTCACTAATAAAAAGTGCCAAAACAAAGCAGCAACAGAGGAGGAAACCACAACCAGACTAAACATTGACACTCTTCTTTTCCATTCTATCTTCTTCTTTTCGCTATTCTTCTGCTTCATCATGTGGTAAACTTCCCCCAGCAACTAATCTTGAGTTGTTTATCATGATCTGATTATGTCATTTGTGACAACCAATCTGCACGAATTCTGCCCAGCGACTCTACCAGGCCTGTAAATGTTCCGATAGGTGGCCCTGTTGGGATGGTCCGGTCAGTGGAAACACGCGCCTACCGAAAAGTTCCTGTAAAGTGGCCCGAAAGTTCTGACAGTGGAAACACGCCGATTGACTGATTTTTTTTTTTATGTGACAGAAAATTCTCAAGGCTGACGGATTAAAATACTGTGTATAATCTAGAAGAAGGTTTCACATGGAACCTACTGACAGGATCCACTGCTCTGTCTGTAAACGGACATCAAACAGTCCATAACAGTATCCTACTCATGTAGAACCTACAGCACCACCCTTCACTACTACACTCAACACAACATTGCACAATCCTGGACCGGGTCGTGTATCCATCGGGGTAAACTGCAAAAACATGTGGGGATGGGTAAAAAAATTTAATTCAGGGGTACAGGTACAGAAAAAATTAAACCAAGTGTGGGCGGGTGGTGGAACGGGAAGTGACAGAATAAAAGCACATTCGTGGATGAATCCATGGTTTTATTTAGCTTTATATCTGGCCACAGGTGTCACTGAGCAGAACTGATGGTGTGTTTTTTAGCCAAAAATAAAGCCTTTAAAAGTGAGTTTGAGTAGACAATGTGTTTAATCACGAATCTGGTTACAGACCTAATGTTCGTGGGTACAAGTGGGTTTGTAAAGTGGACCAAACAGGGCTCTGTAACACTGGTACTTTTGTCACATGACTGTAACTCCGGTACTTCTGCCATGTGACTCTATAATACAGAGATACTGTATATATACTCTCAAAATGCAGGTCTACTGAAAGTTCCCAGGGTCTGTAAAAGTACAGTAGGAGCTAGACCCTTTAGTTACCAGGCTTCTGTCATATAGAATCAGCTTCCAGTTAATATTAAAGAGGCTGACAGTCTCTATATTTAAAATTAGGTTGAAAACATTCCTGTTTGAGAAAGACTATGGTCAGTTTAATTAAAAACAGACTGAAGTCACAGTTCAATCTAAGCTGCCCTAGGAGCTAGAATGCTGGGGGAAGTACAAGCACTGAGTCCCTCTCGTGTCTGTATTTGTAATTACTTAAACCTATCTTACATACCAAGTCTGTTCATGGCTATTCACCCGGTGTCCCCTTTCCCCACTCCCCTCTCTGGGGGGAGTGGCAACTCTCCCAGTAGTATCTGCATAAGGAGCCAAAGACAACAGGATCTACAGTGGCTCACTTGTGTCCTGTGCTGACCTGTCACCCCAGACCTCACCATCACATGGATGGACCTGCCCCCTCTTCCTTTCATCTACAAATAGACGTTCATCTATAGCCTGTCCATCAATGGGAGCGCATCTGTCCTTCCCTGTGGTTCTCCTCAAGATTTATTATTTTTCTCCACTGGGTTTTCAAGTTTTTTTTCTTGCTGAGAAGGAGGGTCTAAGGCTTGAGGCTTCATCTATTTCTGTGGTTGATTGTTCTCTCCTGTAAATCCCGATGAGATGACATTGTGGTCATTTGGGCCTCTATAAATAAAATTTAATTGAATTGAATTGAATACTGGTACTTCTGTCACAAGACTCTGTAACACTGGTACTTCTGTCAGGACTCCCTGTTTGTTCACCTGTAGTAGACGCTCTATTGATAGTTGACTTTAGCTGAAATTAGATGTCACTTTGCTAGTGCTAAATGTCAAAACAATAGAGTCTGTTTAGTTCTTGTCTAAAGTCCAGTAGTTGTGATGATAATAAATGATGATCATAAACACAGTGAAAAAGATGTGGTGGAGGATGATGATTATCACCCAACAGTTACTGCAACACTGAGATGTTTATGAACATTAAATACTACTAAATATAACTCATTAAAAATGTAATTTGAAATGATGGAATTTTTACGACTCTCTCCATCAAAATGACGGACAATAAAAATGTCTGACGCAACCTCTGGGTCATGGTGAGACCTCTCCTAAAAATGTTATAGAAATTGGTCCAGTAGTTTTTGCGTAATATTTCTGAAAAACAAAAGAACAGACAGACAAAAAACAAACAAACCATGCATAGATAACTACAGGTTTGTGTAGTTCTGTGTCCAACATTTGTTTGATAAGTAAATAGTTGCAGTTTAGAAGAAAATGCATGATAAATACACACACACACACATACACACACACACGTGCAGTGTACCTGGTAATGGGATGGATCCTTGTATGAGTTTGCATGCAGTATCAAATTCTTCACAAGAAAACATAACATGTAGGTAAAAGACTCATAATCATTTACCTCATATTCAACTAAAACAACAAAAACCCAAACCCTGACCCAGAACCTGACCCTCTAATCAACTTTGTTAGAGATGAACTCAAGTCCTCTTGAGTCTGTTCCCTCAGTGTAGTCCACCTGAGTCCATTCCCTCAGTGTAGTCCACCCGAGTCCATTCCCTCAGTGTAGTCCACCCGAGTCCATTCCCTCAATGTAGTCCATCCGAGTCACTTTCCTCCGTGTAGTCCATCCGAGTCCGTTCCCTCAGTGTAGTCCACCTGAGTCAGTTTCCTCAGTATAGTCCACCTGAGTCTGTTTCCTCAGTGTAGTCCACCTGAGTCAGTTTCCTCAGTGTAGTCCATCCGAGTCCATTCCCTCAGTGTAGTCCACCTGAGTCCGTTTCCTCAGTGTATTCCACCTGAGTCTGTTCCCTCAGTGTAGTGACACCACATTGGACTCAAGTCAGACAACGTTAGTCCACATGTTCAACCACTCAGGATCAGATAAGGCTGTATTCATTTAACACGTCACATATGAGTAGATTTTAGAAAATAAAATAAGGATGTGAGTTAAAGCAACATTGTGGAGTTTTTCCTCCTTCAGACTCTGTGTACCAGGTCATTTTAGTGGAACATCGTCTCCCGTAGGTTCAGTTCCTCTGCGCTCATGTCTCCAGGTCATCTGGTTCTGCACTGACAATAGGACACTTCTAGTCTGGGGATGGAAACTAGAGCCTAACCGATTAATAGGACGGCCAATTATGGAGTCTCACCGAGCTGTTACATATAATACTGTTTATAGACTTTAAGGGGAAACGCCACTAACAGCTCCATGGTGTTGCTTTAATGTCACTGTCAGTAAATGCAGTGGTTTTGTCTGTCTTTGCAGGAGGACAGGTGAAGGTGTCCAAACCCCAATAGTCTGTGCTAAATGAATACAATGCAGTTAGTTCAAGTGCACCCTGAGGCGGTAGTTGCTGAAGTGCAGCTGGACTCACCACAGAAGGGAAGAAGGTATGGACCATGGTCAGTTTCTCTACCTTGTCTTTGAGGGAGAAGGTCCCATAGGAACCTGCTGGCAGGAAACTGTTCTGCACCTTCAGCTGGCCCAGGTTGGCCACGATGACCCTGGGGGACCGGGAACTTTCTGGGATAAGGATGACCGGTGCCCCAGCCTCGATGTCCAGGAGAACCCTAGAGGCCCGCTGAGGGTGGTCCCGTATCTAGACCACACAGAGGAACACAGAATCAATCAATCAATACTACTACTACTGAACCCACATAGACCCACGACTAGTGAACCCACACAGACCCACGACTACTGACGCCACACAGACCCATGACTACTGAACCCACACAGGCCTACGAACACTGAACCCACACAGACGCACGTCTACTTAACCCACACAGACCCACGAAGACCCACAACTACTGAACCCACACTGATCCAAGACTACTAAACCCACACAGACCCACGACTAGTGAACCCACAAGGACCCACAAGTACTGAACCCACACAGACCCAAGTCTACTGAACCCACACAAACCTATGAATACTGAACCCACACAGACCCACAACTACTGAACCCACACACACCCATGACTACTGAACCCACACAGAACCACGTCTACTGAACCAACACAGACCTACGAATACTGAACCCACACAGACCCACGACCACTGAACCCACACAGACCTGACCTGTTTCCATGTATAAAGTCATCAGAGTATTGGGCAGAAATGTGGACGTGTTAAATCCAATTTGTCCTAATTAGAGTACTGCAGTTTTTGGGAAAATCTGATCAGATGATCCTTGGTATATGATCAATAATAATCACATACTGATGGAATATTGGTGTGGATGGAAAACTGAGTGGATTTTTAAAACAACCAGTTCCTGTGACGTGGTCTTGGTGTGACCAGGTAACAGCACTTACCGCTTGTCCCTCCATGGCCGCTCTCTGCCTGCCCAGGACATCCTGCAACTGGGTGAAGTGTTGGATGAAGGCCACCACCTCTGCCTGGAACCGCTGAGTGTGGACGTAGTGCACAGATGCCATTTTCAGACACACCTTGATGTCACAATCCCTCTGCAGGTCAGGATCTGGAAGACCGTACCTGAACACACCACAACCAGCATCTGTTCACTTCAGCAGGATTTCATTAATTGGAATCACAAGTATATTAGTTGTATGTATTAAAACAGGTGTATCAAACATGTGGCTCAAGGACCAAATTTAGTGCAACCCATCAAAGGCTCCAATCCGACCCACCAAAGGGACTAATCTGGACCTTTGGTGGGTCGGATCTGGCTCACTAAATGGTCCAATCTAGCGCACCAAAGGTTCTAATCTGGTCCACCAAAGAGTCTAATCTGGCCCACCAAAGAGTCCAATCTGGCTCACTAAAGGGTGTAATCTGGCCCACCAAAGGCTCCAATCCGACCCACCAAAGGGACTAATCTGGTCCACCAAACAGTCTAATCTGGCCCACCAAAGGGTCCAATCCCGCCCACCAAAGGGCCCAATCTGACCCATCAAAAAACCCATTTCGAATACCAATAAAAAGTTTTTACGCTTTCATGAGGTAGTTTTTCAGCTGTTTTGGTATTCTAATATATCACAAAAGTGCAATGGAAACACTTTTTCCACAATTATACTTTACAGGATGTGGCGTACACGGTCACATGTTTACATCTCTAAGACTGAAAATGCAACAAGAGGCTCAATAGCATCATATAGCTCATTGAATGTGGCTGGAGTCATTCTGAAATTTTGTCTGTGAATTTGTCATTCACTGTCCTCCCAGAAATCTGTGATTGGTGCCCTTTGCTACACATAAGGACTTCACCTATGAATCGTTGCCCATACTCTGCGTCTCCTGTTGAAAACTGACAAGGCAAGTTGATATAACCATAATGACACCTAGACGCAACAGGTTTTGGGCGTCCATCTTCCAGCAGTGAAATCCACAGACTGATTCCTCCAAAATGTAAGACTGAACGCTACCGGAAGTAAATGGTAAATGGTCTGCACTTATATAGTGCTCTTCCACCTTCATGGTGCTCAAAGCGCTTTACATTAACCTCACATTCACCCATTCACACACACACTCATACACCAGTAGGTTGCTAAGGTTCTGTCAGTCCTACTGGGAGCCTAAGTCAGGGTGCAGTGTCTTGCCCAAGGACACTTCGATATGTGGACAGCCAGAGCCGGGACACGAACCGCCAACCTCTCGGCCATTGGGCCACCCACTCTACCAACTGAGCCACAGCCGCCCGGGCAGAAGTGTTTTCTGCTGGCAGCAATTAGATTCTTCAATGTGCAATAATGATCTTTTTATGTGTAATAGTCAATCTCTTTGTGTAATGTGTGTGTGTGTGTGAGATCTGTGATGATGGGCTGCTGTAACAACCGCAATTTCTTTGAAAAAGGATAAATAGAGTATCTATCTATCTATCTAGATCAGCGGTCTGCAACCCTGGTCCTAGAGAGCCGCTATCCTGCATGTTTTAGATGTTTCCCTCTTCCAACACACTTGATTCAGATGATCAGCCTATCATCAAGCTGTGTGGAAGACTGATAATGTCTGTCAGGTGTGCTGGAAGAGGGAAACATCTAAAACATGCAGGATAGCGGCTCTCTAGGACCAGGGTTGCAGACCCCTGATCTAGATGATATTTCATGAGAGTTACGACGCTCCTGCCTAGAACAACTGTCAATGGAAACACGTTCAAAGCGCAAATATACGTAAATATAAGAATTTCGCTATTGTTTTACGAAAAACTAATGGAAATAGAGCTAATTTTGGACTGGTCCTGGTCCGATCCACTGCAGATCATATGCTTCTGAATGTGGAAGTGGGGCTAAAATGAGTTTCACTCGCTGAATTAAACTGGAACAGAACTGTAGGTTAATTTCATGCGTTTCGTGCGATACATCTTGACATCACATCTTTACAAATAAATCACTCACCCTGTTGAAGACCAAATGATAATTATCGCTAAACTTTTTGGTACCGAGGTTCTGGAACCACCCGCTGACAAAAGTTCTATGCCTCCCAACTTTTCTACGATTTCATCTGCTGCTGCTGTAGTAGGATGTCTGCCAGATTTGGTAGTTAGTAATATCTACAGTCTCAATTGTTGGAAAATATTTGGGTTCTGTCAAAAAACTCATTAATTTTCTTAAGATACGAGTCAAGCCCAATACATTTTGTAACTAACTGTATGTATCTGTGTTTCGACACTGGATCTGTGGATCTATAGAACAAACACTCTCTTCAATGGTTTCCTGCATAGCGGTATTCTCCATGGTTACTTTGTGTCCTGTAGCTGAAATCGCAATGTCACCATAGTCACGTGACTGAAACCTACCTATTGTCATTTTTGGGTTAAAACAATACAGGGCTGTCCCCAGAAATTCTGAGAAAGGAGGTGCACAGGACCATCCATTGCTGTTTTGTGGTGCCTACTTGTGGATGTTGAAGACCAGGGCTTCTCCTCCTCGGGTGGTGAAGCGTTCTCGGTACAAATCTCCGTGTGGTGTCAGATCACTGAGGGACAAACTGCCTAAACTTCCCTGCAGTCCCAAGTCTCCGTCTAAAACATTTAGACACAACATTGTGCTTCAGTGTTTGCTTTTGCTGAGTTTCATCATGTTACAAACACAGTGGATTCATACGCACCCAACATTTCCAAGTGAGCAGATAGCCTGGAAACACTCGCTCTGGCAAGTTCATTCACTTTCTTGTTCAATACTAGAGTCAGAGAGTGAACCTGAGAATGAAAAGACAGAAAGTCAAACCACATTAGAGACAACAGGAAGATCCAGTTGATTTCAGCAGAAACAGTTGATTTAAGGAAGACCAAGTTAATTTAAAGATGACCACATGGATATAAGGAGGACCACAGGGATCTAAGGAGGACCAAATGGATTTAAGAAGGACCAGATGTATTTAAACAGAGCCAAATAGATTTAAGGAGGGTGAAAGTGATATAAGGAGAGCCAAACTCATCATTTAAGGAGTACTAAATGGATTTAAGGACCAAGGGGATTTAAAGAGGGCCAAATTGATTTATGGTGATCTAAAAAGTTTTACGGAGAACCAAATAGATTTAAGGTGGACCAAAGGGATTTTTCATGATGTCAGCAGCTGGAACCATGTTTGTTCCATGGTCTTTGATCACCTTTGTCAACTATAAATTGCACAAATGCAATCTATAACACATCTATCTATAACACACTGAAACGGCTTTAAACAGATGAACACATGATTCTGCTCTTTCTGAAGTAAATTTGTAAATTAGTGTGTTTCTTTGGCACCTGTTGCTCTATTTTCTGTGTTTACCTCCATCTGAACCAGGATTTCAACTGAATTACGGGTAATTTCTTCGATCCCTACATTTAGAGGGTGGTCCTTGGAAAACTTCCATTTGGAGGGTCAAACAGCCCTGCCCCTTAGCTCCTCATTTATCAAGAATCAGGAAATCCCTACCCCTTCAAATTCGTCCACAAAATGGAAGGGGAGGGCTAAGGGGTGAATTGGAATTGGCTTTTGTCTATACATCCCCTGTCCTGAATTCTGGATGATTTTCAGACCCAACTTTCAATCCTTTCTATATTGAACTGAGGCCAGTCGATTAATAACACAACAATAATTAAAAATGAGCTTGATACGTTTGTTAGGTTGGATAATGAGCTAAATTCACTGTATCCATCATGACTGACTCCTAAGGAACTGTCCTTAGTGTAATGAGGAGTGAACCAGTCACTGTGGGTGTGGGGAGACGGGACATCTTCCTGTCAGTCACTGTGGGTGTGGGGAGGCGGGACATCCTCCTGTCAGTCACTGTGGGTGTGGGAGGCGGGACATCCTCCTGTCTGTCACTGTGAATGTGGGGAGGCGGGACATCCTCCTGTCAGTCACTGTGAATGTGGGGAGGCGGGACATCCTCCTGTCAGTCACGGTGGGTGTAGGCAAGGCGGGACATCCTCCTGTCAGTCATTATGGGTGTGGGGAAGAGGGACATCCTCCTGTCAGTCACTGTGGGTGTTGGGGGGGGGGGCATGTGGTACACCAGGAGGCAGAATGAGGGCCCATGAGAAGTACAGCGACAGATTTAGTGGAAATAATAATGGAATTGGTTTCTAAAGTGAAAACAACAGCTGATGTGTGGGAACACTTTGGATTCAAGCTAAATGAGTGCGGTGAACCACAGAAACTGAAATGAGCCGGTATGTCACATTTAGGGTGACCAGATGTCCCACATTGCACGTGATTTCACGTTTTTCAATTGCATTTACCCTGTCACGTAAATTGAGACTGTGTCCCGCAATTATGATTTTATTGGTAATACTAGAGCACTCTGAGAGCGCAGACCTCCGCGAAGCAGCACAAGTCTGCAAAGGTTTGGATCTGGATGTTTGTAACTTATTTATAAACTAGTGACCCGTGTTCGCTAACAATTTATTTCATCAATCATTTGCAATCCCTTACAGGGTTTAAAAAATACAAAGAATTCCTCTGTCCCATTTTTGACATATGGCCATTTCAATATTTGGCCACGTATGACGTTGCACAATGACCAAATTTCACATGTTCGATCTAATATTAAACATATTGTTTGATTTAACAAAATATGTCAATAATACGACATCAAAACGTAACATCATCAAGCCTATCGGCGTTATCTCATCTGATGTTTGAAGGTAAGACAAAGTTAGTGCAAAAAAACACCTGATACTATCTTGTCTGGATTCTGAGATATTGCCACTTATGTTTTAGATGTTGACCATCACTGTGATCTTGACCTTTGACTTCTATAGCTCAAAATGTAATGGTTTCTTCCTTGATTCATTATCAATCATCTCTGAAAGTTTCATTAAATTCTGTCTGTAAATTTTTGAGTTATCTTGCTGACAATCAAAACAGACAAACAAACACTAGGTAAAACCATAACCTCCATTGTGGAGGTAATTATATTTGTGAACCGTGCTGTCCCCACCGTGGCTTATGTGAAAATGGTAGGCCTACATAAATCAGGTAAATGGGAGCAAAAAAGGGTGAAGTCACATGCAACGTGGGACGTCCGGTCACCCTAGTCACATTTGTTTGAAAAAAGTACATGCCAAATGTTGCAACACCACAAACATGCACCTTCACCTCAAACACAACTACCCACTGCAGTTTTCCTCCCAAAAAACTGTCACCATCGTTCCATCAGTCCACCATCACTTTGCTACATCGCTAAAGAGATGCAGCGATTTAACACCATTGACAATGCGGTATTTAGACAAATGTTACAAACATTTGACCATTTGTTTTGATTTTATTTTGGATATTTAAAATGTTGTTTTTTACAATATAATTGTAATTTTAAAGATTCTTTTGAAATAAAAGTTAATTTGGTGGGCTTTCATCATTATACCATAATTATGATATTAGTTGAAAAAACTGTATGAAAACAGCAATATTATCATTTATCACTATAATTTCTGGGAAAACCACTCACATGTCTCTGGAAACCCGCCCACATGCCTCTGGAAAAACACCCACATGCCTCTGGAAAAACACCCACATGTCTCTAGAAAAACCACCCACATGCCTCTGGAAAACTACCCACATGCCTATGGAAAACCGTCCACATGTCTCTAGAAAACTGTCCACATGCCTTTGGAAAACTACCCACATGTCTCTGGAAAACCACCCCCATATCTCTGGAAAACTACCCACATACCTCTGGAAAACTACCCACATACCTCTGGAAAACTACCCATATACCTCTGGAAAACCACCCACACGCCTACCTTTAGGTCCACTTTGGTGTTGACGACCTCTGTGACCTCTTCATCACTCATCTCTGGCTCACACAGCAGATGTCTGGGCATAGGTTGTGATGAAACTGTAGGCAGCTTTACTGCATGATTATGGGCTGTGGAGCCAATGCCAAAAAAGTCTAAGATGACCACCCATGTTTGTAATGTGATTAAGACATCAAGGCAGTTAAAGTCAACATCCACACTCCGCCCCACACTGCCATAGCGTGTTTTGAACTCAGGGTGGTTTTGGTCCACCAGCAGCACACTGATATGAACTAATGAGTTATCAAAGTCTGGTGGGGGCTGTGCAGATGGTATAGAGTGGGTTGGTGAGGGTGGAGGAGTACTAGGACAGTCTGGGTCCCTCTTAGATTTACGGCTGTTTGCTGAAGGCGTGCTTGGATGCCTCTGGTAGAGCTGGAAGACATTCTGGGCTTCCTCCATATGGGAGGGCAAGGAGCGTGGCATGACTGGGTACAAGGCATTGGATGCAGATGGACAGCTTTGGGAAAGGTACTCCTTTGGATTCAAGGAGGAGGGTTTGGGGGCTCCACGGGACACCATTAAATGTTTGTACTTAGACTCAGGGTTCTGCTCCAAAAGGTCTTCCATGAGCAGTGAACGCAGAGCCAGCTCGACTGCCAGTGAGTGAGGATGGTCTTTGGTAAAGTCTCCTTCAAGGTCTTGGAAGCAGAGGCTGACTAACCCCTGGGAGCCTTGAGTGAGGTCAGCACTGAGCTGGACCTGCAGTTCTGCCACATGTAAGGTGATTCTGAGCTGAGTGAAGGACGGAGATGGCAGAGGAAGGCTGTGGGACTGTAGAGGCAAGGGTGAGGAGAGTGACGAGTGAGGAAAACTTATGTAGGGAGGGTCCCTTGTGAAGAGTCCTCCCTGGGGGTCAGGAAAGCGGTGAGGTCTGGTGGAGGAAGGCGTTGGAGGTGGGGGGGTGGGTGGCTGACTCGGAGTGACGCGGTGCTCCTCAATCAAGGACAGATTATCCAGAGTCTGCAGGACTTGTTCATACACAGGCTTGCACAGGAACACCTGGTGTGAAAGAGTCAGTTAATGAACAGCATCTGGAAATTTTCAAACACAAAAACTGGAACTGACATGTGACCACACAGTCCAGCTGTGGCCAGATTTTCAAACACCAAAATTGACATGTGACCACACAGTCCAGCTGTGGCCAGATGTGGTAAATGGACTGATCTTATGTAGCACGTTTTATACAAAGCGCTTTACAATTCCTCACACCACACCATACACCAGTAGTAGGCTGCTGCCAATACACAGGCTTAGGGTTCAGTGCCTTGCCCAAGGATACTTTGACATGTGGACAGCCAGAGCCGAGAAGCGAACCACCAACCCTTTGATCACTGGACGACCCACTCTACCAACTGAGCCACAGCCACCCCTTGTGTTCAAACACCAAAACTGGAACTGACATGTGACCACACAGTTCAGCTGTGGCCAGACGTTTGGCAATCATATACATTTTTCACAAGCTTTGCCACTTCTATTTTATTTTTTCATCATATATTTCTGAGGCACACTGACAATTAGACCCATTTTATAAGTTCAAAACACTTTTATCAGCAAGCTTATCTAATTTATTCATTGAGTCTATTGGTGTCACTGCCACAACTGAATATTTAAACATATCTTTTTGATTTGATTTGACATCTAATACTTAGTTTAAATAGACTTTGGCATGCATGCATACTAGGGTTGAGCAATAGAATGAGAACTACAAAAAATAGTTTTAAATCATGATATAGGGCACGTTTGTTTGTCTTCAGGGTTGAAGACCTAGTAGATGACAAACTATTTAATACAAAAGGATTATTATGAATACCTGAACAGTGTTCACAAACTTCCCCTCGATTCTCAGTAAGCCTGTGCTCCTGTACGACTCCACCGAGGTTAGGAGAGGATACTGCATTTCCTCATCAACAGGGATTTTCTCCAGGGTGAACTGTATGGTGGTATCTTTGAGTATATGAAAAGCTGAAAAACAAAACAATAGGTGAATAAAAACACAAGTATGCTACAAAGAACACTGTGTTTAAAAAAAATGTTATCTGCAAAAACAGACCCTTGTGTTCTGGATCGTATTTAAGTTCTCACCTTTTCCACGGTTGAGGGATTCAAAGAAGTCATGACGTGTGAACTGTGGTTCATTTTGACTGAGTTCAGTGTTGAGTGATGTTAGCTTGGAGCTTGGAGCCAGATCACCTCTGGGAGCCTTTTTCAATATCAAATGACTCATGTTGAGTGAATAAAGGCGAATGTCCTTCACCAACACTTGCAACTTTTCCCCTTCAGTGTCTTGACCAGTGACAAAATTCTGGATTGTTATCCTTCCTAAATGCCCAACCAGGAGTTCAGGGTGTCCGGGTTTACGGGGAATTGACACAACTGGTGATTCTATGCTAATGTCCAGGGTCAGCTTCACCAAAAACGTGTCCAAGGTCGTTCCGGGTTCCTCTATGGGATCATCCTCCTCATCCTCAAATGGATAAGTCCATGTCTGACTCTGAGTCCGAACTCTCCGAGATGGAGTCTCAAAGAGTGAAACCATGCCACTGTATTCTGCCGTCTTTGTAGCCAGAACTGTCGACACTTTGGTGGCAGCGCTTTTCAACATGGAGCGGAAATTGTCTTCAACCTCGTTGGCAGATAGAGTCAGCTCCTTCAGAAACTTGGCTGAATGGTTGTAGTGCAAAGATGCCATTTGAAGGATCAGAGAACACTCTCCTTGGGATTTCTCTAAAAAGTGGAAATTTAAAGCTTCTGAGGGAGAACCTCCCATGTCATCAAGAAATGACAATCCATCAACACTTGAGGAGCTGTCTTCTACACTGCCAATGCTGACCACAAACTGGCTTCGGCCTCCATCCTGAGTCAGGTCCAGCAGCTGCATCGACCCCAGAGAGCCGTTGACATCCATCCGACTGCCCATGGACACATTGATCTTTGTACCAGTGATACTGGCTGTGGCAATCTTCAGCCCCTTCTTTTCTGCACCGAGAACAGTGCCAGTGGACACAGTTCTAAGCAGTAGCAGGTTGAGGCGGTGGATTTCCACAGTTAACTCTTTGTTCTGATCGTAGGTTGCCTGATAGGTCCCCTCCTCTTCGTCACTGACAGGCTGTGAGGGATTTTGTTGAGCTGCTGACGCCATAATATTCTCTTCTTTGGGGAAAGACTTCTGAAGGAACTTGAGCAACTCCACCATGGTTTCAGGATTGAGAATAATGTCCAAATTGTTGACTTGCATGGTTGTTACTTGAAGGGAGCTGTCCAGATTCATGGAGGGGCAGTCTGAGTTTACAAATTGGTACTCAAGTTTAATGAGGGCATCCTGGTCTTTGAGAAATGAACTAAAGGGAGTGAGTCTGTCCAAGGACATCCCGGTAGACAACTCAACAGGATGACTCTGGTGATGTTCAGGAGACTTCTCATCAGATGATATCGGCGATGATGGATGACTTTCTTTCAGGCTGCCTGTGGGTATGTCAAAACTCAGATGCTTATGGGAAGCCACCAGGAGATCAAAGTCTGAGCCGTAGGTTTGCAATGTATCCACCAACAGAAGGCCATGGACAGTCAGGGAGACTTCAGCATCATATGGTCGCTTGATGAAATGTGCATTTGTGCCAAAAACTTTAAGAACAGATATGTAGCGCCCATCACTCTCCACACCAAGCTGCATGTAGTTGATGTTGAATTCAGCTAAAAGTAGACGTGATTCGACCAGGACCTCCCGTGTATGCTGCTCTAAAGTCATAACGCTCTGAGTGAGGTTCTTGGCTGAACCCTGTAGCTTCCACGAGCTGTCTTCCCTCTGAAAAATCTTGTCATGACGAAGAGTGAGAGGATCTGGAGACCTTAAATCTGAGCCTTTGTTTGGGCCTTTTTCACTCTCACCAGTGGGACTGCTTAACCTCGCCAGACAACTCCTGAGAGCAGACATTTTCTCAAAGTTAATGTGAACCTTGAGGTCTGGCAGGGTTCCTGACAGCACAGCCCCAGGAAGCTGGGGGTCGGATGTGTAGCGCAGCCTCTGTTCTAACTGAAGCAGCACATTGAACTTCTCCACCACATGGGTAGGCCCCACCTCACTTTCCTGAAGGTGTTTCCAATTGTCCTTGTAACGACCAACCATTATCTGTAGATCTTTAAAAGACATGGAGTATTTTTCATACAGCTTTCTGCTGTAGGAATGTGAACTCTCTGGATATTTTAGGTCTGGAAGTTCAGGGCTTTTAAGTTGTTCTTTCAAAGGCATGTCCGGTTCAGGAGGTGGAGAGTCTGGTGGGGTGGCAAGCGGAGTCTGGTACTCATCATCACTCATGTCTTCTCCGTCACGTTGAGTAGCTTTCGAATTAGTCTTTGTGTCATCTGTACAATAAAGAATTGATCGGCTTCATTAGAAACTGGGTCAAGTAAAATGTTAAAGGGATTATCCAAAATATCCAAAAGATAACACTTAAAGGGATTATCCAGAGTAAAAATAAGTTTAGCACATTTTTAGATGATTTGGAGTACATACTGTATATATAGTTGACATCAAAATCACACCATTAGGATGTACATTGAGAAATTTTGATTTTGCCGTTTTGAGCCAAACTGGGTTAGCATGGAAGTGATTAGGGCATGTCTTTTTCAATGACACGAAACGCTATTTTTGACCTCTTCGAAAATTCTAAACAACATCACATTTACGTGGTAGTAAGTAGAGGGTCCCTAAAGGCAAACCCAAGTGTCCTTAGGTCTTCATGTTGTCGGATAGTTTATCCAGAGTTACTGATCTCAAGCCATGTACCTCTCTGTATTCTTAGGAGGAAGCCTGAAATAGTCAATTGCAGAGTGCAGAGTTAGACGCTCTTCAAATTCATGATTTCGTTGCATTCTTTTTCTGAAAATATCAACCTGTTAATAAGCTAAGCTTTGTTTTTGCATACAGCTTCATTTTAATTTCTAATCAAATATTGGACTATGTTTTTTAAAAAGAATGCAACAAAATTGTGAATTTCCAGAGCGTTTATCTGCACTCTGCAATTGACTATTTTGGGCTTCCTCCTAAGAATACAGAGGTACATGGCTTGAGATAAGAAACTCTGGACACACTATCCGACAACATGAAGACCTTGGGACAATTGGGTTTGCCTTTCGGGACCATCTACTTACTACTGCGTAAGAGTGATGATGTTTACAACTTTCTAAGACATCTAAAAATAGAGTTTTGTGTCTGCAAAAAAGACCTCCCCTAATCACTTCCATGCTATCACAGTTTGGTGCTATTTTTTATGTACTCCCAATCATCTAAAAAATGAGCTAAACTTATTTTTACTCTGGATAATCCCTTTAATTGTTATCTTTTGGATATTTGGGGACCAGATGCTATGGTTGGAATTACCTTGAAAGTTGGTGAGAAGAATCCTCCCTAAATCAACAACAACAAGCACCGGATCCCCTGACTGGAAGTCGTCAGGGAAAATGACCTGAGGGGCACAGATGTCCAGTTTCATGGTCCAGCGTTTACTGTTCTCCTACAAAAAAAATGGGATGAGTGAAATTTGCACAGAATTCAACTCCAGCTATGTCATGTCATCATGTAGTAAACAAAGCTTACAATAAACTCTCCCACAAGGAGCTGGTCAATAGTTTGTCGGATCTCTGCCTTGGTCTGCATCTTCAGTTTGTTGTACTGCCTCCGAGCAGCTTCTGCAACTCTCAGCTCCAGCTCGGATTGGTAGCCAAACCCTGAAGAGCAAACAGGAAGCCACTTCAGTATTTGAATTAACCACTTTACATCCACCCAGTTACCAGCACCCTAATCAATGGAACAGAGTTTAGGCATGTGTTTAGTCAAACTGTTGTTGTCATTGTTGAGAGGCTATGAAAATATGCAGGACAGGGAATGAATGGTCTGAATGTGGGTAGTGGCCTGAATGTGGAACTGGACTGGATGTGAGTCCTGGTCTGAATGTAGAACTGGACTGAATGTGGGAACTGGTCTGAATGTGGGTACTGGTCTGAATGTGGAACTTGTCTGAATGTGGAACCCGGTCAGAATATGGAACCTGAACTTAAACCGGTTTAACACCCTTGATTGTTACCATCTCCAGTCTAATTTGGGGACTGTGCATCTTCATCCCACAGGCAGAACTGGACCCTTCAGTGGTCTTAAGCCCCCCCACCCCCTCGGTCTAGACAGTCCAGATAATGGGGAACCTGTCCCTTTAGTGTTCTAGCATCAGGACACACAGACCTGTAGACATACCTGAAGTGTGGACTCGTCCTTTGTAGAAGAACTCAGTCACCTTCTTGATGGCCTGTGGGTTGTAGATGATGTTCAGCGGGCTGGTGTTCACTTCCAGCTTCCTCTCAAACTTACACCTCACAGGGTTTCGTTCATAAATCATTTCGAACACCGGTGGTGAAGAACAGTCTGCGTTACATCCTGCCAACAAAACAACACAGTCACAGCTGAAGGAATCAGAGGGAAACAGGAGCAGAACTAGACCCAGGGATTGATAAGGGTTCAACTGGTACGGGGGGTTCAACAGTATTCAACCGGTTCCCTTAGTAAAGGTGGTGAATATTCTCTTAGTCAAGGTAAGGGTGTTACCTGAGCTGCTGCTGAACTGTCCAGATGGTTGATTAACAACAACAACTTTGTCCTGCAACAAATGAAGAAGGTTTCAAAGATTATAGATACAGGGTTCATGAGATGCAGGAGGTCTACAGACCCCCTTAATGTATGAGGTAGACTGGCACAGGAAGTCTACAGACCTTCTTAATGTATTAGGTACACTGGCACAGTAAGTCTAGAAACCTCATTGATGTATCAGATGGGATCAACTTGTCTTCATACTTACCGTTTTTGGAGAAACCAGGACAGGAAAGATTGTGCCCTGAGTGGTCAAGTCTCTGAGGAACAACCCCCCCAGTTTGACTGACAGCAGGGAGGACTCTGAGCGGGGGAGGGACTCCACAATGACCTTCACCCCTATGGAAAAAAAGGACACACAAGACTGGGTTAAGGTGCCAAGTGGGAAGCCAGTCTACAAATGGGAAGCCAGTCTATAGTAGGAAACCAGTCTATGAGTGGGAAATGGTCTATGAGGACATGAGTGCAGAAGAACCAACCCTACTGTTCTTTAACCCATACTGTTCAGCCTACTGTTCTTTAACCCATACTGTTCACTCTTCTGTTCTTTAACCCATACTGTTCTGCCTACTGTCTCAGATTTTTATGAAGCAAACTTTTTTTTCATGATTGTTATCACCCAACCCTGGGGTCAGAGTTTTTTTTATTTTTATTTTGTTTACCTGAAAATTCCAGCTGAATGACCCCACTCTCGTGCAGCTCGCCTCCCCTCCTGTCTTGGTGAAAGAGGGTCACTGCCCCCTTTTCCAGTAGGAACTCCAGACGAGCGAACAGGTGGTCTCTCCTGGTGAAGGTGTTCAGGGTATGGGAGTCCTCCAGGGGGTCGAACAGATCTTCTGTCTCTGCTAAACACAACACTTTACACTAGGACTGAACTATCTATCACTTTGGAACAAAAATTGTCATTTCAGTCATCACAATTTTGGGATGGTCAAAGCTGTGGGTTTTTTTACAGCTCTCCTAACTTTGTTTCATTAACTATTTTACTATGGATCAACCGAAATTGATTTTTCTTTTTTTTTTTTTTTTTTACCCCATTATCCTTAGTCAGGATGGGCAGGCCTTTCTGTCAACAGAAATGAGTGTGAACATTCCTTAGCATTTACTACTATGAGCAGCAAAGTCAAACACATTTCAAAGTCAACAAGATACGAAGGAAAATCCGATGGACATACGGCAATTCCTCAGACAATCTGAGGAGGACAAAACTCAAGACAAGTCTGATAATTATCAAGGAGCATCACCGACATCACCATCTGTCAGAGGAGGGTCTGACTGGTACTGATAAACCAACACAGGTGACCCTTAAAATCTATCCTAAATGCCTTTTCACAAGAAAAAAAAAAAAGATCGTTCAGTCGCGCAAGTTCCACAACTCCCCTTAAAGGGATAGTTCGGCATTTTTCACATGAATCTGTATGGGTTCAGCGTTTTTAGTCTGATGGACCCACAGTCACTTACCCCCAACAGTGTCCGGTGAGCCCAGTTCGGGTCCAGTTTTGGTCAAAGTCAAAGTAGTCCTGGCAGGATTCCTGGGGTCACCAAAATAAAACGTGTGTCTTCACAAAATAATATGTTTTTGAATGAGTGATTTATTTGCATGACAAAAACACACCTCGTAATTGCTTGGAGCTACTTTCTCTCAATAGCGATCAATGCGCGTTGTCAATGCTAACAGCAAACTACTTTCATCAGTTGTTCGGCAGTGCTTACGGCTGCTACATGCAGGCGCACAGCTGTTAGTAGTGACAACACACATTGATCGCTATTGAGAGAAAGTAGCTCCAAACAATTACGAGGTGAGAGTTACTGGTCTGTGACGGTTTTGTAGTGCAAATAAATCACTCATTGAAACACTTACTGTTTTGAGAAGAATCACATTTTATTTTGTTGACCCCAGGAAACCTGCCAGAACTACTTTCGCTTAGACCAAAACTGGACTAGAACTGGGCTCACAGGACACTGTAGGGGGTAAGTCACTGTGGGTGCACCAGAGTGAAGATGGTGAACCCATACAGATTCATATGAAAAAAATAAAAAAACTTACCCCTTAAGACTATTCCAGTTAAGAACTACTAATTTTCATACAGTGCATTAATGCTATCTACTGGTCTTTAGTGATCACAGCAAATGAAAATGTAAAAAAAATCTTTAATTACAATTAGAAAATATAAATAGTGACAGTTTAACTAATAAATATGAACAAACGTACACCTTCTGTTTTTACTTTTTTAATCTCCTTTCTTTTTTAACTGTTCATTTTTCTCTTTGTTACTTCCCCCTTTTTCTCTTCTTTTTGCATTTATTGTTCCTTTTTAGTTCCCCCCTCCTTTTCTCTTCTTTTCTGCTCCTCTTTCCCCTCTTTTCCCCATTTTTTACGTTCCCCTTTTTCTCTTCATTTTAGACCCCCCCCTTTTCTCTTTTTTCCTTTATTTTTGTAGTCTTTTTTCACCTTTTTGCTTTTCTTTCCTCCCTCCCACTCTTCTTTCTTTTGCTTCATGTCAGTAAATCTTGTCATTTATTATTTAAATTGCATTATACCAGTTTCTGTGATGTTTACAAATGTTACTTCACAACTGACTGATTTGAAGAAGATTGTGAATGAAATCGAAATTAATTTCAGAAAAATCCCCAGAAAAATCACAATTTAATTACTTCTTAAAATTGGTTCAGCCCTACATTACAGGTCAGATGACCCAGGACACCAGAGTATCAACAGCACACAATGCATTTCAATTAGAACCAGCAGAATTCAAGTTGAACTGACCCAGAATGTCCCAGGACGATGGACTGGGGAGGAGCTCCTCAGGGTCTGTGTATGGGCCCTCTGAATCTCCATACCAACCCCCCCATCCTGGGAACCACGACTGCAGGTACTGGATCATCCCAGAGCTGCCACTCTTGGGGAGGGATGTAGGGGGGGGGCAGGACTGGGGGTCAGTGGTGGGCTCTCGCATGTTCTGCAAGGGAAGAGCAACGGAAAACATGTTTGATTCAGCAAGAGGAGGTGAGAAGTTCATCTAAAGGCACCTTCTGTAAAACTTGAACTGATATAAATCTGATCAAACAGGAAGGGATTTCACATGATCGACTTCACCCACTTCTGCCATTTCCTCCTCTTTCCGAAACCAGTCATGGACCACTTCCCGCAGACTCTGTAGCTCCTCTATGGTCTGCTCATCTTCCACCCGATCCATTTCACACTGTAAGACAAAGGACACGAGCATTGGAAGTGTTTCTGTGGTGCATAATTGAGGTCATGCTAAAGGCGGGCTGCACCGCTAAGAACATACAGGGCTCTCAGATAACTTTTTGCACTGGTTGCACCTAACCTTTTTTCTTAGGTGCACCCAAATGTTTCAACCGCATTGCATTCAACACCACAGTTTTACATGTTCACTTTTTCTTTTTTTAATCGTTATCCATGCAGACAATATTGATTTGTAAATGATTAATCAACAATTTTGATAACAACGTTCTTTATTCGGAGCACAGCTCTACAAGAAAGATTAGAACTGACTGAAAAGTGCTATTGCTTAAAGTGATTCACTGACCTGAAATTTACACTTAAAACATCTCAAGATATATAAAAAAACAGAAAGAAAGAAAGAAAGAAATTCTAAATTAAAAGTGCAAGTGTCTTAAAGGCTCCCAACTGAACATCTCAATACCTGAAAATCTGAACAGCTCCATATCTTATGGACTACCCTACAATCACATGGCCCTCAGATGTACTGACGTCCTACGTCATTCAGAATGAGTGTGTGTGATGTGCGTGCCGCAGCTGCAGAGGATAGCCGTTAGCATATAGCCGATGCAAGTGTATGTATTGACATTATTAGAATGTACTCAGCCACGTGCAGGACTACGTACATACAACCCAAACCCACCCATCTGCTTGAACCGACATGCCAATAGTGAGACCCATCTTTTGTTGGTCATCCGGAGATTTAAATTTTTTTTTCCCCAAGGGCTGGTTGCACTGGTGCAACCTCAAATTTTTTTAGTTGCACTCTTGAGAAATTAGGCCACATATGCGACTGAATTGGACGCACTCTAGAGCCCTGACATACCAAGGCTCTTCATGACTATTCCCCTGGTCTACAGGTGAGCCATTAGCTGGTGCTGGTGGACTTACCTTCTCCTGGGGGCTCAGCGGGACCCCCTTCAGCCTCCTGAAGTACAAACTGGTGTAGGTCTGGGCATCACGGGCCCTCTGAAGAGCGAATTCCCAACTGCCCCGCTGGCGCTGTTCCCTGATGTCATTGAGGTTAGCCTGGATAGCAAAGGTCCACCACTGCCTGGAACTGGAAGAACAGCATGACAGAAGTAGGCTTTTAAGACGATGAAAAAGCGGATTTCCCCACATGCATCATTTACTGGACCACAGCTGAAGCTAACTGGATGAAAAGCACTGCACCCTTCATACTTCTATCATGTTTAACACTTGCTGGAGGTCAACCTACTTTCCACACACGGGCACTTTCGGCCTCCACTTCCGATAAAGCATCTCCTTTTCTCTTCGGTCCAGCTCTTTGAGGAACACCATGATCTGTTGGTACTGGACCTAGAAAAAATAGGAAAGAGAATCAACCTATGAAACATTGCATTGCCGTGCATATTGCCTAAGTCCCACCCCCTGATTTGGCTATAGCTGTGCCGTAGTGCATTACTAATGACAACTACTGTTATGGACTTTCACAAGGTCTCTATGACAACATCACAACTGTGCTACATGCCGCTAACAACTTCAGTCTGGTCACAGCAAATCTGGTTGTGACCGTGGATTTTATTACGGTACATTTGCACGAGTTAAAAAAGGTCCGTAATTTACTGAATTCACAGGCCGAATGTCTGATTCACCTTCATTGCACCAATCTTAATGACATTACTATGTGGCTCATCCGCCGTTGAGCTTCATCAAATGTCCGATGTGCGATTGGTGGCTCACTTCACAGCTATAATAATGTATCTTGCTGGGTGATGATTTGTGTCTCTTGCGTTAGCATGCCACAAACCACTACAGTGGTAGGCTGTCTGCCTACTTGGTAAAACTTGGTTTTACTAATTCCACCAGTGTAACGGACCACATTCAGCAGCAAGTCGCAAGAAAACTCACGCAGAGATGAGGACAACAAACTCCACACAGAAAGGTCTGGTGCTGGGATTGAACCAGGGTCCTTCTTGCTGTGAGGCATGAGTACTAACCACTGCACCACCACCAATTATTGTTATTATAATTTTTTTTTGCAACAATTATTTTATATATTTTGCTAAATTATTATTTTTTATTAAGAAAAAAGAAGACCTTATAAAAATAGATTTTTTATTTTTAAATTACATTTTTTTTATTAAATGTTTGTTTTACGATTTTTTTTATTTCATTTATTTTTTTCCCCCCTCATATTCTGTATATACCTTCACAGAAGTTTTTCTTCTATTCTATATATTCCTTCACTCATGTTTTCTTATATTCTGTATATACCTCCATATATGTTTTTCTTATATTCTGTATATACCTTCACATATGTTTCCTTATATTCTGTATATACATTCACATATATAAGTCCCCTGGGTGGAGCATGTGTCCCCTGTGCCGTGTGTGGACTCTCCTCTAAACACTGACCTGGGACAGACGCAAAGACATGGGCTCCAGCTGGACCTGGCCTTCGATCCGGGGCGTTTGACGGGAACGCAGCGGCTCCTTGGATGTGTTCCGTCGCAGCAGAACTGACGCACACACTGGTTCAAAAATGTACTGATGCTCACGGCTCTGCATGCACTGGGTCATGGCGTCCTGGAGAGACAGACAGACACACACACACACACATCAGACACCAGAGGTGGAAGTAACTAAGTAAAAGTACTTCATTACTGTACTTAAGCAGGTTTTTTTAGGTAACTGTACTTTACTGGAGTATTTATTTTTGTGGAAACTTTTTACATTTACTCCCTACATTTTTATATAAATATCTGTACTTTATACTCTTTACACTTATATAAATATCTGTACTTTATACTCTTTACACTTACATAAATATCTGTACTTTATATTCTTTATAGTCGCAGAATAGGCTCATTATTTTTTCAACTAAATAGTGTGAAAATTAAGTGGCTTCAGAGGGAAAATCAGTGGAGAGAAATTGTGACTTTTTATATCATAATTATGCATTTCTTATCTCATGTGTATGACTAGATCTCCTAATATTGAGTTTTTATCTTTTTTATGCTTTTGTTATGCATTTTTTAATCTCACATATGATCTGTTTTATGTCATAATGATGATGTTTCGTCTAAAATGAAACTTTTTTTCCATTTTTCCTAAATCCACTAAGCTAAGTACCATGACCCGATCAAACACATCATCTACACACTAACACTTTTAAGCAGCACACACCACCCTACAGACAGAACAGGAGCCGGTTCTGAACCGGAAGCAGGTTCTGAACCCACCTGGATTTGATTGACAGGCAGTTTTCCCAGCATTTGACTGTCTGTGTCCCAGTAGACACTGAAGTCTTCGATCTCCAGCTGCTTCTGTCGGAGCAGCTTCTGGACCTGAAAAGACCAGAACAGATTTTTAGTTACTGTATTTTCCACACTATGAGGCGCACCGTCAATGAATGGTTTTATTTTTTAAAGTTTTTCATATGTAATGCACATTAAGTGAAGCTGAACAGTCACAATAACTCTCAACCTTGTTGAGTTCTAACACAGAACAAACCACTCTTATTCTGCTGAATCAAACTTTTAAAAAGTCAAAAATATCTGATAAAAAGTCAGAATTATGCAATAAAAAGTAAAAAATCATGAGGTAAAAAGTCAAAATCATGAGATAAAAAAAATCTAGATTATGAGATTCAAAAGTCAAAATTATGAGATAAAGTCAAAATAATAACATAAAAAAATCTATATGAGATATATAGTCAAAATTATTACATTAAATGTCAAAATCATGCAAGAAAAAATCTAAATCATGAGATTAAAAAGTCAAATTTATGAGATAAAAAGTCAAAATTCCAAGTCACTAAGCACAACCAGAATAAATCCATATATAAGGTGCTCTTATAAGACGCACTGTGGTTTTTGGAGACAATTAAAGTTTTTTAAGTGCGCCTTATCGTAAATATCGTAAATATTTAATGTAAAATACATTAAAAATACAAATCATACACCTGTACTAAAAAGGTTATGAAATTCTACACCTCGGTTTTGGAAAATACAGGTTTAGCGGGCGCTTACATTACAACATGTACACCCTAAAGCAGATCCAGAATGACATAGAACATAGATCGAGAATGACATAGATCACATATCCAGAATGACATAGAACATAGATCTAGGATGACATAGAATATAGATCCATAATAACATATAACATAGATCCAGCATAACATAGAACATAGATCCAGCATAACATAGAACATAGATCCAGAACAACATAGACTATAAATCCAGAATGAAATAGACTATAGATACAGAATGACATAGACTATAGATCCGGAATGACATAGAACATAGATCCAGAATGACATAGATAACACAGACCCAGGCCAGTACTCACCGGTTCCTTGGAAGGGTTCTGAACAGAGACGTTGTTGATACAAACCCCAAAGGAGAACGGTTTGTGTGGGTTAGAGAAGTCGTCCTCAAACCTCAGGTGGACGTCCTGAACCTTCAACTGCAGAAACATATGTGTGATCAGACACACACACAAACACACACACTATATGGTGCATTCAGGGTGTGCTCTACCCACACTACCCCTAGCACCCACTCACCTAACTCCTCTCCCTCCACTCCTCAGCCACTATCAGAGTTTACCCCTATCTCACCTGCCCAGCTCTCCCACCTCATGGCCAGCATGAACACACCAACCTGCACCCTGGACCCTATCCCTTCCAAATTCATTAAAACCTGCCTCCCTGTCCTTTTCCCACTCATCACAATTATCATCAACACCCCCCTCTGCTCTGGATCAGTCCCAGACACTCTCAAATTAGCTGCCATCACCCCCCATTCTGAAGAAACCTGGACTTGACCCTAACATTCCATCCAACTTTCGTCCTATATCCAACCTCCCATTTCTCTCCAAAATTCTTGAATGTGTTGTCTCCTCACAAATCCAAGCCCACTTCTCCTCCAACAATATCTACGAAATATTCCAGTCCGGTTTTCGCCCCAAACACAACACTGAAACATTCCTTATCAAAATTACAAATGACCTCCTCCTCTCTGCTGACTCTGGCCACATCAACATCCTGATCTTCCTGGACCTCACTGCTGCCTTCGACACCATCCACCATTCCATCCTCCTCTCTTGTCTCCAAAAAACAATCAACATCACAGGCACGGCACTGACCTGGTTCACTTCCCACCTCACCAACAGTCAACAATTCATACACATCAACAAACAATTTTAATGTTTGATTACTTTTTATTTTGTCTGCTTTAATTCTGTGATTGCTCTGTTTTTCATTGTTGTTTGACTCTTGTTGTTCTGTTTTTACTGCATGTAAAGCGTCTTTGAGTGCCATGAAAAGCGCTACACAAATTAAATGTATTATTATTATTACTATTACTATATGGTGCATTCAGGGTCTGCTCTACCCACACTATGTGGTGCATTCAGGGTCTGCTCTACCCACACTATATGGTGCATTCAGGGTCTGCTCTACCCACACTATGTGGTGCATTCAGGGTCTGCTCTACCCACACTATGTGGTGCATTCAGGGTCTGCTCTACCCACACTATGTGGTGCATTCAGGGTCTGCTCTACCCACACTATATGGTGCATTCAGGGTCTGCTCAACCCACACTGTATGGTGCAAACAGGGTGAGGTCCACACACACTATCATGCTTTCAGATTCTGCTTCACACTCTCGATGCTGTATTCATGGTCTACTCCACACACACACTACTGTGCATTCAGGGTCTGCTCCACACACACACTATGGTGCATTCAGGGTCTGCTCCACACACACACACTACAGTGCATGCAAGGTCTGCTCCACACACACACAGTACAGTGCATTCAGGGTCTGCTCCATACACACACACCATGGTGCATTCAGGTATGTGCAGTGCAGACGGATGGCTTACCTCTATGTTGTCCACTATCCTGGTGACCACTGAGGCTGTGACAGAGTACCAGTAAGACTCTCCCCTCTGTTCACACTCACTCTGTTCAACACATAGACACAGTGTTAAATTCATCTCTCACAAATAAAAGATGATTCAACAGCACTGGAACAGGGAGCTTCCTACTCTGAATTTGTCCTCCAGAGCACTAAGGAGGCGCTTTTTACGCTCCTTCTCCTCCTGGACCTCCTTGTCTCCATCGTATTCCTGCAGCTGTGTGGGGCCGATGATCAGGTTGAGCTGGGACATGGAGATGAGCCAGGGGTCACAGTGAGGTCGGTAGAAGGGGATCTGCAGAGTGATCTTCCCTATGAAGCCTAGGGGGGAAACCACAACCACACACTGGGTTAGACCTGCACTGCACCTCCTCTGATCCTCCTGCACCTCCTCCTCCTGCCTATCCTCCTCTGATCCTCCCATCTGTCCTCCTCTGATCTTCCTGTACCTCCTCCTCCAGCCTGTCCTCCTATCTGTCTTTGACCTGTCTTATCACCTCCTATCTGATCATCTCTGCTCCTCCTATACCACCTCCTCCTGTCTGTCCACATGTCCTTCCTCCTCATGTCTAACCTCCATTGCTCCTCCTGTCTGTCCTCCTCCTCTCCTCGTCTTCCTGTCTTTACTCCTTCTATCTGACCTTCTCCTCTCTGCTGCACCTCCTCTCTCCTCCTCCTTTCTGACCTCCTTAGCTTCTCAGGTCTGTCCTCCTTCTTCGTCCTGTCTGACCTCCTGTCTTTTCACCTCCTGTCTGACCTCCTCTTCCTCCTCCTCTCTTCTCTCCTCCTGCTCTTCCTTCTTCCTGTCTGACCTCCTCTGTTCCCCCTCCTTTCTCCTCTCCTCCTCTTCTTTCCTCCTCCTCTCCTATGGGCTCATTTGTGGAGGTCACTTACCTGCTTTAACTTCATAGGGCAGGTCAAACTCTCTGAGGGCATCTTTCCTCAGAGGCAGATTCTCCAACTCCACTGCACCTGAAAAAAAACCAGCAACAAGCAGCAGGTACTGGGGTTAAGTACATGTGTGGATAGTTAACAGGGTTACATATTAGGTACCAGGGTTGCACATATGTCTGGATAAGTACCAGCTAGGTGCTATTTGCTGGGGGGGGATGGGTGGATCACCCACTGTACGGTCCTGTGGTCTATGAGTCTTTCTGACGGCGTGAACACAAAATGCCTGAAAGAGGAACTTGACATGCAGTGAAGTCTGGGCAGAGGGGGGGGGGGGCTGTAAAGCTCACAGCCGTACCCATGAGCCACCGTCTCCCCCTGACTCTTCCTGGCCCACCCTGAGCTGGTTGTGGCACACTGCCGCAGACAAAATGCGCCCGGTGGGGGACAAGCCAGATCTGGGGGGGATGTCCTGCGAGGGGATCCTCCCAGTACCGAGCGGTCACCCAAAGCCACTGAGGGACTCCTCTCAGTTTGACCTGATGCTGGCCGGAGATACAATCGAACCCCGGTCCCGAGCACACTGCCGTACGGTGCCCTCGCCCGTGGGCAGCAGAAAAGGCCACATGAACTGCGCCATCTTGATTTTAAATGTTTAATTCATGATTTGAGCCTCATTTATGTTATTCATGTGGGAATGACGCTCATAACATCCAATGCAAGCTTTTTTCTGTGGAAATAACCCCACCCCCTGTTTTGTTTGATAAATCCTGGGTACCAGGGTTAAAAACATGTGTGGATGGGTACCAGGGATAACTACATGTGTGGATAGACTGCCTCAGTACCTTTGAGCAGAGCGATGGACAGCTGGTCTGTGTTGAGGTTACTGACATATTTTCCCAGGTATGTGTTCAGTACCCAGGCCACCAGACCCTCTAACATCCTGAAGATTCAGGGATGAGTCGAAGAGGAGGAAGATCAAAAGGCAGCAGCTGGAGAGCAGTCGCCTGCACTGAGGACTGAGAAGAAACACACACGTTAGAAATACACATGCCTTCAATGAGCACTGAGACACACACGCATACTCATTTACATGTGTCATGAGGACCCAGTTTGCAATCAAGTAACCATTTGGTAGTGATATATATGAAAACATAAATAAATAGCTTAAAAATGCACTAAAAAGCACATCTTCAAACCTTGGAAAAATACACATTTTGCTGTGCTTTGATGGTTTATGAGAATGTCCTAGGAAAAAAAATCATATATTTATAGGTCCACACCATTCTATTGTACTAGTGGGGACCTACATTTATATTTTAACCCTTGTGGGAACGTTAAGTTTGGTCCCAATCATGTCAGAGGTCCCCATGATTTGACTGTGTAAACAAATCAATGTCCCCAGAAAGATAGGAATACAAGTGTGAGTGTGTGCGCGTGCACACACACATGAATATGGAACCTGAGGTAAAACCACTTCTACCTCCTGGACTCTTCAGATCTTCAGAGTCATTCCGACTCTTGTTAAACTGGTCTTATGGGTCAGATTCTTTAGAAGTCAGTGTTTGTCATCAGGCCTCGTGTTTTACTGTCCTGACCTGGATCTGGTCCAAATCCACCTGGTGGTTTCCGCTGCTGTCCTCACTGATCCCCCCTTGGCCAGGTCAGTCTCAGCAGGGCTCTAATGCACAGGTGTCCACCAGACGGTCCTGGACCAAATCCAGCCTCTGGGACCAGAGCGTGGGACTCAAAGTATTCTGAACATATGAAAGATCCACAGACATTAGTTCAGATCCCACATCCAGACCAATCAGGTCCAAACTGGATCAGAACTAGAACATAACCTTATTTTAAGACATTTGTGTTTTTGTATGAAAAGTAAAATGACATGGATAGTTTACATTTAGAAAGTGTCCGTTAACACACATATGTGACTAATGTAAACTAAACTGAACTAAATGAATCTGGATCTGTGGAACTTGACCCATGTTCTGTCTGTTCTGAATGTCACAATGATCCACACAACACTGGTACAAATACACATATATACAGGAAAACCCTTCAGGGTAAGGGTTAGATGAGGGTCAAATGACTCACTGTCATTATTGCACTGGTGTGGACGCAGTTCAAATGAGACTGGGCTGAATGTGGACCAGGGGTTTGACAGCACTGCTAGGGTCCGATGTCCCTGGTATCAGTGGAAGGGACTGGATGGTTCGGGTTAGAGGGTCACAGATCAGTCCAATGTGGTCCTAGGGTTAGAGGGTCACAGACCAGCCCAATGTGTCCCTACGGTTAGAGTGTCACAGACCAGCCCAACGTGTCCCTACGGTTAGAGTGTCACAGACCAGCCCAATGTGTCCCTATGGTTAGAGTGTCACAGACCAGCGCAATGTGTCCCTACGGTTAGAGTGTCACAGACCAGCCCAATGTGTCCCTAGGGTTAGAGCAGAGATCCCCAACCTTTTTATTACCGTGGACTGGTCAACGTTAGACAATTTTACCAGGGCCCGGGGGGGAGGCTTACATAAATTGTTTATATTGGTCCCCGCAAATGATACAAAGTGGGCTTGGTCTCTGGGAATCACCTGTCATGGTAAATCCACATTACAAGCAAGTAAAACTCTTGGTATTGTTTGTTAAAAGCTTTCCTTTACTTGGAAGTTGCAGGCTCTTCTTCTGTCTCTTCGGTGGCCTTTTCCTCTTCGAAAAGAAACATTCCAAAGGCATGTGTTTTTTACTTATTTTGCTAACATGTGGGGTTACATATTTGGCATTCAAGTGACAGAGATGTAACCGAGATAATTCGGTCATTTTTTAAAATAAAAGATTGTTCAGACTCGGAAAATAAATACAAGTCTCATTGGGTCCTAGAGTTAGGGTCACTGATCAGTCTCACATGTCCCTAGGGTTAGAGGGTCACAGACCAGCCCAATGTGTCCCTAGGGTTAGAGGGTCACAGGACTGCCCAATGCATCCCTAGGGTTAGGGTCACTGATCAGTCTAACGTGTCCCTAGGGTTCAGGTCACAAACCATTCCAATGTGTCCCTAGGGTTAAGGTCACAGATCGGCCCAATGTGTCCCTGGGGTTAGAGGGTCACAGACCAGTCCAATTCGTCCCTAAGATTAGGGTCACAGACCAGTCCAATGTGGTCCTATGGTTGGGGTCACAGACCTGTCCAATGTGTCCCTAGGGTAAGGGTCACAGATCAGTCCAATGTGTCCCTATGGTTAGGGTCACAGATCAGTCTAATGTGTCCCTGGGGTTAGAGGGTTACAGACCAGTCCAATGTGTCCCTAGGGTTAGGGTCACAGATCAGTCCAATCTGTCCCTAGGGTTAGGGTCACAGACCAGTCCAATTTGATCCTTGAGTTAGGGTTAGGGTCACAGATCATTCCAATTTGGTTCTCGGGTTAGGGTTCGGGTCACAGACGAGTCAAATGTGTCCGTAGGGTTCGGGCCACATACAAGTCCAATGTGTCCTTACCGTGTTCTCATCCGGGCACAGTCGAGCCCATGTCGGTCCAGTGGAACATGTCCTGTCAAAGCTTCAGGATAGTTTAATCCACACGGGCCGTAAATGTTCAGACAGTTGGACAGACAGACTTTAACTGAAGCGGGGCACAGCAGAGACACGGTTCCGTCACTTTCCTGAGACAGTAGAGTCTGACAGTGGAGACAAACAGGACAAGGTTGTCAACCTGGTTAGCTTTAGCTAAACTAGCATGCTAATGCTCCGGCTTCACAGGAGAAACTATCAACACGCGCCCAAACGCACGCAGAGAACAGCTGCCTTGGCGGAGGACTTGACAGACACGCATCCAGTTCGTCTACATTAAGCTGCTAATGTTGTGAGTTTCAACACTCAGAGTTCAGTGACGCTGCTCCGTAAATAAACACACTTCCTGTAGTGACTGAAGACGATCTTTGGCTGAACTTCCAACTGCCACTTCCGGTCACGTGACAAAAACAAAGCGCTCGTTAAAATGTAACGTTCACAACCATGAGGTAAAATCCGACTTTTGGATTCATTCTCATGATTCATATTGTGATCAAATTTGACAGAAAGTTCAAGTCAAAGTTAAGCCCATAAAGACACAGTGCTATTTTTGTGCAAGTTTCATTTTCTATTTTTTTCTTTTTTTAAAAGTCTTGATTCATCTTATTGATGAATGATAATTGATTGGTTGATTCAATAATCTTTTCACACAAATAGCCAATGTACGAATTATCCCACCATACTGCTCCTTCACTTCTTCCATGACCACTACCGTATGGCCCACCATGATCGCAAAGACAAATAAAAGGTCTAAGAATGTCACAATTTGATAATCAGTATCTCATTATTGCTATTATAGATCCAAATGAGGTCTGTTTGATCAACTTACAAAAGATAGAATTTAAATGCACTGAAATACTATTCTAAGTCATACATTTACAAGCTTATTCCTGCTTATTTCATGAAATCTTGATTTGGTAATTTTTTTTTAGATATCATTAGACCTGGAGGTAACACACAACTCTGTCATATCCAATATAAACACAAACCAATGTTCTATTATAGTCCTCGGTAGTGTCAGTGAAAGAACACAATTCTTCTAAAATTTGCGAAACCTAATCAATTCTTTTCATGCAATTAAGGAGCATACTATGAGAAAACATACCACCACAGAAGAACAGAGTGGTCGCCTAAAAAAATCCGATATCAACATGGTTTGGTCCAAAATAAAGGTTCTGAAATAGCAACATTAAAATGTTCCTACAGTGAAAATGGGAGTTGACTTGTACTTGTACTGTAATAGGAAACACATCAGATAAATAACTCTATTTAACATAAGCTAATTAAATGTGTCATGAATAAGGGGTTAGGGTTTATATATATATATATATATATATATATATATATATATATATAAACCCTAGGGGACAGGGTTTATATATATATATATATATATATATATATATATATATATATATATATATATATATATATATATATATATATATATATATATATATATATATATATATATATATATATATATATATAAACCCTAACCCCTTATTCATGACACATTTAATTAGCTTATGTTAAATAGAGTTATTTATCTGATGTATACATTTCCTATTTTAATTAATCCATGGCAATCCATGATAGATAGATACATTTATATTAAAAAACAACTATATATATATATATATATATATATATATATATATATATATATATATATATATATATATATATATATATATATATATATATATATACATACATACAACAGAACGAGACTCACTATTTACATATTTACATGCCAGTTGATGCAGATGGGCGTGGTTTGAGTTATACATAGTTGTGCGCGAGAGCCGAGAGAACAGCAGTTTGTCATAAATAAAATATAACCCTGAGCTGAGGTTCCCACTCTGGTCCAGTAGGAGGCGGATGACCTTTTAACGCTGGATGCCATCCGACAATAATATAAGAGATGAAGAAGGCCTTCCAGTGCGCATGTGTGAAGCCGACAGCTGGCGCGAAGCTCAGAGTTGCAGCAGGTCGATATTCGTACTTGTTCTGTACATATTGAAGGTTCCACAGGTTCTGTTCAGAGATTATCTTGACAGTGGACCCGTCTGTCTGAAGCAGAACCTTCTGGAAGCTCCAACTGGAGTTGGAACTGCGGTTTGAAGATCTAATGTTAGCAATAGATTCGGAAGTTGATGGTTCAGTTTGGTTTAGTTGAGTTGGTTTTCACTTGGACATAAGATGTGTTCAGTGACAGTCAGTGGAGTGCCCGTAAATTTTCCTTTCACTCCCTACGAATGTCAAAAGGAATATATGAACAGAGTGATGGAGTGTCTGCAGAAGGTAAGGATACTTTTGATTTGATTAGATAACTTGGTTGAAAATGCAATACACATGAATAATGACAGCATTTAAAACCGGGATAGGACCAAAAAAAAGCATAAATCGCTTGCTTCTATTGTGGCCCCTTACAAAAATAAAATGCAGTATTAAAACAAGTTAAAGCAACAGTAAAATAAATAAAACATGTAAGAACAGAACACCAAATGTAAAAAACAAAAGAATTAAACACAAATAAAATCCTCTCCTTCACGGTACCATAGCTGGTTAAAAAGATGCTCCTTAACAGCTTTTTATACGGAAGAGGATTAGGGAGGGACACTGTTTAGAAAAAGGTCATGATTTATTCTGAGGGGGAAAAAAGTCAGAATTCTGAGGGAAAAAAGTAACATTAAGTGACACTGAAATGCACTGGTGAGAACCCTGGCACGAATCACAAACAAGTCTCAAATATTAACGAGTCTTCCCTTCACTTCTCCAATCACATAGAGGTATCCTGAATGTTAAAGGTGTCATTCCGCTGAAAACCACTTTTCCACGCTCCTTTTGGAATCTGATGGGTCACCCTGACTTACCAACACATGCTGCCTTTGAAAGCGGTTTGTCACCTCCACTGGCTGCATACCGCAGTCACAGAAAAAAACAAGAGGGACACAGAAAAAGCCAGTCCATCTGACGTCAGATGGACTTCAGCGTCACCCATGTGGGGTTAAACCCGTCCTCCATCGCAGTGAATCTGAAGTAACATTAAGATTAGCATCTGTGAGAGAAGACAGCACCACAGTAGCTGCTGCACAAACAAATTGTTTAAATATGGGAAAAAATATGTTTTTTTGTTTGTTTTTGTAAATCATAAAACAAAAAATATATATATATATATATATATATATATATATATATATATATATATATATATATATATATATATATATATATATATATATATATATATATATATATATATATATATATATATATATATATATATGTATATATATATATATATATATATATATATATATATATATATGTATGTGTGTGTGTGAATCGATTTTTTTACCCTCCCACCCCTAGTAGTTAGTTAATGATGTGTGTGTTTGTTTCCAGAAGGTGAATGGCGTGTTGGAGAGTCCCACGGGTACAGGTAAAACCCTGTGTCTACTCTGTGCGACGCTGGCCTGGAGGGAAAACTGCAAGGACAACATCGCAGCCCAAAAGATCGCACAGAGGCTCCACGGGGAGGAGCTGTTCCCCAACAAATCCAATGCATCATGGGGATCAACTGTTATGGATGGAGATACCCCAGGTACGAACGCATAGGGGTACGAATGGGTCTTTTAGGGTTAAAGTTGGACATTTAGGTCTTTATCGGTTAAACTTTCAGATGGTGTGTGTGTGTGTGTGTGTGTGTGTGTGAGTGAGTGAGTGACATTCATGTTTTTAAAAATAATCACCTGTCATCTTGTGTGTGTTTTTTTTCTCAGCTACCTTCACAGATGTTCCTAAAATCATATATGCATCCAGGACACATTCTCAGCTGGCACAGGTCATCGGTGAACTCAAGAAGATCTCATACAGGTACGTGAGAACAGGTTTATTTATTTATTTATTTTTATTTAATCATTTTTATTATATATTTTTTATTTTATTTTTAAAAAAAGATGTGTTTACACTCATTCCCCAATGGCTATTTGATTACAAACTTGGCCCTCATGAGACATGTCCTTACCTACATCCAATATATTCTATATATACTGTTAAATACTGTTTATAAACCTGTACATAAGATCGCTATACTCAACAATTGCACATAACCACATTGGCACTCTAGTAAGTTATTTGTTATGTTATTTATGTTTTGTAAATTATGTCTTATGTCTAGTCTGTTTCTCTTCTTATTGGTAAGTGAAGGCACCACTTGTAACCGTAAGCAAATTCCTGTATGTGTGCACATACATGGCAATAAAGCTGATTCTGATTAGTGTGTGTTTGTGTGTGTGTGTGTGTGTGTGTGTGTTCGTTCTTAGACCAAAGGTGTGTGTCCTAGGCTCTCGAGAACAGCTGTGTATAAACCAGGAGGTGATGCGTCAGGAGAACAACCATGTCAAGGTAAACATCTACTGATTCAATTGCAGGGCTTTAGATATTAACCCCCCCCCTCCCCTTAACTCATCTTGGTTGTTTTCCAGGTCCACATGTGCAGGGCTAAGGTCTCCACCAGGTCCTGTGTTTACTATAATAATGTAGAAGGTAATTCCAAACACTATTCTTCTATTATGGGGTGGATTCATTCCATTTTAAAATGTAATTGTTTATTAAATGTGTTGGGTTTGTAATCTAACATGAAGGCGGGGCCAGAAGGAAAAAATAAACCTATCTGTGTCCTGCACTTGTATTGTGTAGAACCTGTGTGCTCAGTTAGGACCGCCCTCCCCCAATGTGGTTTTAGGACTGATCTGTTAAACCACTCAGGTTTGTATTTGGGGCTGGGGCAGCAAAACTCAGGGACTCATTAGTACAAAGGAGGTTCAGCACATTTTCCCCCATGAAGAATCTCCTCTCTCAATGGGGGGTTAAGGGCTGGAGATTATGGTTCTGGGGATAGTAGTTTAGGGTTCTGGGGTCAGGGATTAAGGGTTCTGTGGTTCGCAGGGTAGGGCCTTAGGGTTCTGGTATACAGTATTCGAAATTGAAAGTGTTAGAATATTATTCGAAAATCGAATGTGTTTCCATGCCCCCCCCCCCCCCCCCCCCAACACATGCGATGACAGAAAGGGTAAGAGCTGGAAAAGGTGTCTGGGGAGAGTTACGTCTGGGCATCTCTGCTTAGATTGTTCCCTCCAGTTTGGATTGGAAAGTTTTCATTGTGCTTTTGCATTTTCAGAGAAAAGTTCCGACAAAGACCTGGTACACTCCATCCTGGATGTGGAAGATCTAGTCAAATATGGCAACAAACACAGGTATGACCCTAGGCCAATAACTACGGGTATGACCCTAGGCCAACAAAGATGGGTATGACCCTAGTCCAACAAACACAGCTGGATCATTCCATATGAAATCAACAGATTTTGAGAAAACTTCCCACCTGACCCTCTCAAGATTCGTCTAAATTTTTTACATACGTCATAGATAACAGAACATAGAACTTTCATTTACAGAGATCAGTTCCCCAGGTAGATCTGATACAGCAGATATAATATATAAAGGAGGTGATTATTTTTTGTGTAATGGGTAGCCAAAGGTAGCATTTTAGAAGTTTGCGATTGATTAAAAACTCATTATTCTGTCATATGCAATTAAAAATTATAAGGAAATCTTTTCACATTCCTTAGGACTATAGATTACCATCGGATTATTGTAGCTTCTGTTTTTCAGAAGTTATAGAAGTCTGAAAAGAGCCAAAAATCTCAAGTCTTAATTTTTGTTGCAATTTTTCCAACTTCAAATGGTGTTAACATTGGAACTATTTACAATTCAGCATTGAAATGTTGGATTTTTCCATATAATGTTCTATAAGTATGTCAAAATTTAGTAAAATGTGAGAGGATCAGGTGAGGACCACTGGATAATATCATATGGAGTGACCTGGGTATGATCCTAGTCCTGGTCTTGCACTCTGAATGTCTTTGTGCTAATTGTCTCAGCTGATGAAAGTGTAAAATTCAGTTTTTCCACCTTGATTCAATCGGTTTCCACACTGTCAATGTACTTTCTGACCAAAAGGGTTAGGGCTAGGCAGTGGTTAGTTCTATTTGGGTTAGAGTCACCCTCCACTGTGGGACAGGTCCAATCAGAGGGTTAGGGTTAGTCCCATCTGCCACCACCAGAATAAAGCAGCTCTGGTCCAGTATAAACCTGATCATGTGGTCTGGGTTTGGGGGGGTGGACCTTCTCATTTGTACACTAACAGTATCTATGCATAAGCAAACTGATCTTAAACTATTTGGAGTTTATGCTGTGGCACTGTTTTAGAGGAAAATATATGATAAAGAGTCAGCACTAACTCATGCATATATGTTTGTGATGTGATCTTCCTTCTGTGTCATTTATGTCTGATTATCTAGAATTCGACAAATCTGTCTGTAGTGTGTCCAGTTTGTCTGTCGAACACCTAACACCTGCACAACTCCACCAAATGATCCAAAATTTGGAGGGTGCATTTCCAGTACTATGGTGGATTGCAGTACAAAGTTTCACACCATTACAACATTCAACAACAAAGATATTAAACTAATTTCACTGCTCTTTCTAACTTTGCAGCTCTGAGCATTGCTGTGCACATTGCCTAAGTCCTGCCGCCTGATTTGTCTACAGCTTTTGGTACCGAGGTTGTGGACCTACCCACTGACAAGAACGTTCTATGCCTCCAAACTTTAATACGCTTTCATCTACGCCACAGCTGTAGCCAAATCAGGGGGCGGGACTTCGGCAATGTGCACGGCAATGCTCAGAGCAGCAAAGTTAGAAAGGACAATGAAATTAGGTTTTAATATCTTTGTTGTTGTACGTCTTAATAGTGTGAAACTTTGCACTGCAATCCACCATAGTACTGGAAAGTCACCCACAAATTTTGTATCATTTGGTGGAGTTGTGCAGGTGTTAGGCGTTTCACAGACAAACAGGACACATACATGGATAGATGTTCATGAATCATTTGGTAAATGGACTATTTGGAGTCAGGCTCCAAATGGTCCACCTTTGTTTAAAAGCACATACTTGTGTGATGTTTTCAACTTTGACTTATGACATTAATTAAATCTGACTGATGTTGTTTTGAGGGTTTTTAATTTGAGCGTCTTTTATTTTGAAAGGGCATGTCCTTACTACCTGTCCCGTTCCTTGAAGCAGCAGGCAGACATCATTTTTATGCCGTATAACTACCTGTTGGATCCAAAGGTAAACCTCTGTTTACATCCACATCACTCTGATTATTATTGATCATATAAACAGAATCATCTGATCAGCTTTATCACATATCGGCAGTAATCTGATTATGACAGATCAGATCAACAGGCCTAGATTTTTGTCCAATACACTGATGTCTTCACACATGTAAGCAGGTTAATCTCTTTCTTTTTTTTTGTTTTATTACATCTTCACATTTAAAACAAAAATGAAATAAAATAAAAATCCATATGAACAAAAGTTAAACAGCAATAACATGAGTCTGCGGAAAAAGATAAAGAAACACTGAAATGAAATGGAGCAGCAGCATGTGACCTGTTCTGTCAATCTGATTAGCTCCTCCCACATTTAGGACAGCTACCACTGACATTGGTGTTGCCATGGTAAGAAGACGAAACCGGATGTTTTGAAATTGACAGGAAGTGTACATCTGCCATCATACCCTATGTACGCAATCTGAAAAACCAGATAATGAACTACAGCATGTCAACCAGGGTTTAGGATTATCCCATAGGTAGGTTTCAGTCATGTGACTATGATGGCATCGTGACTTCAGCTGGAAAGCAGGAAGTACCCATGGAGAATGCCGCTATGGAGGAAACCATTGAAGACTAAAGAGAGTGATTATTGTACAGATTGTGTCAAAACACAGATAAATACAGTTACTGTAGTTGTACATGACCCGTATCTTGTGAAAATTAATGAGTTTTCGACAGAACCCAAAGATTTGCAAACATTGGAGGCTGTGGATATTACTACCTACCTGGTCCTGCAGACATCTTACTACACCTGCAGCAGATGAAAGACTAGAAAGGTTTGGAAGCATAGAACGTTTTTGTCAGCGGGTGGGTCCACAACCTTGGTATCAAAAGGCTCAGCTTCGCCAGGGTGAGTGTTTTATTTGTAAAGATGCCACGTCAAGATGTATTGCATGTTTGTTTAAATTAGTTGCTGCTAGTCGCTCGCAGTAGCAGCTAATGTCAACAAACATGCTACTCAGCTGGAAGTGGCATATAGAATATATACAACAGAAACCTGAACAGATACCATAAGTCTAGTACTGGTTACCATGGTACTGGGTCATGGAAACGCACCAAAGCGAGCCGAGCCGATACTCATAGAAACGCAGCAATAGATGCAGGTTCTTGAGTGTAATGATCCTAAACCCTGGAGGGACCTTTAGTTGATCTGATAAAATGAAGTGTGCGTGTGTGTATTCCTATATTCATGGGAATGTTGATATGATTACACAGTCACACCAAGGGGACCGAAATGCAGGCCCCCACGAGGGGTAAATACAAATGTAGGTCCCCACTTGCAATATAAAAATGATATGGTCCTATAAATACATTAAATTTTTTTTCAGGAAGTCCCCATAATGCATAGGGGAAATGGATGCAAAGCGAAACATGTATTTTTCAAAGATTTGAAAATGCATTTCCTTTTTTTTTGTATTTGTTTTAAATATGATTATTTGTTATTTTTTCAAATTATTATTTCCTCCACCAAGGAGGTATTAAATTGAGGTCTGTTTGTCGGTCGGTAGGATTACACAAACAGTTCTGAATGGATTTTAATTAAACTTTCAGGAATGGGTCAAGAAGGAACCAATTAGATTTTGAGCAAAGAAGGTCAAAGGTCAAGGTCACACTAAAAGTCAACAGCTAAAACCTAAGTGATAATATTGCGTGATTCAGACAAGATAGAATCTGGTGGGGTTTTTTTCATTCACATGTCTCACCTTCAGACATCAGATGGGTCAACATCATTTTGACGTTATACAACGCCATATCAAGCCTTGGCAGAGGTGTGCTGTCTCTGACTGCTTTGTTATTTTATTTAATAATTCATTTTTATGTATTTATTTAATTTAATTTAGTTTTCAAATTTATTATTATTGTTATTATTCATTTAATTTTTAAAAAGTCCTCATGAGACATGTAAACATGTGTGTGTCTGTCTGTTCCATAGAGCCGCAGGGCACACAACATTGAGCTGAATGGAGCTGTGGTCATCTTTGATGAGGCCCATAATGTGGTAAGAACAAACCTCCAATATATTCACCCTGATCTGTTCACATCTGCAAACCATCCCATAACGTGTCCATGTGCAGAAGTAGTTCTGACACTAAAGCCATGTTTCCACTATGCAGTAGGGTATGGTACGGGTCAGGTACAGTATGGTTTCTTCTGCACAGCTTTTGTTTCCATTGTCTAGGGAGACCTTCAGAAGGAGGCGATGCATTTGGAAGTGCCATCACGTCATATGAGGCACAACACAAGCTGGAAATATAAACACACTGTCATTACCAGTGTTTTCTCCCACTGTTATGGCCCTTCACCCGCCAATAATCACTGCACAGTCACTTTTTTTTTTTAGCTTATTCCGGCACTGGACCGCCGATGGAATGAAGCCCCTCTGTTTTTCATTGCGAACAGCCCCGTCCAGCTCCCTCCTCCTCGCCAATAATGCACAAAAAGCTTGTACCTCATCACTACTCCAAACTCCATTTCCAAACATCTTCTCTTCTGTTCTGATGCAGATGTACTTTAAAAATGACGCAGTTTGATGTTCTTACATTTCCAATACGCTGCACAATGACGCTTTCCCTCAACCAATCACTGTCTGGCAGTGCTTGGCTGCTCCCAAATGGGAGTGGCACTGTACGCTTGGAACCCCAAGCAGAAGGGTGACCAAAATAGCATGGGACCAGTATGCTTTTGTTGCAATGGAACGCTAAAATAAGCGTACCATTCTGAACTGTACCGTACCAAACTGCAGAGTGGAAACAGGCCTACATATGCCTTTGGGCTTAAAGCCAATAAGTCTACAGTTTCACATTTAGACACAGAGTATATTTGAGAAACTAGAAAGAACCAGTATTTAGACTGGATTAGACTGGACCAGGGATGCACATTTAGTCTGGACCACTTCATACCCCCTGTATTTGTTAAACATCAGGTTTTTCCATAGCAGTGGATTATTTCAGTTTCTAACATTTTCAAAAAGATTCTTGACTTAAGGTTAAATTAATTTGAGGACAATGATCCATATTTTCATATCCCAGTCCATTTAGATCAACTCAAGCAGTATGTCCAGTCTAGTGTGGGTTTAGAGGTTGACTGCTTTAATAGTATTCACATTGTAGCGTAGAAGTCTCTTCCAGAAAATATATTTGGGCGCCAGACTGAAAAAGGGGACATTTACCTTAAACAATCATTTAATTTAATTAGGAGAGAGAAAAGAAAGTTTTACCCCGGCCGCTCACTTCTAGGCTACAAAAAAAAGGACATGGACACCAGACCATTAAATTAAAGATTCAGATGATTATTATTATTTAACTCACAAAAGGATAAACAAAACATTTCATCATAATACAGAAAAAAAACAAAACAAGTATCAACTCAGAATTTCAATACATTAAACATAAAATTAAATTTCTTGAACCAAAAAAAAATGTCTGGTTTGTGAAGAGGGAAGATTGAGCAGAGGAAGGACGCTATGTACGGGTGGAATGTCACTCAGGTGTAGGTATGGAAATGCAGTTCGCTATGAGGGTTTCTGGGAATGATGAGGGTTGTCTTCTATGATGTGACTTCTTCCAGGTGAGTAAATAAGGGTTAAAGGTGGGAGAGTGATGGGGTCCAAGGGCCAGGGCGAAGTGGGTTATGAGGGAGACTGAGGGGTGAGAGAGTTTGAGTGTCCAGGAATCTCTTCAGGTCAGGAAAAAAAAAAAGTCAGGAGAGTTTGAAAAAGAAAAAAAAATTCACTTAACTCAGAGAGGGAAGATGAAGGTGTTGGGTGATCCAGGTGAGATTAGTACTGTGGAGTCCAAGAGGGAACGGTTCTGCCCACTCCAGAGATTCCAGGCTTTTCTCTCTCCTTTGTCTTTAGGCCACCCCAGTCAACTTTAGATTCTTCTACTTTTTTTTTTCTCTATTCAGTTTTCAGTCTTTTTTTTTTTTCTTTACTCTCACTCCTCCTGCTTGGTTTTCTGACCTCCTTCCTGTCTGTCTTGCTCCTCCTGTTTTTTCTGCTTTGCTTGCCCCTCCTACTTGTCAGGTGTGCCTCCTTTATAGGGTCCATCCCAGTGATGTCACAATTCAAAGCACCTGCTACAACATCATAGGAATTTGATATGAGGTTCAGTTTTATTTTAAATCTATAATTTTGGGACATGTCACAGGTCCCAGTTTTCCTCTTTTACTGGGTTCCACCAGTGGAATCTGTGCTTTTCTTTCCCCCATCTTCTGACTGTCCAGTGTTTCGCACACAAGGCTGACTGTGCTTTGCTCTGACTGCAGGAGAAGACGTGTGAAGAATCCACGTCCTTTGACCTGACGCCGTACGACGTGTCCTCAGCCATTAAGGCTGTGGACACGCTGCTACTGGACAAGGCCAAAGACGTCACACAAGGAGAGTCGCTGTTGGATTTCAATGTGGAGTCACTCAGCTCAGGTGTGTGTGTGTATGATTGAGGATGCACACACTCATTTAATGCACATCTGTGTGTTAACCTGTGTACTACTGTGTCTGGCAGGGCTGAAGTTGGACTTACCTACCATCGCCAAAATCAAACGTAAGTGTTCCTGTCACAATGTCGCAAGTTCCGTCACAACACCACCAGTTCTGTCACAACGTAACCTGTTCCATGTGTGTTCTTGTGTCCAATAGAAATCCTCCTGGATCTTGAAGCTGCCATCGACTCTTACGATGTTCCAGCCGACAAAGGAGTTACAAAACCAGGAGTGTACGTGGCCTAATTTTACTTTTCTATTTCTGTGTACGTTGTGTGTGTGTGTGTGTGGGTGTGTGTGTGTATGTATGTATGTATGTGTCTATATTGTATTGACAGTGGTTGTGTTTCAGTTTCATCTATGACCTACTGGAGCGAGCCCACCTGACCTACAAGAGCAAGACAGCTGTGTCTGAATCCCTGGAGCAGATCCTCTCTTACTTATCTGGACGTTAGTACATGTCTGTCTGTCTGTCTGTCTGCATGTATGTGATGTGTAAATGCAGCAGGCTCCAAAAAGACAAAGTTTGAAACCTGGTTCATTGGCCCCTGAAGAGGGGTATTGTTTTTGAAGTTGGTTTATCTGTTCGTTATTTGACCAAATCAAATTTGGTTAAGTATGTTGATCGATAGCATTTGTATCTTTGTCTGTTTGCACTCTACTGACCACATTTCTGACATGATGTTTTGATTTGGTCAATTATCGTACTATGCATGACTTTTCATTTGTTTGTTTGTAAGCAGCTTTACGCAAAAACTACTGGATCGATCTTAATTAAATTTTCAGAAAAGGGGCGGGGTTTGTTGTGCCGAGCACCACTTGTTTCCATAGAAACATGAACAATGACGGTGTGTGTTTCTCCCTTTTTCAGTTTTTGTCCCTTTTTCTCAGTTACTGTAGGAAGTGTCTTAAAAGTGCAGTTGTGAAAACGTCCTTTCAGTGGATTTGTCTTCTGTTAAACACATTTACAGTGGAACTGAAGTTAAAGACTCAGTTAAATACTGGATCAACAACACTTTAATTCTTCTGTTGTTATTCACGGACCTGTATCACAAAGGAAGGTCAAAGGTCAATGGAAAGGATTCAGTTTACAGTTACTGTCAGTGTATTTATTGTATTATTCATGGTCCTGTAACACAAAAGAAAAGGCTTGTGTTTGTTACTGACAGTGTTAATAGTCTCAGTTAATGTAAATGTGTTTCTCCTCAGAATCAGGGATTTTCCTGAACACCAGTGGTCTGCAGAAACTGGCAGATATAATCCAGGTATGTCAACGGATTTAACTGTCACTTCATTCAACTGTACATACTATGGAGCAATTTTTGGGACAAAATTAAGAGAATTCACAGGAAAGTACCATGTTTTTGGGACTATAAGTTGCACTTAAAAGACTTTAATTTTCTCCAAAAATGACAGTGCACCTTATATATGGATTAATTCTGGTTGAGCCTAGTGCCTTGGAATTTTGACTTTTTATTTCAGAATTTTGACTTTTTATCTCATGACTTTGACTTTGTTATAATTTTATTTAGCAGAATTTAGTTTTTGTCCTATGTTACAATTCAACAAGGTTGGGAGTTATTATGACTGTTTAGCGTCACTTAATGCACCTTATATGTGAACAACCTCAAAAATAAGCCATTGATTGACAGTGCGCCTTATAGTGCGGAAAATACAGTAATGCGTGCATATTTGGGATATGCATGTGAATGTGGTTGTAGTTCAGCATGAAATAAATATTGTCAAACCCTAAAATGACTCCATTTATACTTAGAATGTGTTTTGTATTTGATATTTGTCAGAATACGAATTAAAAAGTTAAAAAAATCAAAAATTACATTTGTGAAATGAAAAGTTACACGCGTACACTGTCTTTAGTGTGAATACGAATTTCTCAGATTTTCAGAAAGTGGTCAAAAATTCATCATCTTTTACATCATCGTGCCCCATACATTATCCACTGAACACAGAAAACGGATGGAATTCAAACCATCTGCTTTAAGGATCAGCACAAAGGTATTTAACCAGTTAAACGTGCTAGCCTACCTGACTTTGGCTGCTGGAATGATTGTAAACACAGACTGCTTCCCTCCTTCTTCATTTTGCCCACACTTCAGCGCGGGCGTAGTCTTGACTTTGATCGACTTTTCTTTTATTGATGATGCTTGTGGCGTGATGATGTAAGCGATGACGTATTTTTGACCACTTTCTTCCATTTAAAAAATTCGTATTCATACTGAAGACATTGTACTCGTGTAACTTTTCATTTGGTAAATGTAACGATGTCATCACTTTGACTTGTATCCTGGCAAATATCAAACACACAATACATAAGTACAAATGGATTCATTTTAGAGTTTGCAAATACTGAATTTCCACACTATAAGGCCCACTGGACTTTAAGGTGCATTAAGCGCAGCTCAACAGTCACAATATTTCCCAACCTTGTTGAGTTGTAATACGGAACCAAACTGACTTATTATGCAAAATGAAACTTTTAATAAATCAAAATTCTTAAATAAGAAATAAAATTCCAAGTTATTAAGCACAACCAGAAATAATCCATATATAAGGCGTTCTGTATTATAAAGTGCACCATCGTTTTTGGAGAAAATAAGTCTCATGGTCCCGAAAATACTGTACTTAATTTATGCTCAACTAAAACCAACATTCATATCCTAAATATGCACAGATTACTTTCCTGTGAATATGTGTAATTTTCTACCAAAACTTGCTCCATACCACGTACAACCAAACCCTAACCCCAACCCCAACGTCCGCGTCCGTAGACGTTTGTAAACATCTGCATCTGCTCAATTGTCCTGCAGTGACATCCTGTTAGCCTTGGCTAGGGCAAATTTATTTGTATGGCACATGTCATGTAGAGGACCATTCAAGGTGCTTTACATAAAACATATAAGAAAATGAAAATGCATTAAAAGACAATTAAAATAAGAGACATAAAAACATTTAAAAGACAATTAATAATTTAGTAAAAGCTCCAGTGAACAGTAATGTTTTCTGACTTAAATGAACTGACAGTTTTTCTCAGACTTCAGGTATTCAGGTAGTTTATTCCACAGCCGAGGAGCAGAACAACTGAGTGTTGCTTCACTTTGTTTGGTTCTGATTTTGGGAACACACAGTAAACCTGTCCCTTATGACCTATGACCTCAGGGCTCTGTATGCTTCATAGGGAACCAGCAGGTCTAGGATGGATTTGCTTTATAGACGAGGAGGAAGATTTAGAATTCTATCCTTGGACCCACAGGAAGCCAATGAGGACTGGTGTGATGTGGTCCAGTTTCTTGGACCACATCACACCAGGACTCTTGCAGCAGCCTCTTGGATCAGCTGTAGCTGCTTGATTGATCTTTTTTTTTTGTTTAGACCAGACACCAATACAATAATCTAGTTTACTGAAAATGAATGAATTGAGTTTTTCTGTGTCTGGTTTGGACAGAAAACCCTTGATTCTAGCGATGTTCTTCAGGTGTGAATAGGAAGACTAGGTAATGGATTTTAAATAGTTATTGAATTTCAGGTCTGAGTCAATAATTACACTGAGAATTGTGGTTTGCTTTGTAGAGTTCAATGACATGGAGTCAAGGTGAGCCCTGACTGCGCTAGACGCCCCTGTGGCAGTAAATCTAATGTGCTACCATAGTAGTCTAGTTCTACTCAATGTAACTTTTGGCTAGATTTCCCTGAAACTAGTCAACAAGTATAGAGTCGGATTCTGAGAGAAACAATGGGTGGTGATTTCCTTTTATCAAAGATGAGTGAAGAATGTGAGAAAACGTCAGCAATCTTTCAATTCTTTTTACAGAAACGACAACAGTCGTTAAACTCCATAATCCACCATTTTGTTTAGTCATTCCTAACTTTCTCCAGACTTCTCCGTGAACTTTCCAGCATCTAACGACATCATCCTATAGATTAATCTGATTGGTTGTAGTACCGTCCTATTGCATACAGAGGGATTTGAAAGACAACCTCTTAGCCCCGCCTCCCCTGACTATTAAGCGTTTCTAGACCTATACATATAATGAATGGGGACAGGGCAGCTAGGCTAGGCTAATATCCCGTTGTTTGTGTTTGCAGTTGGTGTTTTGTGGTGAACCAGCTGAGAAGGACATCCCTCAGCAGAAGCAGATCAACACGGCTCAGTTTAAGGTTGGATCAGAACCACCGTGTGTGTAAACTGCTGTCAGTTTCCTATTTCTGATCCAACTGTCGTCCACAGGTTCATATCCACCCAAACATCAACTACCGGGACAAAAAAGCCAGTGCTGATGTGTGGGGTTCATCGTCTTCAAAGAAACAAGGTGAGAACACTTGAGTCTGCGATGTTGGGTGGGGTGGGGGTCTTTATCTGGGTCTAATCCACAGGTGTCAAACATAAGGCCAGGGGGACAAATCCAGCCCACCACAGGGTCCAATCTGGCCTGTAGGATGAATAACCATGACGATATTAACCAGGACTCTCAAACTCATTTTCTTTACGTCTATCGTCAATAGTCTGTTGTACATTCTATTTTCTTGTCTTCATGTCCTAATCACTTCCACGCTAACACAGTTGGGCTCAAAAAGGCACAATGGAAATTTGTCAATGTACATCCAAATGGTGTGATTTTGATGTAAACTTAATATATATGTACATCTAAAAAGTGAGCTAAAGTTATTTTTACTCCGGAAAGCAGCTCACAGTCTTGAATTTTAATTGTATTAAAATTGTTAATTAACATTATTAACATGTTGTGCAGCAGCAGTAGGTAAATGCTGCCACATGTGGTCCTTGAATCTGAAAAAAAAATTACCTTGGAAAGTCCTTGAAATGTCCTTGAATTTGATGTTAAACAAGGTGTGGGAGCCCTATATTGGGCTGAATGTGGCCCCTGAACTAAAATGAATTGGACACCCCTGGTCTTAACTAGGGAGGGGACAGGATTTTTGAATATTTGTGACACGCTCAAATATAGAATACTAATTTCAAATGCTGCATTTCACTTCATTGTACGGTGCCTGACGGGGGTAAACTCACTGCATCGACAAAACGCTGCAAACACAAGATGCACAACCAAAAACACAAACACATAAAATAAATGCGCAAATACGTACCTCTCTGTGGCATCAGAGCTCATGTTCTCAGCAGCCAGATTAATATGAACAGGCTGTGCACATGCTTCCACCCCGACCATGTGGACATGTTAATTTTTTTATTTTTATTTTTTTAAATAAAAACCTGGCATAGATTCATGTAACTATTGTTGTTAAATCCGTTCAACATTGTAGCTGAATTCAGGTGTTTCACCCGGTTTCACCCCGACAGTTAAATGAAATATAGCTTTGGCTGCGTTTATTGTGATTTTCAAATTAAAAGCCTGACTTGTTTCATGCAGAAGATAAGATGAATTGCTCTGGGAAGATCAATATGTTGTTGTGTGACTTTTAATATTCTTATTTATTCAGTAAATGTTTGGTTACCTCTTTTACCCTTTCTGTCACCGTGTATTTGGGGGTGGGTGCGGACATCAGCGTACGAATTTTGAATAGTGTTTTGGACTAAGTGTTATATCCCTAGTCTTAACCCCATGGGACTAAAGTGTCTTCATATGTGTTTGTCCCTCAGGGAACATTTTGAGCTACTGGTGCTTCTCTTCTGGGTACAGCATGCAGGACTTGGTGAACCAGGGTGTTCGCTGCATCATCCTGACCAGTGGAACCCTGTCCCCTCTGGCCTCCTTCACCTCTGAGATGAGAATGTACGTCTGTTCTTCACTTTGGTCCCATCATGTCATGAAAACCCATATGTGGATGTTCATTACAAATTTTGAGCCATAATGATATGAGGATGTAGAAGAAGTACTGGGGGGGGGGGGGGGGGGGTCTGAAATTCAGAATCTGAAAAGCAGAGGTGGAAGTAACTAAGTAAAAGTACTTTGTTACTGTACTTGAGTAGATTTTTTTTTTATGTATCTGTACTTTACTGGAGTATTTATTTTTCTGGCAATGTGTCTCATATTTGGTTGACTTCCTGCTCTGTTTTTTGTGATTTTTTTCTCAGAGCATTCCCGGTCAGATTAGAAAACAGCCACGTCATAGAACGAGACCAGATATTTGTGAGCATCATAGACCGAGGTCCTGACGGGGTCCACCTGAGTTCAGCTTTTGATCGAAGGTAAGTGTCCGGTCCACACCCCCTCATTTTCACATAATCTACTCCAGTGGAAATATGTCATCAATGGACATGTTTCACTGTTGGATCTGCAGAAGGTTCTGAGGAGATATGAACATGTAAAAAGAAGAAAAAAACACAGAAAACGGTTAATCTGAACTCGTCTGTTGAGCAACCTTTCAACAGTTTTAGAGGAACAGGTTTTAACAAAGTAAATCGAAAGTTACGTATGTAACTACGGTTCTATGAATCCCGGATGACCGCCAGAGGGCGGTGCTGAAAGCACTGAATGATCCCTTCGCGCATGCGCAGTTCGAGTAGTAATACCAAATGAGTCACACCTGTGACCCTGGATGACACTCCAGAGGTAATATAAACCCTCGTCATCCATGGCTCTGTTCCTAGAGACCCTTCTCGCGGAAAACGCAAGGGTCCTGAGTGACAGAGAACTCTGGCGGTCATCCGGGATTCATAGAACCGTAGTTACATACGTAACTTTCGTTCTATTTCATCCCTACTGACCGACAGAGGGCGGTGCTGAAAGCACTGAATGACGGAATACAGACAATGTCACGAAGGGCCCCGAGTACAAACCTCACTGAGAAGACTCAGAAGATCCTCGCTGAATGATGCAGCCAAAAGGATGAGGAGCGGCCACATTGACATTGTAGAGCCTGGTAAATGTGCTCGGCGAAGCCCATGAGGCCGCAGCACATATGGATTCCAAAGACACCCCTCTCATTGCTGCCCATGAAGCAGAAATGCCCATGGCCGAATGAGCTTTAATGGCAGATGGAAGAGCACGACCCAACTCTGGCCCCTGCCCATCCTCGCCTGGAGAGGGCTGAAACTGCGCCAATCTCAACGGCTGGTTACAATGAGAGCGGGACAACACCTTAGACACGAATGCCATGTTAGGCCACAGGGTGACACCAGTGCCATCAGGGCTCCACCTGAGGCATGTGGGACTGACAGAAAGGGCGTGTAACTCTCCAACCCTTCTGGCTGAGACAACCGCCAACAGGAAAGCGGACTTATATGAAAGCCACTTAAGCCTTGCCTCCACCAAAGGCCCAAAAGGAGGGTGGCACAGTACCTCGAGCACCAAGGATAAATCCCACACTGGAATACGGGGTGCGGCCTGTGGATGCGGCCGACGAGCACCCCGCAAAAACAGAGAAACCAGGGGGTGGCCCTCCACTGACCAAGTCTCTACCATATCATGATAACACGAGATGGCAGCAATATATACCTTCAGTGTCGAAGGAAATCTACCAACATCCAGGAGATACTGAAGAAACTCCAAAATAACAGGGATCGGAGATGACACCGGATCGACATTACGGTCAGAACACCACTGGGAAAACAGTTTCCACCTGTTCACATACTGCAGCCGAGTAGAGGGCGCCCTGGCATTCAAAATGGTCCGCTTAACAGGACCAGTCAACCGCGGCGTGGGCCTTCCAATGGCCAGAGCCACAGACGAAGTCGCCGAGGATGTGGGTGCCATATCTGACTCCCCAATTGAGACAACAGATCTCGCCTGTCTGGGAGCTGCCAAGGAGTGCCGCGACATAGGCTGTGCAGCAAAGGGAACCATGGTCGTGCCGGCCAGTATGGGGCCACCAGCATGACCCCCCGTGAAAACCCTCTGAAGACTTGGCAAAATCAGAGGGAGAGGGGGAAAGGCATACAAGAGGCACTGAGGCCACGGATGTGCCAGCGCATCCCTGCCCAGAGGTCCTGGCACCCCCTGGAGGGAGAACCACAGAGGGCAATGTGTGGACCCCTGTGAGGCAAACAGATCCACCTTTGCCTGACCAAAGAGACTCCAAATCGTGTGCACCACTTCCTGGTAGAGAAACCATTCGCCTGGGGGGGGGCTGTGGCGGGAAAGGTAGTCTGCAACCAGATTGCCGACTCTTGGCAGGTATACTGCCCGCAGGGTAGCAAGACGAGGCACAGCCCACAGTAGAAGACGGTGGGACACGTACAGGAGCCGCGCCGACCTGACACCCCCTTGGTGATTTATGTGGTAAACGGCAGAGGCACTGTCTGACCGTATGAGCACATGCTTGCCTCTCAAGTGAGGCAGAAAATGCCTGAGAGCCAAATGAACAGCACGCAGCTCCAGCACATTTATGTGCTCGGCGCGATGCCTCCGAGACCAGGTCCCGCGAACTGCTCTGTGCTGCCACACAGCTCCCCACCCTGTGGGGCAAGCATCTGTGGTGACCACCTCCCTGCGACACACCACCAACCCCATGGGAACTACCCTGGACAGAGACACCCTGTCCATGGGGCCAGCGCATGGAGACACTGCCATGTGACCCACAATTTCTGACACCTGTGTCGTGTCACGTCCAGGCGGAAGCTGTTCAGCCATCTCTGGAAAGGACGCAGCGACAGCAAACCTAGGGGCACAACATGCGTCACAGAGGTTAGCTTCCCCAGAAGCTGAAGGAAAGTGATAAGAGGAAGGCGACTGCCTAGCCTGAAATGATTGACCATACCGAGTATGTTCGTCCACCCGCCGAGCTGATGGGCGAGCCACCATGGCCACCGTGTCCAAGGACAATCCAAGGAATGTCACAGTCTGGGATGGGGTCAGAATGCTCTTCGCCGGATTGACCCTGAGCCCCAGCCGGGCCACATGGTCCAGCAGGCGGTCCGTATCCCGGATTGCACGTGCCTCTGACGGAGCAGTCGTCCAAGTACGGCAAAATCTTCAGTCCACTGGCCTGCAAGGGAGCCAGCGCTGCCTTCACCACACGGGTAAACACCCTTAGGGAGAGGGAAAGGCCGAAAGGGAGCACCCTGAATTGCCAATGGAGGCCCCGATAAGCGAACCTGAGGAACCGCCGATGTTCGGGGGCAATGGGTACATGAAAATAAGCGTCCTTCAAGTCTATCAGCGTAAACCACTCCTGGTCCGCCAGAGATTGAATGACTTCCATTGTGGTGAGCATGTGGAAGGGCAACACCTTCATGTAGCGATTGAGTCCCCTCAGATCCAATATGGGACGCAAACCACCATCTTTCTTGGTCACGAGAAAGTACGTGGAATAGTAGCCGCTGGGCTGCTGCAGAGGATCTACTGCCTCGATTGCACCCTTGGCCAGGAGGGCAGAAAGCTCCCGGTCCAGGGCCTGTGCCTTTGCCGGGTCGTGAATGATTGTCATCACCACCCGACCGGAGATATGTGGCCGGCGTCGGAATTGCAGTCCGTACCTGTAAGTCAGAGTGGCAACCACCCACGGGTCTACTGCATGAGCAGCCCAGAAATTGAGCTGCTGTTGGGAAAAACATCCGACGGCCGGCCCACCTGCATCACTGGCTGGCCCCATGGCCCTTAGAGGGCATGGGGGGGGTGGCGGTGGCGGCGACCAGAGTCCGAGACCTGAAACCGCCGTACTGGTAGGCGGGGAACAAAGGCGCCCCTGTTGCCTCCCTGGCGAGAAAAGCGTGGGTCACCGCGCGGACCAGTGGTCATGTGCCTCGACCCCTGAGAAGAGGAAGAAGGCACAGTGCGGCTGAGCTCCGAAAGCTGTTGCCTGGTTTGCCGGGCTTGCACCGTCCGTTCTAGAGCCTCAAGGGCAGCTGAACCAAACAGTTGCCCCGGCTCCACGGGCACATTGCGGAGGGACCGCCGACAAGCCTCAGACAGGCTAGACTGGGCAAGCCACACCTGTCGACGAGCCTGGACAATGTAAGACATAGTCCGTCCAAGCTCCCTCGTCAGTAAAGCAAATGCCTGCAGGGCTGCGTCACTGAAACCACTAGCTGCAGTCGCACCTTCAATACCCTGAAGGGAGGCAGACAACGCAAACATAAGGTGCGCCAGGGAGTTACCCAGACGGCCAGCCCGAGCCCCAGCATTATAAGCCTTGCTAATAAAGCCATCCGTCACACGACATTGAGGCTGAGGACACCTAACATCCGTGCGTAGCGCTTCCTCAGGTGACACGATGAGGGAAGCAATAGCAGGCTCCACGGCTGGAACACGATCCAGCCCAGCCGCAGAAGCAGTATGCCCGTCTGACGACAAGCGTGAAAAAGCATGAGGATCCCTCCAACAGGCATGCAACTCCCTCAGGAAATCTTCAGAGGGAGGAACAGCAAAAGGTGTGGAGGCACATCCACACCTAAAAAAGGCACTATGTGAACCAGGCCGCTCCAGCTGAGGAACCTCCAGTTGCAAGCAACCCAAAGCCTGACGCATGACATCCTGCATAAAATGGTCTGTGTCAGCAACCAAGCTCCGACCAGATGACAAGGAGCCAGTAGTAGAAGCCCGAGGAGACTGCGTCTCCTCCGGCCCATGAAAATGGGAGGCCGACGCCGCCAGAGAAAGAACATCGTCGTCCCTGGCCAATGTCGGCATGGGAGGAGAAGAACCCCCCGCCTCTGATAAAGGTGCGTCCTGATGATGGGCATGAAACATAGACCTCATCAAGTCCAGTTCCGCAGACAACTGCTGAACCTTAGAAGACAGGTCCCGGGTGGACCTGGTCTTCTTCCTAGGAGGGGCCGCTGCTGCTGCAGCAGGCTCACAGAGACTCTTGGAGCGTCGAGGTGGGGGCAAGGGTAACTGACCTGAAGGTGGGAGGTCAGGTGCACCTGCCGGGGCCACCTGTGCCATCCTTTCCAGTCTCACAGCCCGTGGCATGTAACTACAGTCCATGCACGGATCACCTGACAGTGCTTCCCGCAGGTGATCTGGGCCAAGGCAGGCAGGACACTGGTCAAGCCCATCATCTGCCTGAAGCACAGTCCCACAATCTACACAACAATGGGAACCATCCATATTACGCCAGACAGCGTAAAAATACACCTACGACCTAAGGCCAAAGCTGGGAGCGGGTGCGCGAACGCGGGCCTTCACCGGCTACGACCAAAGACGAATATCCAATAGTAACAGCAGATGGCACACAGGTAGGGAACCACAATCTGCACCAGAAACCAAAGTTGGGAGCGGGTGCGCGGACGCTAGCCTTCACCAACTAGGATGCGGAAACCAGATAAATAAACACTCGTGACCAAAGGCCAAATCTGGGAGCGGGTGCGCGAACGCGTGCCCTCACCAGTCACGACCCCAAAACATGTAGTACTATGAGTGTTCAACAATTAACAGCAGACGGCACACAGATATGGAGTCACAATCTGCATCAGAAAAACCAAGGGTGGGGCGGAACTAGATTTAAAAAATCAAACACACTCACGAGTTAAGGTCAAAGCTGGGAGCGGGTGCGCGAACGCGTGCCTTCACCAGTTATGACGCAGTACGAGCATTCAACAATAACTGCAGACGGCACACGGGTACGGAGCCATAATCTGCACAAGAAAACAAAAATTGGGAGCGGGTGCTTGCCGTCACCAAACAGGAACCGAATTGCAAGCAAAAGCAACTCGAACAATAGAAGGCGGCAGCCAGGTAATAATACAGGACATTAAAGACGTGGGACCAGAGCTGGGAGCGGGTGCGCGAACGCGTTCCGTCACCAAGTATGACCCAAACAGATGCAAAAAATAACTCGATTACTCACCAGTAACCAGTCAGGAAACTCAAATAGGGAACTAACACCGTCAGTCCATACACTGTCCACATGGGATGGGTGCGACAGTAATACAAAGAAAACTGGGAGAGGGACGCGGTCGTTACCTTCACCAGGAGAAATGAAACGCTAACACCGTTACCTGCGTTAGCCGCGTGACACTGGTCACACAGCAAAATAATAATAAACCTCCAACCGGAGAAGCCCGTCGCAGCCCCTGGAGGGCGAAATTCGCAGCTCCAACTATCAGAGGGCGTCCAGCAACAGGGCAAATCAAGCACTTAGCAAACTGCTAAACTCTTGCAATTGAACTGCACGCGAGAAGAAAAGAGGAACAGAGCCATGGATGACGAGGGTTTATATTACCTCTGGAGTGTCATCCAGGGTCACAGGTGTGACTCATTTGGTATTACTACTCGAACTGCGCATGCGCGAAGGGATCATTCAGTGCTTTCAGCACCGCCCTCTGGCTGTCAGTAGGGATGAAATAGAACTGAGCAACAATATATGTTTGTCAGGGATTCATAGTCATTCACCTCCCAGATGGATCTGTGTGGAGTTAAATAAATGAATAATTCAGGCCAACACCAACATTGACTCTCTGTGTGTGTGTGTGTGTATGTGTGTGTGCGTGTGCCACTGTGTGGGAAAATTAACAGATGTCGTTGAAAAAAGACAATTATGATTGTTTTAAGTGCTCCTGAATGTAGTGTAACAGACACAACAGCTAAAAATAGAATCAATAATATACAATAATGTCACAGAAGTGATGAAAACAAAGTAGAAGACAAAATGTGTTTAAATTAGTGACTTTTGTTCTTTTGTTTTTTTTTCCCCATCAGGTTTGTTCCTGAAAACATGACCTCATTAGGAAACACTGTGGGTAAGAAAACAACCTTTACCATCCAGGAGCCACTCTAGTGTCACAAGTCTAATGATTTAGATTTAGAAAGACACAAGTACGCATTTTTATTTATTTTATTTATTTATTACCCCAGCGGGATAATTTTTTGGGTTTGTTTGTTTACACTTCAGCAGTAAAACTATTATTTAAATTAATACCTAATTGGGTTTAGCTTAGCCGCGCTATCCCTATTCATTCCATGTATGGGTCTGGTGGTGCTTCATAGTCATGGGAGGCGGGGCTAAAAGGTTGTCTCTCAAATCCCTCTGTATGCAATAGGACGGTACTACAACCAATCAGCGTAATCTTAAGGATGATGTCGTTGGAGCGCCAGAAAGATGACTGAGGAGTTCAGAGAAAGTTAGGAATGACTAAACAAAATGGTGGATTATGGATCTTAACGACTGTTGTCACTTCTGTAAAAACAATTTAAAGATTGCTGATGTTTTCTCACATTATTCACTCATCTTTGATAAAAAGAAATTTCCACCCATTTTTATTCTTCTTCTATGGTTGTTTCCAGTTGTTTCTCTCTGGATCGTCACAGCGTCACATTGTTACGATCGCCCTCTGACTCTATACTTCACCGTGATTCGTCGGCCAGTTTCAGGGACATCTAGCCAAAAGTTACATTGAGCATAACCAGACTACTAGTTGCGGCACAGTGGCTGAGCGGTTAACGCTCTTACCTCAACAGAAGACCCGGGTTTGATTTCCAGACCGTACAGAGTTTACATGTTTCTCTCCCGGTGTCTGGATGGGTTTCCTCCAGGTGCTCTGGTTTCTCCCATCATCCAAAAACATGTTTGTCAGGGTAACATCCTCCAGCCAGGTGATTCTGACCATTAGCCTGGCTCTACAGCAGGAGATGAGTCCCCGGGTGCCACCCATGGCTGCCCACTGCTCTAAGGTTACCCCAATGGCATCAAGGATGGGTTAAATGCGGTGGACAAATTACGTTGCACAGTGTATAATGACAAAATACCTTACCTTACCTTACTATAGGAGCACATTAGATTTGCAGTCTTTGATTCTCTCCAGCTGATTTTATTTCCTCAGGGTCTTTGTCTCTTTTTCTCTGCCTCAACTTTCCAAAGTTCCATTTCTTTCTCCTCTTCCCATTAGTAGAATGTCGAAGAGAGGGGTAGACTCAGAAGCTGTGGCTCATTTGCATAAAAGCATGAGGCATTAAAACTGTGTTTTGAAAAGGTCTGTTTGTCCTGCTGTATCTGCATCAATGTGGTATTTGATTTGATTTGAATGATTTATTTCAAACATGTGCAGAATGCAACAATAATAATAATAATAATGATAATAATCATACACATGATACACAATGACATGTCCGAAAAGTAGTAGGATGAAGCATAAGCTTATTTAATCCTACCCCTTCTTGACTTCCCCAATAACCTGAATTCATCTTATAGCAATTAGACTATAGACTTATTTAGACCAAAGCATGTGAAAGACAGTGAACTGAGACAATAGTTGGACACTATTTTACACCAGTGTTCCCAGGTGGAAAATAGGCATGATGTGTCCCCTGTCAACTGTACCTGAGGACTTGTAGTGTGTTCAGGTCCATGTCATCTATAGTTTGACCACTAGATGTCACTAATATCACACTCTGAACCTGTCAGATGTCCACAGGTCCACAATTGGCACTTTCCCACAGAATAGTTCCAAGAACTCAGTTCTAGGAACTAAATAGTTCCTAGAACTATATAGTTCCTAGGGAACTACTGCCCTAAAGGGCAGTAGGACCCATGTGACGCTAACGTCTGCCACAATGATGTATTCTTTAAGCACTAAATTCAACAATCGCACAAGGAAGTAGAAGACAGCACTACTATAAACTAGAATATAGAATGAGGAGGCCACAGCGTTATGTTCTGTATCACAGGAATGTTAATGGTGGTCAAACACAGCATCTAATGTCAAGAATGGAGGAGTTATGTATATAGTTCCTATGCTGTGGGAAAGGCTGGAAAAAGGTTCCCGGAACTAAAAAGGTTATAGGAACTACAAATGGTTCCTACAGTGGGAAAGCACCTGTTGTCTCATTAATGCAAGTTCTGCCTCCACAGGCTGTCCAACATGTGTCTGTTCTATGTTTAACTCCTCTCCTCTCCTTCTCTTTTCTCTACAGTCAACCTGAGTCGGGTGGTTCCACATGGGCTCCTGGTGTTTTTTCCTTCCTTCCCTTTAATGGAAAAGACTCTGGACTTCTGGAGAGTAAGTTTAAATGGCTGTAAAGAGCTGTTTCCTCTTCAGATTTGGTATGGATTCATCATAGACCCATATATCAGACGGATAGTTCACTTTGTTTCTTGTATCAGCATCGGCCTTTTGCCTAAAATTAAAAGCAATTTTAAAAAATGGAAAAAGTGGTTAAAAAGGAGTAATGAGAGAAAAAAATGTGTAAAAACAAAAAAAAAGAGAGAAAAAAGAAGGGGAGAAAAGGAAAAAAAGAGGAAAACGTGGTTACAAAGAAATAAGAATAAAAATGAGGAAAAGGGGAAAAAAGAAATGAAGGAAAAAGGGATGGAAAGAAAGAGAAGGTGTAAGTTTGTTCATATTTAACTTGATGAACCTGGGATTATTCACCTCTGATAAATAGTGTCAGTTAAACTAATAAAGTCCTTCCATATACTGGCTCCAACCTTTTCACTTGAACCAGACCATTTCAATGAACACACACACACACACACACACACACACACACACACGAGTCTTGGTAGATGCAGCGTATCCAGTGGCCAGATACAGCAACACGGTGGCCATCTTGGAGTGGTTCATGTGTCAAAGCATTTCCACTGTTTTTGTGCTCAGACAAATCGCAATATGCCCTAGGCTGAAATAACAAGTGAACAAGGGAACCACTTTTCATAAGTACCGTGTTTTCCGTACTATAAGGCGCACTTAAGACTTTAATTTTCTCCAAAAACAACAGAGCACCTTATATATGGAGTCATTCTGGTTGTACTTAGTGACTTGGAGTTTTGACGTTTTATCTCATAATTTTGTCTTTTTATCTCATAAATTTTACTATTTATCTCAAAACTTTCTAAAGTTTGATTTTGCACAATAATAGTGTGTTTTGTTCCGTGTTATAACTTGACGAGGTTGGGAGTTTTTGTGACCATTTGATTTTGCTTAATGCACCTTATACTCAAGTGCACCTTATATGTTACCAGCTTTTCTAATTAGAACTAAAGATTTTCTGACATTTGTTTTCATTTGACAGAGCAAAAAGATCCAAGTATCAACTTAGAAATATCTGCTCAGGTCATCGACTAAGGCTGATGTAATAATACATTTTTACATAAGTATCAGCCCTAAAAAAAAAAAAAAATGCATATGTTCAGTGTTGTGAGTTTTGTTGTCAGTGCTGATGAGGGTGTTTGTTTGTGTGCACAGACTCATGGACACGCAAATCGCATTGAGAACGTCAAGCCCATGTTCGTGGAACCCAGAGGAAAAGGAACCTTTAATGAGGTCTGGATTCAAACCCTCACATGTGTCCTGCCTGAGGGATCTGTTTACACAAACCCAGATGTTTTTGAAAACGCATTGAAAGCGACATTTGCCTTCGTTTGTGCCTTTCATTTATACACAAATGGAGTTTTTTCCTCTGAAAATGCATTTTTATAAAAACTACAGGAAAAGTGAAGCTTTTTAAAACCTCTGTTTTTGCATTTCTGTATGAAGAGACCAAAACTGAGTTTTAGGCTAATTTGGCTACACAGAGATGTAAGAAAATTCTGCAGAGATAAATCTAAACGGAGTATAAATTGAAGTCCAACCAATAAGGAGTTCTGGATGGATCGGTCTCAGGTTTAAGGTTTATTTACATTCATAGGTAAAATAAAAAATCAACGCTGATCTCGATCCAGTTGGACCCACAAACCACAACTGTGTGTCCTGTCCCACAAATCTGTTTGACAGTATCTTCTGGATGTCTCTTCCACATCATTTGGTACCAATCTGAAAGTGTCCATAGAGACATATCATGCTATAACTCAATGAATACTTACGATATCACCATAAAATTACATGGCCATATACATATAGTAATGCACATCCATTTGAGTAAATGTCAAAGGTCAAAGCCACAATTAATTAAAAAATCACCTTATTGGTTATAACTCCAGAATGGAGGGTTATTGAACTTTCAGGTTGGTACCAAATGATTACGATTCCTATAATTCTCGTGATTGGTGTTATCACCTATAACCAATACTTTTTGTGTGTGTCAAGCATAGACATATCACACTACAACTTAATCAATAATGGATAATAATGGATCATAATATTACACACACACATATATACATAGCAAAAAGTAAATGGACTGCACTTATATAGCGCTTTACATTAGCCTCACATTCACACTCATACTACACTAGTAGGTTTCTAAAGTCTAAGGTCAGTCCTACTGGGGGCCTAAGTCAGGGTTCAGTGTCTTGCCCATGGACACTTCGACATGTGGACAGCTAGAGCTGGGACGTGAACCGCCAACCTCTCGGTCATTGGGCGACCCACTCTACCAACTGAGTCACAGCCGCCCATGGTCAAGGTCGCATTTAGCAGAAAAGGTCAAAATCACATTATTGGTTCTAAGTCAAGAACAAGTTGTCATAGAAACTTGAGAATGGCGCAAAATTGTGGCTACATTAGGCATTCTCTGCATACTTGTTATAAAGATGTGCTTTCAGAGGAAAAACTCAGTTTATCAATGACAGGCACACACAAAGGCAAATGTCTGCGTTTGCAAAAATACCCGAGTTTGTGTAAACAGGGCCCAGAGGGTTAATGGAGAAGTTGAAAAGGAAGAGAATGTCTGATCTGTTTTTTTTTTTTCATTTGAAGGTGATTGATGGATATTACAACAAAGTCAATGACCCTGCATCTAAAGGAGGGAGTTTCTTTGCTGTGTGTCGAGGGAAGGTGAGCAGTGGTTTTGACCCACCACTACTGTAGGACTCGTGACAATTATGTCTAAATGATGAATTTAGAACCGACTACTTTGCATGTCACACTGCAACATTGAAATAATTTAATGTCAAATGTATTTTAGAAGAATTTTTGAAAGTTTTGAATTTTTTGTGTGTGTGTGTGTGGGGGTGTTAGTTTATTTGCTGGATTTTAGCACGATTGTGTTTTTTTCCCTCTGCATTTTTTGTGTATTTTCTGGGAACTTTGAGTTTAAGTTGAGCATGAAGTACAGATATTTATATAAATGGTAATGGTATAAAGTACAGATATTTATATAAATGTAAAGAATATAAAGTACAGATATTTATACAAAAATGTAGGGAATAAAAGTAAAAAGTTGCCAGAAAAATAAATACTCAAGTACAGATACCTAAAAAAAAAAACAACTGTACTTAAATACAGTAAAGGTAGTACTTGTACACACCTAATAATAATCTAAACTTAAAGACTTTGGCTGTTGTGTTTTTCTGGTTCAGGCCAGTGAGGGCTTGGACTTTGCAGACACATTTGGTCGGGGGGTCATCATCACCGGCCTCCCCTTTCCCCCAAAGATGGACCCTCGGGTCATTCTGAAGATGCAGTTTCTAGACGAGATGAGCCGCAAGAAAACTCCTGGTCTAAGGGTAAGAGGGGGTTGGGTTCGGAGTTGGTTGGGTGGGGGTTCCCCTAACCCTTCAGGGGGCCACTCTAAATGCATGTGTGTGTTCATGGACAGTACCTGTCAGGGCAGGAGTGGTACCGGCAGCAGGCCTTCAGAGCAGTCAACCAGGCCATCGGTCGAGTCATTCGCCATAAAGACGACTACGGCGCTGTGCTCCTGTGTGATCAGAGGTCAGATGCTCACACATGAACAATGTTTTTCCACTCATATTTCTCTACCATTTTCACTGGTTTTCAACACCTTTGCTTCAGCTGTTTTCTTTGATGACATGGCAAAAAAAGAAAAAAAGTGGTCCGAGACACTTTACAAAATTCACCTTTATTTTGGGATAGAGAGAGAGAGAGACAGAGATCACTCTGTGCCTGTACTTCCCCCAGCATTCTAGCTCCTAGATTTGCAGTCAGACAAAGTTCCAGAGATATGACCAAAAGTGTTTAGTGATTTTAAACTTTTGAGCACCCCATTGTGGGCAATCCACAAATGGTAAATTGTCCAAAATTGAGTCACTTCTTCCTCTCCATGATATTCATTGATATGGCATTTCTAAACTGAATATAATCAATTTATTGTGTTAACATAAAGGATATATAGTGGCTATGGTTGAACCAAAAACATGTCACTGATACTCTGTTCAGGATATAAATACAGAGAAAAATTAATAACAGAAATACGTGTGGCATCAAAGAGACCATGTTATTGAGCAGCTCTGGTGATGTAACCAATCAAACCGTTCATAGACAATTAAAACTGACTTTTGTGCAGGTTTAAAAACGCTGACGCACGAGCTCAGCTTCCATCATGGATTCGACCATATGTTCGTCTCTATGACAACTTTGGGAACGTGGTTCGTGACGTGTCTCAGTTCTTCAGGGTGGCACAGAAAATGGTAGGTCACCAGTTCCGTAATGCTATGTTTCCACTGGTACCAGCTCGGTCTTGTTGTGTTTCCATCACAAATTACCTGGAATGTGGTACCCAGTACTACACTTTTGGTATCACATCCACCCAGGTTCCCAGTGGTACTAAAAGGTGACATGTAAACTGTGCAGAGACCGATTGGTCAAACAGTTGTTTTTGTGAGCCACCGGTTTACAGATTCAGAAGTTGACAGTGTTGCCATGTTTCCACTATGCAGTTCGGTATGGCACAGTTCAGAATGGTACGCTTATTTTAGCATTTCCATTATGATGAAAGCGTACTGGTCCCATGGTACCCATTACTATTTTGGTCACCCTTTTGCTTGGGGTGCCAAGTGTACTGTACCACTCCCATTTGGGAGGAGCCAAGGACTGCCAAACGGCGAATGGTTGAGGAAAAGCATAATTGCACAGTGCAGCAGGAAAAAAATCAACAAACAGCATAATTTTTAAAGTCCATCTGCATCGGAAAAGAAGAGTAGATGTCTGGCAATGGATTTTGAAGTACTGATGAGGTACTAGTTTTATTGTGCATTTTGGAGGAGTTGGACGACGGGGCTGTTCACAATGAAATATTGTTCCAGCTGGTTTCAGCTAAAATAGCAGAGAGGGGTTTCATTCGATTGGCAGCCCAGTGCTGAAAAAACTGCAGAGATTATCAGCGGGTGAAGGACCATAAGATTGGGAGTGGCTCAGAAAGAAAACACTAGAAAAGACTGTTATTCCTTTACTTCACTGGTCTGGTTGTTTATATTTCCAGGTTGTGTGGTGCCTTATACAACGTGATGACACTTCCACCAAACGGTACGCCTCCTTCTGAAGGTCTCCGTAGACAATGTCAAAGTTAAAATCAAAGTATCTTTATTTGTCTCCCGAGGGAGAAATTAGTTTTGGACAGAGGGGTCTACTGCAGACAGAACTTTCCACTTACCCTCTCACTCATTATATTCATACCCACAATAAATACATTCATTAAGATACATTAATAAAAACATACACAATTAATACATTTAATGGAAATCAATGAAAACACCAGCTGTCCAACAGAGACCTGTACTGTACCCAACCAGACCTGACCCATACTGTACTGCATAGTGGAAATATAGTTTAAAAGGATAGTTCTGTATTTTTCACATTAATCTGTATGTCATCAGCGTCTTTACACTGGGGCACCCACACAGAATTACCCCCGACAGTGTCCTGTGAGGTTAGTTCTGGTCCGGTTTTGGTCAAAGCAAAAGTAGTCCCGGCAGGTTTCCTGGGGTCACCAAAATATGTGTTTCTTCTCAAAACGGTGTTTGAATGAGTGATTTATTTGCATAACAAACCCATCACAGAACAAAACCTCACACCTCGTAATTGCTTCGAGGTACTTTCTCTCAGTAGCGATCAATGCGCATTGTCACTGCTAACAGCTGTGTGTCTGCACGCAGCAGCCGCAAACACTGCTGAACACTTGATGAAAGTAGTTTGCTAAGATGCACAGCTGTTAGCAGTGACAACGCGCTTTGATCGCTAATGAGAGAAAGTAGTTCCAACAAATTACGAGGTGTGAGTTTTTGTTCTGTGATGATAAATCATTCATTCGAACACATTGTTTTGAGAAGAAACATGTATTTTGTTGACCCTAGAAAACCTGCCGGGACTACTTTCACTTTGACCAAAACCGGACCGGAACTGGACTCGCAGGACACTGTTGGGGGCAAGTCATTGTGGGTACACCAGAGTAAAGATGCTGATGACATACAAATTCACGTGAAAAATGGTGAACTATCCCTTTTAAATATAGCGGGACATTAATCCATGGTTGGTCCACATGGACGCAATGAGCGAATGTATCAACAATTCACTGAGCAGACAACACAGAAGCCACACCACTGTGATGTTCAGGTAGGTACTGTAAAGTCAATATCATCCTGTAATGAACTTGAGCCGGGTACCAGTGGAAACACAGTATAATAGGTCACACACTGCCCCATATCTCTGTATTCATATGCTCCCTCTACCTAAATGTGTCAGAGGCCTGTGGTAAAGAAGGAAATGAACCCCGGGACAGCAGAGGACCCTGGGACAGCAGAGAACCCTGGGAAAGCAGTTGCTATCCTGGACACTCGGTGCCTCCCCACCCAGAGAGCCAAGGCTCTGGATGCCCACATTCCTAGTTTGAAGAGAAGGAGACTGAGTGAGACTTCCAGAATCTAGTCACCTTTTCCTCATGAAAGTCATTTGATGAATATTTTGAATAATCTAATAATAAAATCTAATATGTGTGTTCAGATGATCCCGCGGGAGCCGGTGGAATGGCCAGGCTTTGTACTGAATATGAAGGTGAAGTGGCGCAGACCCAGAGAAGACCAGTTAGCCTTCTCCATGCCCTGGACCAGGGTGATCATAGACAGGGACAAGATGATGATCCTTGGACAGGACAACGGGTATGGTAGTGGACAAAAAGGATCTGGTCTGCACTTTTAGGGGTTTTCATTGGCGTTCAGTGGGTCTTTCTCTTGTCTTGATTTAAATTGATTAGGTCAGTATAAGGCAGAGCTGGGCCCAGAATTCCAACAGTTTTCAACAGTCTATTGGAAAATTTCACATGAATCATCAAGTCCTAATTTCATTTAAATTTAAAGTCTGATTTGTAGTCGAATGAAATGTGAAGAAAGATGTTCATTTATTATTTTAAAACATTTGTAAACGACAACTGTCCAACTGTTTCTCCATCCATCCCTTTTCCTTTGCTCATCTGGGTCAAGGGGGGCAGTCCATTAACCCTTCGGTTCGATTCCAGCTCTGTTCTCGTCAGTCCATTGTGTCCTTGGGCACGACACTTCACCCTCCTTGCCTCCAGTATCACTCACACTGGTGTAAGAATGTGTATGAATGTTTGGTGGTGGTCAGAGTGGCCGTAGGCACGAAATGGCTGCCACGCTTCTGTCACTCTGCCCCGGTCTGCATATATAGTTTACCACCACCAGAGTGAGCATGTGAGAGTGAATGAATAATTGATCACTAATATAAAGCACTTTGAGTGGCTTGAAAAGCGCTATAGAAATCTAATCCATTATTATTATTATTATTATTATTATTATTATTATAACAATGTCCCCAGGCTTCCAGTGGATCATATGACAATATACGACACTGGAAATCAGACATGAACATTTCGCTTGAAAACCTCCTGGACAGGAGGGTTCTGTCAGATGTTCCCATCACACCCTCACTGTACGTATGGGTCTGACTTCCCCACCATTGAACCCATTCACCAACAGCTTGATGACGCCCAAGCTTGACGCCTACACCCTGGGATGAAGGAAGGATCACTCACTCTGATAGTTTAGATTCAAAATAAAGTGTTTGAACCTCTTATGTTTTATTGAAACCTACAGATGGCCTGAGTTTAAAGGCAAGTCTGTAATTATGTGTTGTCTTTTGTCCATTCAGTGTCTTCAGTTTAAGCAGACAGATGTGGACGTGAAGGGAGGAAAACGGAAAATCAAAGTGATCCATGAGCAGGTATGTCTATGCGGGAGGGGTCACGGTCCGGGTCAACTCTTAACCCACGCCCAGACCCTGGTTATCATTACCATCAGTGCAGTCCAATCGGAGGACGCACCATAAATTCTGGACACATCCTGGTCATTGTGTCTGTCAGGAACATGAGTTGTTTGTAGTATGTTTTGTATATGTATAGTATCTATCTTGGATAAACCTGACCACCCTCACCAACCTGTACTGGACAGACAGCGGAGCTTCGCTGTCTCAAGGAGCGGTACAGGAAATCTTTCCTGCCACAAACTATTAAACTGTTCAACTCCTCACCGTTGTGTCGACGATAACAATGAGTGACTGTAGTAACTTGCAATTTTTGCACTATTAGGTTAATCTGCACAGTTGATCTCTTATATTGCTTCATCGATAACATTACTCAATTAATTAACTGTTTAACTTGTATGTAACTGTTACACATATCATTTTTGCACTGGTTCATTTTGCACTGGTCTGCTACTAATTATTATTGTACTTCCATATTATTATTTCCTCTTTATATTGTATATAGCCATATCTATCTGCCTGTCGTATCGTAACATGTTTGTAGTTTCATGATTATTCAAGTCAACCTACAGAAAGTGATCAGATGTGCTTCAACACTTTAATGCATGCAGTAAAATACAAGTCTGTTGGAATGTAATCATTTATTTGTGGGTTCCAGAAGTGGTTGGACTCGTATTTGAAATGAACCAGTCCAGACTCTACTGAAGTGTGGATGTATTTCCGCAGCATTAATGAAAGTATGACATTGAGCCGTTTTAATATGATGCCTTGGTGTGCAGAGGCCCAGGCACCAGGGCTGATAGGTGGCTTAGATGGAGGCCAAATGTGTCCTAATGTGCCTTCAGTAAATGTTGAGAATTCACATTGTCAGGGTGTCTGAGGGTCTGTGTGCGATCAGCTGTAGAATACGTGGCATTTCTCTGTTTGTGCTACTGCCAAACCTTTGGATCATAAACCTCTGACAACGTAACCTTCAGTCCATTTGATGTGTGCTTATGCATCAATCTTGCAGAAACCAAACATGTCCTCAGATGTGAGTGAGGAAGGAAAAGCCAGCCGAGCCAAGAAGTTCCTGCTGGACATGAAGACGTGTCTTAGCCAGGTCAAGTTTGACCAGATGGTCCAGGCCCTGCAGACCTACAAGAGTACGGATGACCTGGATGTCTTCCTGACTGAGACGGCTGTGTTGACTGAGGATGCCAACACTCACGGTCTGCTGCGCGGTAATGCCAACAAGCAAACGCCAGCTAACAAACTTGTTAGTTCCTGATTAGGGTTAGTTACTGGTTACTGGTATAGAGTCAGTTGCTGGTTAGATTATGGCCGCGTCCATACAGCAACATTTTCGAGTGAATCCGATACAGTTTGTTGTTTCGGCCTTCGTGTCTCCGTGCAGCAGCACACGACAAGAGAGAGACAGCTGCAGCAGCGGCTCTATGCACTGCAAATTTGCAAATTCATCACTGAATTTGTTTTTTGAAAAAGTGCTTTGGGTGCCTTGAAAAGCGCTATAGAAATCTAATCCATTATTATACTAGTACCGGTATTCGTGACACTAGTTACTGGTTCCTAGATTGGGTTAGTTACTGGTTCCTGGTTAGGGTTTGTTCCTGCATTAGTTCCTGGTTAGGGTTAATTACTGGGTCCAGGTTTGGGTCAGTTCTGGTTTGGTTATGGTGCATTTCTGTTCTGCAGGTTTCTACCAGTTCGTTCGTCCTCATCACAAACACAGGTTTGATCAGAAGGTTGAGGAGCTGACGGGACAGGGCTGTGGGTACAAACCTCTCCACTCTGTGTCCAAGGAAGACCGGGATGTCCTTACTGGGGACAGAGGTGTGAGACTGGAAGAGGTCTCATGTGGGCCCATATGAACCCATGTGGGCCACTGTACTGTCCTTAATATAAATATTTTAAATATAGATATGTACTGGTCTAGGTGAACTGGTCCACAGATGGTTGATTATTGTTTAAATTTCTCCCCACCCCGGTCCAGCGGCATCCTCGACCACTGGGATGTCTACCATCAGTCAACTGGACACCCACCAGCTGAACCATGGAGGACCTCACCTGCACCACGGCACTGGCAGCACACACGAAAAAGTCCAGTCGACTCAAAAAGATGGATGTTCAGTGGGTAAGGAGTCAACCAACACTGTAGGCCTGTTTCCACTACTGGAACTTCCGGGACTATTTTGGAGGACGTATTTTGACAGGGCTGTGAATTAGCCCAGATCCTCTTGGGCGTTGTCTACATACAGAATGGTCCTGTAAGAACCTTGCGATGATGTCATTATATCGCATTAGTTGTTATGGTAACGTCGCTAATAAAAAGTGCCAAAACTTGGATGGTTTTTGATCGTTCTTTTGCTTTGTTTTGTTTGTCCATCTGGTTGTGCCAGGTGGCCCACAACAGTTCCTAATCCGTTTTGGTTAATGTAGCTCAAAGGTCAATGTCACCAAAAATGTGTTTGCATTTATGAGGGTTAAAAAAAGACATTTGAGTTTTAAAAGTGGATGTTTGAATCTTTAAGTGTTACTTTTAGGTCTTTCAGGGTTAAGGTTTTGATTTTGTGT
>CM035789.1:41519722-41552222 GCA_020466265.1 Siphamia tubifer | reverse complement strand
CTTTTTTGGCCATTCAAATTGCTTTACATTAGTGGCCCATTATTCATTCACTCTCACATTCTCGCTCTTGTGGTGGTAAACTACATTTGTATCCACAGTTGTCCTGTGGCAGCCATTTTGTGCCTTTTTGGTGGTGGTCCCTCTAACCACCACGGAACATTCATACACCAATGTGAGAGACACTGGAGGCAGGAGGGTGAAGTATCTTGGCCCAAGGACACAAAGGACTGACAGGATTCAAACCATCAACACATGAGTCCAAATTCAACCACAGTTGGATCCAAATGTGTTCCAGACTGAGCCAACAGATTAGGGGGTTCAAATGGACTGGACCATTTACCTTTATACACATTCACACTATATACAGACTGGGGACCAGTGGTTCTGGTGTGAGTTCGGCTGTGGCTCAGTTAGGACAAAGGGTTGTCCAATGACTGATCCACATGTCCAAGTGCCCTTGGGCAAAGACACTGAACCTTCTGTTTGTCCCTGCAGGTCTGGCATCAGCACCTACTGCTTGATAAATTTGGTCTGTTTTCCATATGTTCTATATCCTTTATTTTTCTGCTTTTTCTGGTTGTTGTTTCAGCTGGTTCTGGATTTTAAAAAAAACCTAAAGGTCCTGTTTGATGTTGATCTGACTGTTCAGACCTGAGGTTCATGACAATAACGTCAGGTCCCATAAGCCCACAGTGTGTGTGTGTATGTGTACTTGTATTCCTATCTTCATGGGGACATTGATGTGCTTACAAAGTCACACCATGGGGACCAAAATCAGGTCCCCACAAGGGTTACATGTAAATAAAGGTCCCCACTAGTATAAATTACTTTAAAGAAAAAAATGTTTTGTTTTTTATGTATTTTTAAAATTAATGTTATCCTTAAATTTTTTATTTATTTATATTTTTAAATATTTATTTATTTTTATTATTTTTTACATACTTATTTTGTATTATTTCATTTTTTATTCTTTATTTTTACATATATATTTTTTTATTATTTAAAAAAAAATGTGTTTCACTCACTACCCAAAGGCTACTAGATTACACAAACTAGGTCCTCATAAGACATGGAAAAGAGTGTGTGTGTGTGTGTGTGCGCATCTTCTCTATTATTGATGGGATGGGCTGATGGATATGAACCCACTAAAATACTGCAGAGAACCAGCAGCAGGATGAAGGAGGAGGAGGGAGAGAAGAGGGAAGGAGGGGGGAGGACATAAAGGAGGCGCCAACAGCAGACTAAAGCAGCAGCTTCATTCTGACAACAGAAGACATCCAGGTCATTGTCTTCGTCTTCTTCCTCTTATGGATTATCTGTGAATGGCTATAAAGACTCCAACACTTTTCCTTACGGCAGAGCATCTTCACTCTCATCACCTTCATCTTCTTCCTGATGTTAAGGAGGGGCTGTGAGAAGCTGGAGACAGATAGGGAGGTGCTGCTGGATCTGGGGGATGGAGGAGGAGAAGGAGGAGGACACTCCACCGACGGGTACGGGAGTCTGACCAACGGAGTCTACATCCCACCCAGATACGTAAGCACCCACTGAGGTCCACCTGCTGCTGTTTTTACCCAGAAACCCCCTGCTGCTGAGGTTGGTTTTTACCCATGAACTCCTGCTGCAGAGGTCTGTTTTTACCCATAAACCCCTGCTGCAGAGGTCCAGTTTTACCCATAAACCCCTGCTGCAGAGGTCCGTTTTTACCCATGAACCCCTGCTGCAGAGGTTTGTTTTTACCCATGAACCCCTGCTGCAGAGGTTTGTTTTTACCCCTGAACCCCTGCTGCAGAGGTTTGTTTTTACCCATGAACCCCTGCTGCAGGGGTCCAGTTTTACCCATAAACCCCTGCTGCAGAGTTACGTTTTTACCCATAAACCCCTGCTGCAGAGGTTTGTTTTTACCCATGAACCCCTGCTGCAGGGGTCCAGTTTTACCCATAAACCCCTGCTGCAGAGGTACGTTTTTACCCATGAACCCCTGCTGCAGAGGTCAGTTTTTACCCACGAACCCCTGCTGCTGAGGTTTGTGGTTTTTACCCATACCCACAGTACCCCATTTACTTTTTTACTTTTACTTCAGTAAATGAGTTGAGTCAGCACTTCTACTTTTACCAGAGTATTTTAACACCAGTAGCTGTACTTTTACTCCAGTACAAAATGTGAGTACTTTTACCACCTCTGGATCTACAGGTTCGATGTTTGGTGGTTTTCCTGCTGTTGGGCATTTGTTCCTGCTGCTCCACATGTGTCTAGTTGTCGTAGTAACAGGGTTCTAAGGATGTTCTAGTAAAATTAATGACGTCTGATAAAATGCTGATCTGATCCATTTATATATATATATATATATATACACACACACACACACACACACACACACACACCAGGACATGTCCCCAGTGGCAGTGGAATGACCATACAGATGTAAAGCAGCTCTATATGTGGCTGATGTTTAATACCGCTGGGCATTCTGGGTATTTACAGCTTTCATCTATAGCTGATGAGGATGACCAACCAATCTATATACAGCATGAAGGAGCCCGCCCCCAGACACACCCACTGACACAACCACCTACAGCCGGCAACTATTTCAGAGATGGAAAAACCAAAATTGGTAATATTATCACTATCTACACACACACACACACATATACATACATATATATATATATATATATATATATATATATATATATATGTATAGACACTGTTCTTCATGTCACTTTCTCATTATTAATTATTATTGGTGTTTTTATTGGTATGTTAATTCCATTTCTTTAGATTTTGTGTTGGTGTGGGAGGTCCGTTCACGGAGGAAGCGAAGACAGAAGGGGAAGGGTCACGTGGCAGCAACAGGTGGGGAGGGGTCAGCCCCGCCCCCTGAGGAGACGAGCAGGTCTGACAGAAGGAGGGCTCAGCTGGAACAGTGGAGGGACAAGTTTGTTCAGAATCTGCAGATGGCTGGATTACTGATGGAGAAGGTGTGAATGAATGTAGGTCCACTGTGACTCCTGAACCACACTACAACATTTTACTAGAGCACTAATCTGCTCCTTTTCCCTCCAGGAGGAAACGGCCAATGAAAAGAAAACCATCCATTTTCTGAAACTCAGCGCTACCTGGGATGTCTTAGTGTACTATGCAGAAGAACTGAGCCTCAGAGCTCCACTACAGGTGAGGGTTAACGCCTGGACACTACAGGTGAGAGTTAACGCCTGGACACTACAGGTGAGGGTTAACACCTGGATATTACAGGTGAGAGTTAACGCCTGTACACTACAGGTGAGGGTTAACAACTGGATATTACAGGTGAGGATTAACAACTGGATATTACAGGTGAGGATTAACAACTGGACACTACAGGTGAGGGTTAACAACTGGATATTACAGGTGAGGGTTAACAACTGGACACTACAGATGAGGGTTAACAACTGATTATTACAGGTGAGGGTTAACGCCTGGACACTGCAGGTGAGGGTTAACGCCTGGACACTGCAGGTGAGGGTTAACAACTGGATATTACAGATGAGGGTTAACAACTGGACACTACAGGTGAGGGTTAACGCCTGGACACTACAGGTGAGGGTTAACAGCGGGACGCTACAGGTGAGGGTTAACGCCTGGACACTACAGATGAGGGTTAACAACTGGACACTAGGTGAGGGTTAAGAACTGGACACTACAGGTGAGGGTTAACAACTGGATATTACAGATGAGGGTTAACAACTGGACACTACAGGTGAGGGTTAACACCTGGACACTACAGGTGAGGGTTAACAGCGGGACGCTACAGGTGAGGGTTAACGCCTGGACACTACAGATGAGGGTTAACAACTGGACACTAGGTGAGGGTTAACAGCTGGACACTACAGGTGAGGGTTAACAACTGGATATTACAGGTGAGAGTTAACGCCTGGACACTACAGGTGAGGGTTAACAACTGGACACTACAGGTGAGGGTTAACAGCTGGATATTACAGGTGAGGGTTAATGCCTGGACACTGCAGGTGAGGGTTAACAACTGGATATTACAGATGAGGGTTAACAACTGGACACTACAGGTGAGGGTTAACGCCTGGACACTACTGATGAGGGTTAACAACTGGACACTGCAGGTGAGGGTTAACAATTGGATATTACAGATGAGGGTTAACGCCTGGACACTACAGATGAGGGTTAACAGCTGTACGCTACAGGTGAGGGTTAACAACTGGACACTACAGGTGAGGGTTAACACCTGGATATTACAGGTGAGAGTTAACGCCTGGACACTACAGGTGAGAGTTAACGCCTGGACACTACAGGTGAGGGTTAACAACTGGACACTACAGATGAGGGTTAACAACTGATTATTACAGGTGAGGGTTAACAACTGGACTTACTGTTTACACTGGGATTTAATGTCCAAACCACAGTTGGAAGTAACTAAGTACAAGTACTTAATTTACTGTACTTTAGATGTTTTAGGTATCTGTTACTTTACTTGAATATTTATTTTTCTGGCAACATTTTACTTTTACTTCCTACATTTTTGTATAAATATCTGTACTCTTTACATTTATAGAAATTTCTGTACTTTATACACTTTTACATATACTGTAAACGCTAACCTGCAATGTTCAGGTAATTGGTATAATTAATTTCATGTTGTTTTTTTTTACTTCTGTAAATTGTCTGAAATGCCCTGGTCCCCAGAGCCACAGGTTTCCCACCCCTGGTCCAGGTAAATGTAATGTATGGTCTGTATTTGATCCCCAGGCACAACCTCACCTGGACCTGAACACATCTGCTAGGGTTCTGGACAGACTCTGTATCCCTAATGTGATGAAGGAGGTGGTCCCCAACAGACCCCTGGACTATTATACCTGTGCCTTCCGCAGATCCAAAATGAACAGGTGTGTTGTGACTCGTCCTAACACTGATTCTATTCCCTCGTCTACATGGGTTTGAACCAACATCTCTTCTGTTCAGATTCCTGGGCTGTGACGACCAGGACAACTACTTCACTAACACACAGAGACACCGAGTTGTGAGTCAGTCCTTCCTCACCTGTACTGATGATGAGTAGGAGGAGTCACAGTGGGAGGAGTCACAGTGGGAGGAGCTGCTCACAAGTTCTATTATTTTTATTCCAGGTGTCTGAGATTCTTTCCAGGACGGTCTATGGGAAGAGGAAGCGGGCAGAGGTGGGCGTGGCCAGACTGGTGAATGAAGGGGCTTACACAGCGGCCTTCCCGCTGCATGAGGTCAGAGGTTATTCATCTGTTTATAGGACATGTAGTTGTATGAGCCGGTGGATGAACAACACACTGAATGGCATTTTAAAACTGATACTGGAGACCTCATATTATCCAAGTCTGTAGATCCCCAACAGTCTGTAGACCACTGACAGTCTGTAGACCCCTAATCGTCTGTAGACATTTAACAAGTCTGTAGACCCCTAACTGTCTGTAGAACCCCAACAGTCTGTAGACGCTCAACAGTCTGTTAACACCCAACAGTCTGTAGACCCCTAGAGACCCTAACAGTCTGTAGATCTCTAACAGTCTGTAGAACCCTAACAGTCTGGAAGACCCGTACCAGTGTGGAAGGTCTAAATGAGCCATCCTTCACAGGGCCCCTTTGAGTTTCCCAGATGTGAAGTCCAACCTGATGACCTGAACCAGAGGCAGGTTCTGTACCAGTACTGGGCCCGCTGGTGGAAATGGTGCAAGTACCAACCACTGGACCACATCCGGGGATACTTTGGGGAGAAGATTTCTCTGTACTTTGCTTGGCTGGGTAAGTGTCCTAACCCTAACCCTGCTCTTCAGGGGAACTCCATGTCCAATGGGAGCGCCACAGAGTTCACATCCGTCTGTCTCTGTAGGATTCTACACAGCGTGGCTGCTGCCGGCTGCAGTGGTGGGAACCCTGGTCTTTGTGTCTGGAGTCCTGTCCATGGGTACCAACACCCCAGCGTGAGTACCCACACCCCTGATTCTTGATGAAGTGGAGTCAGTCTTTAAGGGTTAAAGGCGGATGTTTGGGTCTTTAAGGGTTAAAAGCTGTTTTTGTCTCCAGGTTGGACATCTGCACTAGTGGATCCACTTACACCATGTGTCCTCTCTGTAACACATGCAATGCCTGGAATATGTCTGAGATCTGCATCATGGCCAAGGTACTGAGTTCACTATTTATCACATAAATCTGTATAGAATCAGCGTCTTTACACTGGTGCACCCACAGTGACTTACCCCGACAGTGTCCTGTGAGTCGAGTTCTGGTCCAGTTTTGATCAAAATAAAACGTGTTTCTTCTCAAAACAATATGTGTCTGAATAAGTGATTTATTTGCATTACAAAACTGTCACAGAACAAAAAGTCACACCTCGTAATTGCTTGGAGCAACTTTCTCGCAACAGCAATCAATGCTATTAGCATTGTCACTGCTAACAGCTGTGCACCTGCACGTAGCAGCCGCAAACACTGCCGTACAACTGATGAAAGTAGTTTGCTAAGGTGCACTGGGCTCCCAGGGGGCTACCTGTTCTAAATCTGTTCCTGTTTGGTCCAGGTGGGGTACCTGTTCCAAATTTGTTCCTGTTTGGTCCAGGTGGGCTACCTGTTTTAACTTTTTTCCTATTTGGTCCAGATGGGGTACCTGTTCTAAATCTGTTCCTGTTTGGTCTGGGTGGGCTACCTGTTCTTACTCTGTTCCTGTTTGGTCCGGGTGGGCTAACTGTTCTAACTCTGTTCCTATTTGGTCCAGGTGGGCTAACTGTTCTAATGCTACCTGTTCTAAATCTGTTCCTATTTGGTCCAGGTGGGCTATCTGTTCTAACTCTGTTCCTATTTGGTCCAGGCGGGCTACCTGTTCTAACTCTATTCCTATTTGGTCCAGGTGGGCTACTTGTCCTAACTCTGTTCCTATTTGGTCCAGGTGGGCTACCTGTTCGACCATCCTGGTACCGTCCTCTTCAGTGTGTTCATGTCCTTCTGGGCTGTGACCTTCCTGGAGTACTGGAAAAGGAAGATGGCAACACTGGCTCATCACTGGGACTGTATGGACTTCCATGAAGAAGAGGTTCCACAGTTTACTGCCTTTACTTGTTCACATTTCAGTTTTTTTATGTGATAGAACAGAGGGGGTGGAGCTCTGGAGGGAACAACAAAGGGCGGAGCTTATTGATGAGTTGGTCTGCGACAGAGGTGGACCTAAGGATCACTTATGCTAACCCAACTAACATCATCTGGCTGTGTTTTGCCAAACTACATGCTAGGCTCACGCAACCATCTGAGGATCATGTAGTTCAGGGTTTCTGAAAAATGAAGGAGCCAATCAGTGTCACTGTGTGGGACTTCCCATTACCGGGCAGCGTTGTGGTTTTCTGTGCCACAGCTGATGTCTCTGTCATTTGTTCAGCATTCTCAGATTTTCCCTGCACATACGACAATGGTCATTTACAGACAATACAGCGGTGCATTTAGGTGCAGCCATACTGTCGTGTTTGTTTTGATGGTCTGCTTACAGTATGGCTCTTCTTCCTGCTGTCACTGTGAGTCATGGCCTGAGTTCAATGTGAGTTGTTGAAGCAACGCGTCAGTCAAGATGACAGACAGATTCTTCATCTAATCACATGCAAGGATTTTAGATAAGGCCCCTCCTTTGAAAACATATTGGTTGTGGTAGTGTCCCAGATGGTATTGTGATACCAGGATGGTCCTAGCTGTGGGACTGTGTACAGACAAAAGAGGGAGGGCCTACATTTGAACCCTGCAGAACCCCATGTGGCATGTTTACCAGTTTGGAGGATAGGCTGGATCAGAACCGTCCTTTTAATGGGACTCGTCTATCAGGTCCCATTGGGTATTTTGATGTTTCCTGGTTAAATAGTAATTTATTTTAGCATTATTAACCTAGCTTACCTATCAATGACACACGTGAAATAACACATGTAAAATAACAAATAAATTAATGCATGTTGTGAAATATCTGACTAAATAATGTTGATATCAAAGTACTTTCAAATTAAAGGTATAAATCATACAATTAAAAGTTCCTGTAGTAATAATGGTAACCCAACAGACTTTAATGTGTGTATATTGTCCTGTGGTCTTTCAGGAACGTCCTCGTCCAGAGTTCGCTGCCATGGCTCCGATGATGGAGGAAAACCCGGTGACGGGGGTCCAGGAGCCCTACTTCCCCCAGAAGACCAGGTTGTCCCGGATGTTCACCGGCTCCATGGTCATCGTTATGATGGTGAGAAAGTCCCGGCTGCACATTGACTTCAGCTGACACACACCTATATATATATATGTATATATATATATATATATATAAATTCAGTTTTACTTTTTACTTTCCATCAATTGAGAAGTTGTACTTTTTTACATTTACTTCAGTGCTTTTCACAGAACTAGCTGTACTTCTACTTAAGTACAAAATGTGAGTGCTTTGAACACCTCTGCTGAACACAGCCCACACATGCATCTGACACACACCTGTTATTAAATAAATGCACATAATTGGAGACCAGGACATGTCCTGTGGTGATTATAAATGTGATCCTGATGGGGGTACTAAACCATGCGGTGGCTCATTACATTCACACAATAATAAAAATTTCACCTGCTTATCTCATAATTATGAAATATGATTTCATATTAAGACAATAACTTGTGCTATGACCGCCCACAGTCAACTCGACTGTTGCCAGATGCTGATGAGCGCTTTAATGTTTGTTGACACAGACTGTGAAATAGGGAAGGTTGTAATCATCTAAACCTGCCGTTTGCATAAGTGTACTGACTAACTACTAGGCCAGCCTGGATGCATTTCAAATGTATGACTTTGTAGCCATGCACATACCATATTGGTTTAGTTGCTGTTGCAAGAAGAGCGAAACTTCCAGCAAGTCAGATTGGGCTTTTCTCCTGAACAACTCCAACAATTTCAGTTTCCTTTGTAGCGTTGACATACTTATTTCAATCCCATCTATCCTGAGAAATGCTAATTCTTCCCAGTGCTTCATGCCAAGAAAGAAATAAAAACAAATTCCACAAGAAGCGTCCATTATTGCCTTGCAAATCTGTCACAAATAACGTAATAGAGCTAGTGCCGAGTGAGTTGGTCAGACAAACATAACATCATGCAGATATTGATCTCATAATTATGAGATAACCTGGTAAAAAGATTTATCGTGTGAAAGCACCGTAAAACCAACTTTTCAAAGCTTCAAACTTAACCCTAATCCTAAATGAAGGTAGAGTTACTAAAGTTCATCCCTTTCGTCGTATGTTTATGACAACATTTATGACTAATGTGTCGCATGTTCCTGCTGACAGCGGAGCAGGATTCAGAGCAGTGTTGGACCCTCATGTCCTGTGTCCTGTGTCCTTCAGCTGTGTGTGGTGATGATCTTCCTGGTGACTGTGGTCATGTGTCGAGGAATCATTAGTGTGATGATCTTCCACACCGGCAGTCCTGTCCTGCGTACAGAGGTGCGTCCTGGGTACATAGGTACATCCTGGATACATAGGTACATCCTGGGTAGAGAGGTACATCCTGGGTACATAGGTACGTCCTGGGTACAGAGGTACATCCTGGGTACAGAGGTACACCCTGGGTACGGAGGTACATCCTGCATACAGAGGTACACCCCAGGTACAGAGGTATGTCCGACATACAGAGGTAAGCCCTGGGTACAGAGGTATGCCCCAGGTACAGAGGTATGTCCTGCGTACAGAGGTGCATCCTGCGTATAGAGGTACGTCCTGGGTACAGGGGTATGTCCTGCATACAGAGGTACATCCTGCATACACAGGTATGTCCTGGACACAGAGGTACACCTTGGGTACAGAGGTATAACCCAGGTACAGATGTACCCTGGGTGAAATATGGACCAGGATCCCTCTTTATGTTTTTGATCCATTCACACCCACGTGTCTTATCTTTGGGGAAACAATGGAAGGTCTGTCCACGGGACGATTTTTTCCTCTTTGAGAATGTACATTTCAGAATTCAGCAGTGAGGCGCTGTTGCCATTGGGAAAGTGTTGTGTGTAGCAACAACTGTACCCCTCAACATCTTTAGAACGTTCTGGGTGAACAAGGCCCATTGTGAGGTTCCGTGTCCATCCTGATTCTAGTCATGTGCTCATGTCTGAGGACTGTGTTTACATGTGTGTGTGTGTGTGGAGTGTGTTCAGACATGTGTGTATGCTGTTTCGTCCTCAGGCTGGTACCATCGCCAACGTCTGCGGCAGTATCGTGAACCTGGGCCTCATCCTGTTGATGGGCAGGGTCTACACTGCCTTGGCTGAACAGCTCACCAAATGGGGTAAGAAACCCCCAAGCTCAGGCCTCTGTCGGTCGCATTTCACAACACGCTCAGGCTCCTCCCACAGCACATGAGGCCCCTCCTACAGCAAATGAGGCTCCTCCCACATCACATGAGGCCCCTCCCACAGCATATGTTGGATCCAGGTGTTTCTGTACTAACAGGGTCTGGGACAAATATGGTCAAAGTATTCCCATTCTCCCATTCTCAGTACAGCTATTGGTGTGAAAAAAAGTAGAAGTACTGATTCAACTCCTTTACTGAAGTAAAAGTAAAAAAGTACTGTACAACTTCAACTGTGATAAAGTAAAGAGTAAAACTGATGTTTTTTTTGTTATGGATGAAATACTTATTTAAGCAAGAAAAAACAAAAAAATGTCCAAAAAAAAGTATTTAAAAGTGAGTTAGTGTGTAGATTATGTGATTTATTGGAACACGGTACTGAGTTTAGTGGGTATGGACATGACATTTAGGAAATAGGTCACAATTTAGATGAAACGTTATCGTGACATAAAAAAGTTCATATGTGAGATTTAAAAAATGCAGAATTATCAGTAAAAGAGTTGAAATTATGGAACGAAATGTCACAATTTCTCTCAACTGATTTTTTCACACTGTTTAGTTTGAAAAAAAGTCTATTCTGAGAATGTAAAGAGTATAAAGTACAGATATTCATATAAATGTAAAGAGTATAAAGTATATATATTTATATAAATGTAAAGAGTATAAAGTACAGATATTTATATAAATGTAAAGAGTGTAAAGTACAGATATTTATGAACAAAGAAAAATAAAAATAAAGTAAAGTGCAGATACCTAAAAAAATCTACTTAAGTACAATACAATACTTGTACTTAGTTACTTCCACTTCTGGTCTGGGATCAGAACAATCAGGACTAGTGTCAGAATGGAGTTTATATTATGGGATAAATATCCTATTGATTATTAATCTTGGTGTTTATGTGTGATGGTCCTGAACACAACATCAGATGAACCTCTGTATTATTCAGTGAGTCATCGTTTCCACACTTGTTTTTCTAGAATTCCAGCCAATCAGAAGCTGCAGGTCTTGTTCAGACTTCTGCTGATTATTTATATATATTCTGCTCTTCCCTCGTCTCAAACTAATTTAGGTCAAATCCGTCTATTTTTGGCTCAGATGCAGTGAATCCTCCTTTAACTCTAGAGGGAGACGTCGGTGCATCATGATCACATGTAGTATCAGTTGATGTGTCTGAAATTTTGCGTCCAATCACTGCCCATCTTCTCCTGGTCCCACCCCCTCTGACTCCAAAGCAGACCAGAGGATCTGAACTGGACTAGTTTAACTCTTTTAAAAACGTTTCATCTCATTCAAGAGACTTCTTCAGATCAGAACTGAAACCAGTCCAGTTGAACCCAGAAGACCCACGACTTCGGCCCAGGAGAACCTGCACAAACCAACCAATGACTGATATTTATCCCATAATATAAACTATTCTGATATTAGTCCCGATTGTTTTGATCCCAGAACCTTTTAGAACAAAAACATGTGGATCTAACAGGTCTACAGACTGTGGTCTATCTGGGTATGGATCTACCAGGTCTACAGACTGTGGTCTATGTGGGTCTGGATCCAACAGATCTACAGTCTTTGCTCCATGTGGACATTGATTGTTAAGTGAATATGGTCACTCTATGTGAAAATGTTATTTTCATAACCTGTTATTTCCAGTTATGACATAAAATTTTAAAACCACAATGGAATTTCATACAAACCTATTCACTTCACAACAATCAATGGACCTGAGTCTGTACAAGTATCAACAAGCTGTATCTGAAGAACTATAACAGATACGCACATGTATTTGGTATCAAAGACCCAACTTTATATTTAACTGCAATACTTCTTTATGCGGCTTAAAACCAATGCATTTCAAGTTATTAACGGAAAGACACATTTTTGTGTCGTGAATTTTGGGGCTGTCATCTTGGAATTGTATGTATTTTTGAAAAGAGTGGAGTTGGAAGCGTATATGCACCAAATTTGTTGCTTATATGATAAAGTGAATGATTCTGGTTATATATGCAGTTATCTGCTAGCCTAGCCACACTAGACTCCTAGCGGCAGGACATGTAATGTGCTATAGTAGTAGTCTAGTTTTGGCTAGATTTCCCTGAAACTGGCCAACGAATCACAGTGAAGTATAGAGTCAGAGGGCAGACGTAACAAAGTGACACTGCAACGATTCAGAGACAAACAACCGGAAACAACCATAGAAGAAGAACAACAGGTGGTGATTTCCTTTTATCAAAGATGAGTGAAGAATGTGAGAAAACATTTAAATTATTTTTACAGAAGCGACAACACTCGTTAAGCTCCATAATCCACCATTTTGTTTAGTCATTCCTAACGTTCTCCGGACTCCTCCGTGAACTTCCCAGCATCGTAACTCATCCTAAAGATTACACTGACTGGTTGTAGTGCCGTCCTATTGCATACAGAGAATTTGAAAGTCAACCGTTTAGCCCCGCCTCCCCTGACTATGAAGTGTTCCTAGACCTATACATGTAATGAATTGGGATAGTGCGGCTAGGCTCGTTATCTGCTCCACTATCATGGAATCTTTGATGGAACCCGTGCAGGTTCCATCAGTGTGAAATGTGTCCCTGTTTCTTCTCTTTGTGGCAGAAATGCACAGAACACAGACCCAGTATGACAACGCCTTCATTTTCAAGGTGTTCATCTTCCAGTTTGTCAACTTCTACTCCTCTCCCTTCTATGTGGCTTTCTTTAAAGGACGGTGAGTTAGTGGACGATCAGAACTGACCAGTCCTAGGGGTTAAAGGTCAGGTAGGAAATCTTACTGAAACACTGAGGGGTGGATGTTCTGCGCAGCTCCCGATTGCATTACTATGATCTGAAATATGACACTCAGATGCAGCGCAGTCAAAAATCTGAATCATAGCACTGCCCTGCCTGGCTTATAATCGAGAGTTCTAATAAAGTATGTCTGCTCAGCTTTCAGGGAGGACCGATGATGGTCAGACACATGCACTAAATATTAAAATATTTGGCTGCAAGAAAATATGCATTGATCTCAAACAATGTTGACTCCCCCTCAGTGGTGTTAAACAATGAGAACAAATGCAGACAAAAATTTTGAAAAAACAAAAACATGAATCGGGGTGCATTTCATTGGCACACTTTCAAATAAATAAATATATATATATATATATATATATATATATATATATATATATATATATATATATATATATAAATTTTTTTAATTTATTTTTTGTATTAGAGCATTTGCTTGGTTGTAATCGAGGTGTGAAGGGGATTTTAAAGAATATAGTAAAAAATGCTTTAGGTAAGCATCTCCTACTCCACCTTTAAGAAGTCAATTAAATTAAATTTTATTTATAAAGCCCCAACTCACAACAATGTGACGTCTCACAGGTCTTTACAAATACACAATCAACCACAGATTGTGGATGATTGTGTATTTGTAAAGACCTGGTTAAGAACAATTCAACTGATTCTGCTTCTGGAATAAAATATTTGAAGGTCAGGTTAAAAAATGCTTTTTATTTTGTATGATCTGAGCTGAGCTTGATATAATATGGGTCAGAACCTCAGTGGACCTGACAGAATATGGGTCAGAACCTCAGTGCACCTGATAGAATATGGGTCAGAACCTCAGTGGACCCGATAGAATATGGGTCAGAAACTTAGTGCACCTGATAGAATATGGGTCAGAACCTCAGTGGAACTCATGAACTCTGGATGGAAGAACATGAACATTTGAAAGAACACATCACTCAGAACCATATTTGATCTCAATGGGACTATTATTGTTGATTTCTGTCCAAACCACTGCAGTTGAATTGCAGCGCCCCCATGTGAATGGTTATAGTACTGACAGAACCTTCATCCACAGGGTTGTTCCATTATGAGCGTTATAGACTCAGCAGTATTTTGGAAAATGTGCCTATTTAAAGTCCCAAGGGCATTTCATGTTCATTTTTGGCATGCAATGTTTTTAGGGCAGCATTCAAATAATCTGTATGCTGGGCTCAAAAATGTCCCATAATGCCTCAAAATGGACTAATCCCATATGGCTGCTGCAGCCAGGTCAAATTCTAATAAATTAGTTATTTTTTTGACTGTAGAAGGGAAATACGTGACTGTAATGTGCTTTTATAGCTTTTAACATATGGGGAATTCATTGTCATGCTCAGATTTAAGATCAAGACTAAAGAAAATGCTTGAAATTCTATTTCTGCCACCCATTCCTAAAGCTCACAAGGAGATCACCTCCTGTGGTTGTCTCAAGGAGTGCATGCAATGTATGAAAACTGCAGAAAAGTGGGTAGATCCTGCCAGAACACAAGTGAAGAAGATGAGGAGACTGACTGGGAATAAATATATGTGTGCAGATCTAACCCACCTCTCAACACATAGACATTGAACAGTGGATGAATTACCAAATCAGTAGGTAATATACACTTTTAAATAAATAGTTAAATACAGATAGACAATAAATAGATGGATACATAGACAAATAAATGAATGGGTGAATAAATAATAGTTAAAATATTGTTATCAACTTTGTCCCTGTTTACAATTCAAGTACATTTTTCAGAAAGCCATCAATCTGTTTCGTGGTCCTCTTTTAGTCATGAATTATTAATTATCCGAGACACCAATTTTAACCATGTACATGAATTTCAAGCATTTTCTTTAGTTTAGATTTTAAATCCAAGTGTGGCATTGAACTCCCCATATGTTAAAAGCTTTAAAAGCACATTATATTCATATTTTTCTCTTCTACAGTCAAAAAGATAACAAATGAATTAGATTTTGACCTGGCTGTGGCGGCCATATTGGATTTCTCCATTTTGAGGCATTATGGGATATTTTGAGCCTGGCATACAGAAGATTTGAATTCAGCACCCTTAAAACCCCCTTCAAACCTTGTTTGTCAAAAATTAACATGAAATGCATTTAGGGTTCATCTTTTTTGAAAACTGACCCTGACTATTAATAAAGGAGAACAAATCCAACCTGTGTCTGAGTTCTAGTAGGGGACACAGGAGGCGTTCAGGGACAGACCTTTATATCAGTGACTGTCCATTTGATAATCACTGTGTGTGTGTGTGTGTGTGTGTGTGTGTGTGTGTGTGTGTGTGTGTGTGTGTGTGTGTGTGTGTGTGTGTGTGTGTGTGTGTGCGTGTGTGTGCGTGTAGGTTTGATAACGGTTATGACTTTTGTGTGTAGGTTTGTGGGATACCCGACCAACTACGGGACTTTATTTGGGATGAGAAATGAAGACGTAAGTCTACTTCCTGTTTTGAATTACTTGCAGAAATAATAAAGTACACAATATTTTCAAAAATACAGTAATACCTCAATTTATGAAACACCCAACTAATAATTATAACTAATGAATAATCCAAGTTATGAAATGCCTTTATGTAAAATTTTCATCTCTGAATACAAAAGAAAACTCAAGTTACTAAATAAAACCCCCAAAACATGAATACAGTACTGTACGTGAATACGTACATAATGTACATTTGTACGTAACATCATATTTGCTATTTAATAGACTTTCTCTCCCACTGGCTATCTTCCAACACCCCGGTGGCCTCTCATTGGTGAGAAGGGAGCTACCCATGATGCATTTCGTGTGTATTCGACCCTCATTCGTCGCAGAGTTCTTACCACAGTCAGTGTGGAAGCACCTTTACTGTTGTTTAGTGAGTTTTTCCAGTGTACTCATTGGAACTTATTCGTTATTCATCATGGGCGCAAGAAAGTGATTCCCGGTCCATCAACAAACACTGGCAAAGGTGAAAGTGGACCCAAACAGGAAAAAAGCAGTGACCACAATTAAAACAACCACAATGGTATGGGAATTATTTGCATGTCATGTTCATTTTCAATAAATAATTTTCTTTTACTTTTAACACATATCATACAAAATGTGTCTACTTTTATAATTTTTAAAGGGTTTAACGGGTAGTATTGGGGGCCTTGGAACCAATCAGGCCTTTTATGCGACTCTACTTACGAAAAAAAAAATCATGTTACGAAACCACTTCTGGAACAAATTAATTTCGTAAATTGAGGTACCACTGTATTTACTCACCTGCCTTGAAATATCTTAAGTGACATCCCATTCTTAATCCATGACATTGTGTGTGTGGGTGGGTGGGTGGGGGGGCATAAGTCTAATGCAATGACGATTTTTACCAAAATTAAATGGGAGAGGGATGTTATTTTTGGTATTTTTGTCATTCTGTTTGAAACTTTACGCAAAAACGACTAAGACCAATTACCATGAAATTTTCAGGAACAATGCAAGGTGTTCCCGAATAAAATTTTCGGGAACACCTTGAATGTAGGTCAAAGGTTACAGTTACCAAAAAACTTTTTTGCAATGATAAGAAATAGGGTGAATCAGGTAAAATGTTTGTGAAGGGGTGGAGATTGTTGTTCCTGGAACCACTTGTTGTGTATAAATGTATGGTGGGGCAACAATGATTTAGCCGTGTTAGCTATTCCATAGCTAAACCTTACCTGTGCAAAAGCTGCCTTGTCCAAAATCTCTTGGTGCTGAAACAAGAGATTTTTGGAGAAAGAAACTTGGGACAATTCTATGCTCCCAAGTTTGTGGGAATAGTTTGGGGATGGTCCCTTCTTTTTCCATCATGACCAGTGTACAGAGTAAGGTCCATAAAGACGTGGATGAGAGAGTTTGATGTGGAGGAACTGAACTGTCCTCAACACAGTCCTGACCGTTAACCTCAGAACACATTTTTGGGATGAATTCGAGTGAAGACTGAGAACCAGGGTTAGGGTTAGAGCCAGGCCTTCTGTCCAACATCACTGTGTAATTTCACTAATGCTTCTGGAGGAATGGTCCTAAATAGTTTGATTTCACATGAAGTCACATTGCTATATAGTCAGCGCGATTTTCAGATGGAGGGCAGGAAGTGAAGCAGATTGACGAAAATGTCTATGTTTTGTGTAGTTTATGGCTACGCCAATCATTCTAATTGAGTGAAGGAAAAGCAACTTTTTTGTAGAGAACCAAAGATTTCCTGGGGTCACCAAAATAAAACATGTTTCTTCTCAAAACAGTATGTGTTCGAATGAGTGATTTATTTGCATAACAACACCGTTACGGAACAAAAACTCACACCTCTTAATTACTTGGAGCTACTTTCTCTCCATAGCCCCCAATGTGCGTTGTCACTGCTAACAGCTGTGCGCCTTAGCAAACTACTTTCATCAGTTGTTAGGCAGTGTTTGCGGCTGCTACGTGCAGGTGCACAACTGCTAGCAGTGACAACACACATTGATCGCTATTGAGAGAAAGTGGCTCCAAGCAATTATGGGGTGTGAGTTTTTGTTCCATGACAAGTTTTGTTATGCAAATAAATCACTCATTCAAAGACATACTGTTTTGAGATGAAACACATTTTATTTTGTTGACCCCAGAAAACCTGCCACGACTACTTTCACTTTGACAAACACCAGACCAGAACTTGGCTCACAGGACACTGTTGGGGGTAAGTCACTGTGGGTGCACCAGAGTAAAGACACTGATCCCATACAGATTCATGTGAAAAATATAGAACTATCTGTTTAAGTAGGTCTGTCAGATGGATAACACAACTCATCCACTGCGCTTTTGGGTTGTCATGGTGACAACTTGCTGTTCTAGTCTCTAGCTGCTAGCTCTAGAAGTTCTATTACTTCACGTCAGCCTTGTGTTTAGTTTACATTTTGACCAAACGTTTTAAACTGGTGTGAAATGGTCATACCAAATAGATTAATTGAGCTCTGCGTTCTGCTATTATTACATTCCATCTTGTATTGATAATGTTCAAATTCGTCATTTTTAAAGATATGCTATGGAGAGATCACAACGCATCCTCTTTATAGTCTACACTACAGTGCAAAAGAGTTTGTGCAGTGGAATGACTGATGCAGGATGTTTTTTTTGTTTTGTTTTGTTATTTTAACCAATGACAGAAAATTATGAGTGGACAACATTGATGTGATCAACCATCAGTCAAACGATCATCGGTTAACATCCCTAGGTGTCACAAAGCAATTTCCCAATTGTGGTATCAATAAAGTACTGGGTGGGTGGGTTCATCCTTCAGATGAACCCACATTATATTAGACCCTATGGATTAACTATGGGATAGAAACATTTAGATAAGAGTCAAGGCAGGTCAGACTGTACTTTTGGAAATATAGTCTCTCTCTCTCTCTCTCTCTCTCTCTCTCTCTCTCTCTCTCTCTCTCTCTCTATCCATCTATCTATCCCCACCCACCCAGTGTGGTCCTGGTGGTTGTCTGGTTGAACTTGCAGAGCAGCTTTTCATCATCATGGTTGGAAAACAGATCATCAATAACTTCCAGGAGTTCATCCTGCCGTACGTCTGGACTTTTTTCATCACTTGGATCATTCTAGTCTTTTTATTCACATATTTACTTTTTCCTGTTTGTGCTTCTTTACCTATCTTTGTGGGGACATTGATATGTTTACACACTCACACTATGGGAACCAAAATTCAGATCCCCAAGAGGGTTAAACAGTCCCTCCAGGATTTCACTGGCCTTTTTCCACATTGTTGCGTCCTAAAATGTCTGATGTTCCATGAGCTTTTCCGAAAAATTGCAATGAAAGTTGATTTTAGGCTTTTTTTGTAGGAGGAAGTAAAAGTTCCAATAAATAGTTGCGATTTTCCCTTTTTGTAATCAAAATTAAGTAATATTTTAAATATTTAGTAACTGGAAAATGAATTCAAAGTCATTATGATATGATCCTCAAACTACCTTTTACAGAGATGGCAAATAAATGATTATGATAATTACAAAAATACAACAAAATATTTTTGATTTCCAAATGCATCTGTTGGTTCAAACGTTAAAGTTCATATGACCTCACAACACTACATGAAGTTATAAAACAAATATAAATGTCTCAGCCAGTTTAAAAACTAAACATTATTACTGTGTACTGTGTAGTAGAGGCTGTTTCTTCTGACAAAAATAGAACAAAGACACTGAGATATTAAGACAACCCTTCCAATATGGCAAATAAAATATTACCTGGATGACAAATATGCAGCAAAAAAAGTAGGTACTAGTGCATCATTTTAGTCGTCAAATGTGAACTGCTGGCCGCACACATGTTGCTTCATACTGTAAGGTAAACAGCAAAAGGCAAAAGGAGCAGCTCAGGATGCCGCAAATGATGGTCACATTTTTGGGGAAAGTTGTAGTGATTGGTTAAAATTGCAACATCGCACTGAATTCACGGAAATTGGCAGAATTTGCATTCAAGTTACAAATCGCAACATTGCGAAATCCTGGAGGTCCTCATTAAATATTAATCATTAAATCATTAAAAAGGTCCCCACTAGTAAAATAGAAATTATTAGTTTTTTCCGGAAGTCCTCATAAAGCATGAGGGAAACAGGCACAAAGATAAATGTATAAGTATTTTTTTAATGTATTTTTAAGCTATTTATTCTATCTATCTATCTATCTATCTATCTATCTATCTATCTATCTAGATAGCTGTCTGTCTGTCCGTCCGTCCGTCCGTCTGTCTGTCCGTCCTTACTAATTAATGACTACTTCATTACAAAGTTGGTCCCTATGACAGATGTAGATGTGTGTGTGTGTATGTTCTGACAGGAAAGTCAAGGCCTGGCAACAGAGGAGAAGTCTAGCTAAGGTTGTGGGCGATCCAAACTCCCATGAGCCTCAACGCTGGGAGGAGGACTATCAGCTGGTGGAGTGTGAGGGTCTGTTTGAGGAGTATCTGGAGATGGGTCAGTACCAGAACCACCACCAACTACACCAGACTGAGAGGCTTATCCATGCATTTATCTGCAGCATGTTACAACTGTAACACCCTTTTGACTGGACCCTAAACCACCTGGAAGAACCTGTAGAACCTGCAGAACACTGCTGCTCTGATCCTGAGTAGAACCAGGAAGTACCATCATATTAGTCCTGCGTTCAGTCCTGTGCACTGACTTCCTGTAACTCAGAGAACAAACTTTAACACACCTCTGCAGGTCTATACATCTGTCCATGGTCTAGAAGAGTGCTGCTATCCTGCATGTTTTAGATTTATCCTTCATCTAACACACCTGATTTAAATGATCAGCAGTCATCAAGCTCTGCAGGAGATTGTCAGGTGTGTTGAAAGAGGGAAACATCTAAAACATACAGGACAGCGGCCCTCGAGGACCAGGATTGGGCACCCCTCGTCTAGAACCAAAGTCCATCTGTGACATGTTGGTCCCATATGAACCATCTCAGTCTCCAAAAACCTCAGGGACTGGTCTATCTGCTGGAGCCCAGAGTTAGAATGAAACATGGTGAAGCTAAACTATGGAATAGTGTGTGTGTGTGTGTGTGTGTTAGTTAACAGTGTGGGCTCCCTGTGTTGCAGTGCTCCAGTTTGGCTTCGTCACAATCTTCGTGGCGGCCTTCCCACTCGCCCCCCTCTTCGCACTCCTCAATAACTGGGCGGAGATCCGTCTGGACGCACACAAGTTTGTCTGTGAATACCGGCGTCCAGTGGCTGAGCGTGCTCAGAACATTGGTGTCTGGTTCAACATTCTGGAAGCTCTGTCACACTTGTCCGTCATCGCCAATGTGAGTTCTGATTGAAGGAGGGGGGGTCTGCGGGACCATTGGGGGGGGGTTCAGTGTTTGTGTGACAGTGGTGCTGGTGTTGTTGGTCCACAGGCGTTCCTGATCGCCTTCACTTCGGATTTCTTACCTCGTCTGCTTTACCAACACAAGTTCAACCAAGACCTGAATGGATACGTCAACTTCAGCCTGGCCTATGCCCCGCCCAACTACACCCAACACCCCCTGTGCAGGTACCAAATGGATGGAAGTGCTTATCTCACTGAGTTCAGTTCAGCTCAGTTCAGATCAGTTCAGCCCAGTCCAGTTCAGTGTATTGTATTCACAACAACTTTAATTGGACGTCACAGACAGAACAGAAGCATTACAGCAAAACTACAGATGAAACAATCAGAGACAGGTAAAATAAATATTGATAAAGGTAAATGCTTTATTACTGTTTATAGTAAATACTCTATTACTATTTGTAGTAACTGGTCATTTTTTTTTACCCATACTGGTAAATACCAGCCTAGCCACACCATCCCTATTCATTCATTGTATGGGTCCAGTGGTGCTTCATAGTCAGGGGAGGCGGGGCTAAAAGGTTTTCTTTCAAATCTCTCTGTATGCAATAGAATGGTACTACAACCAATCAGCGTAAGGATGACATAGTTAGAATGCTGAAAAGTTTAAGGAGGAGTCCAGAGAAAGTTAGGAATGACTAAACAAAATGGTGGATTATGGAGCTTAACGACTGTTGTCGCTTCTGTAAAAAGAATTTAAAGTTTGCTGACGTTTTCTCACATTCTTCACTCATCTTTGATAAAAGGAAATCGCCACCTGTTGTTCTTCTTCTATGGTTGTTTCTGGTTGCAGCATCACTTTGTGATGCCCACCCTCTGTCTCTATACTTCACCATGATTCGTCGGCCAGTTTCAGGGAAAAAGTTGAATAGAGTGTAACTAGACTACTACTGTAGTACATTACATGTCCTGTCTCTAGGAGTCTAGCGTGGCTAGGCTAGGTAAATACTCTATTACACTTTATAGTAAATACATTGTTAATCATAATAGTAAATATATTATTTATAATATAGTTGTTGTCTTTTCTTTTCTCTTGTTTTCTCTTCTTGTTGTTTCTGTCTGTCAGATATAAATCTTTCCGTGACCCCTCTGGTTCCTTCTCTCTCTTCTTCTGGGAACTCCTGGCTCTCAGACTGGCCTTCATCATCGCATTTGAGGTGTGTGTGTGTCTGTGTGTATTCCTATCTTTATTGGGACATTGATATGTTTACACAGTCACACCATAGGGACCTCTGACACTATGGGGACCAAGATTCTGGTCCCCACAAGGGTTAGATATAAATAATGGTCCCCGCTAGTAAAATAGAAATGATGTGGCCCTATAAATACGTGAATTAGTTTTTTTAGGAAGTCCCCATAAAGCATGAGGGAAACAGGTGCAAAGCCATTCAGCCACTGTGCCGCCTATTATATAAATAATAATAATAATAATAATAATAATAATAATAATAATAATAATAATAATAATAATAATAATAATAATAATAATAATAATAATAATAATAATAATAACAATAATAACATATTAGTTATTGTAGTTATTTTTTATATGTTTATTTTAGTTTAGGGTTAGGGCTATTTTATTCATTAATTTTTAGTAATTTATTTGTTTTATTTAATTTCATCATTATTTTTATTTATTTAGTTTTTCAAATGTGGTTACACTCACTATCCAATGGCTACTTGATTTCAAAATTGGCCTCCATTAGACATGGAAACGTGTGTGTGTGTGTGTGTGTGTTGATTCCATGTTCAGTGATGCAGGACTGGGTTCCTGCAGTAAAACAGTTCTATATAAATCACCTCCAAATTGATCCTTTCTGTAAAGGTGTGATCTGTGTTGGATTCAGAGGAACATGAAAGAGTTTCTTTACAAAACTGAACCTTCTGATCAGTAGAACAAACAAACTTGAGTGAACGCAGCATGTTCAGATGTTCAGTTCTTCTGTGATTTCCTTCAAACTGAACATCTGACCTCATAAACCCTACACGGACCCTTTAGACCGGACCCTTTAGACTAGATCTCTCAGTGTGCCAGCTTTGGTCCACAGGCCATATGTTGGGTACCTTTGCTTTAGGTGGATGTGATATTGGTGAAAATGCACAAGGTTCAGGGTGTGGTCTTCTTGTCGTCTTACAGCATGTGGTCTTCTTTGTGCTGAGAGCCATCGACTGGATCGTCCCTGACGTCCCTGAGTCTGTGGAGCTGAAGATGAAGAGGGAACGATACCTGGCAAAGCAGGCGTTAGCGGAGAACCAGGAGGTGTTTGAGGTGAGAGGAGGGAGGAGGAGTAGGAGAGAGGAGGAAGAAGAGGAGGTAGGAGGAAGAGCAAGAGTGGGAAGAGGAGGAGGAGGAGGAAGAGGGGGGAAAGGGGGTGTAAGGAGGAGGAGGAGGAGGAGGAAGATGAGGAGGAGGAGAAATAAAAGTGGGAGGAAGAGGGGAAAAGGAGTAGGGTAGGAGGAGGAAGAGGAAGAGGGAGAGGGGGAGAAGGAGGAGGGACACACACACACACACACACAGATGTTTCCTGGGACCATGCCATTTTATAGGCGTGTCTGAATCTTTAGTGAACTATTTATAATCACTATATAGTCACTCAATGTATCCCACAATCCACAGCGAAATGTAGTGGATTTTGATGGTCACTAACCAAAGCACTATATCCCATCATGCATTGTATGACTTGAAAAATGGCCAAAGGATGAGGAGGTTTATGATTAAAAAAAACCTGGACAGATTGAGATTGGACGTCATACTAGCAGAGCTACAGCTGTTCAGTAAAGTTAATAACAGTTAATAACAGTAAAACAGTCGCGAGCAAAGTTTATTCAAATTTTTTTAAATTTCATTCCATAGTAAAAAAAAAAAAAAGTAAGACTTTTAATTTTGTGAGAGACGACACTGTTACATTTTAATTGTTAGACGGTGGTGACACGATTAGAGAGCGCCGTAGCAGTGTCCAAAAAGGTTTCAATTGAGTTGACTATGAAGCACACTACGTTTATTTCCTTATGTAGGGAGAAGGTGGTAAGAAGTGAGTGGGTGATTTCAGACACAGCCCTGGTCTTTGTCAGTTAGTTTATTGTTCTCTATCATCCTCCATCAAACTGTTCCTCATTAACCCTTTGAGGATGTGAGCGCTGTCCATGGTGCTGAAATGCAACACACTGTAAAGTGACCTGAAGTGTTAGACATGAGGTGAAGACAGTTTGGTACTGTCTATAAACCCTTATGTCCACCTTAATAACAGCCTGTGAATCTGTCTGTAAACCCTTCTGTCCACCTTAAGAACAGCCTCTCAATCTGTCTATAAACCCTTCTGTCCACCTTAAGAACAGCCTGTGATACTGTCTATAAACCCTTCTGTCCACCTTAAGAGCAGGCTGTGATACTGTCTATAAACCCTTCTGTCCACCTTAAGAACAGCCTCTCAATCTGTCTGTAAACCCTTCTGTCCACCTTAAGAACAGCCTCTCAATCTGTCTGTAAACCCTTCTGTCCACCTTAAGAACAGCCTCTCAATCTGTCTGTAAACCCTTCTGTCCACCTTAAGAACAGCCTCTCAATCTGTCTGTAAACCCTTCTATCCACCTTAAGAACAGCCTCTCAATCTGTCTATAAACCCTTCTTTCCACCTTAAGAACAGCCTCTCAATCTGTCTGTAAACCCTTCTGTCCACCTTAAGAGCAGGCTGTGATACTGTCTATAAACCCTTCTGTCCACCTTAAGAACAGCCTCTCAATCTGTCTATAAACCCTCCTGTCCACCTTAAGGACTTTCTGTGAATCTGTCTGTAAACCCTTCTGTCCACCTTAAGAACAGCCTCTCAATCTGTCTGTAAACCCTTCTGTCCACCTTAAGAACAGCCTCTCAATCTGTCTGTAAACCCTTCTGTCCACCTTAAGAACAGCCTCTCAATCTGTCTGTAAACCCTTCTGTCCACCTTAAGAACAGCCTCTCAATCTGTCTGTAAACCCTTCTATCCACCTTAAGAACAGCCTCTCAATCTGTCTGTAAACCCTTCTTTCCACCTTAAGAACAGCCTCTCAATCTGTCTGTAAACCCTTCTGTCCACCTTAAGAGCAGGCTGTGATACTGTCTATAAACCCTTCTGTCCACCTTAAGAACAGCCTCTCAATCTGTCTATAAACCCTCCTGTCCACCTTAAGGACTTTCTGTGAATCTGTCTATAAACCCTTCTGTCCAACTTAAGAACAACCTGTGAATCTGATACTTATGTAACCTTGCACTCTCTGCTTCTGCTTCTTCCCTTTTCCTTGGCTGCTCAAACCCTGAAGCAAGTGACGCGTCCTCTGGAGACATGAGTTCAGACTGAAGCCTGGAAGATGAGTATGCAGACGCTCTTCAGCCCTGGGACATGTGGGACCACACATCCCTGCTCAGACATGTTTTGTAATAACTGCTTTTTGTAATAAATTTTGCCACATTATGTAATAAGTTATATTTTGAGTTTATTAGAAAATGCACCTGCAACTTTTTTTTTATTTTCTTGAAAATGTAACATGGTGTAATTCTAAAGCGTTGTTTATTCATACAAAACTAGTCATGTTGTTAATATCACTGTATTAGCCTAGTAGCAGTACTCAGCATTTACTATCACTACACTATTCAAAGGTTGAATTAACACAGAATAAACTGGAAGTCCATTATTTTGAAAAATTGTTTTGTTTGATGGAAATTTTCAATGTGTTGGGACAGTTTATTACAAAATTAAATAATAAAGTTATTACCGTATTTTCCGCACTATAGAAGTGCACAGGATTACAAGGTGCACTGTCAATGAATGGTTTATTTTTTTTAGGTTTTTCATATATAAGGTGCACTGGACTATGCGTCGCATTAAGTGAAGCTAAACAATCACAATAACTCTCAACGTTGTTGGAACAAAAACACTTTTATTCTGCTAAATTCTGAGATAAAAAGTCAAAATTATGAGATAAAAAGTCAAAATCATTAGATAAAAAGTGAAAATTATGAGATAAAAAGCCAAAATCATGAGTAAAAAGCCAAAATTATGAGTTAAAAAACCAAAATTATGAGATAAAAAGTCCAAATTATGAGATAAAAGTAAAAATCATTAGATAAAAAGTGAAAATTATGAGATAAAAGTCAAAATCATTAGATAAAAAGTGAAAATTATGAGATAAAAGTCAAAATCATTAGATGAAAAGTGAAAATTATGAGATAAAAGTCAAAATCATTAGATGAAAAGTGAAAATTATGAGATAAAAAAAACATAATCATGAGATAAAAAGTAAAAATCATGAGCTAACTATGAAAAGCACTCTGAGAGTGCAGACCTTCGCTAAGGTAGACCCCTCTCCCCGGATCACCAGATCTCCCCATTACCTACAACAACATTACAAACATTCAAACCAACCAACAAATGCCAGCAAAAACATAACTTCCTTGGCAGAGCTAAAGAGTTAAAATCATGAGAGAAGAAGTCAAAATAATAATAAAATAAAATAACAAAATTATAAGATAAAAAGTAAAAATTCCAAGTCACTCAGTTCAATCAGGATTAACCCATATATAAGACACACTGTGGTTTTGGAGAAAATGTAAATCTTTTAAGTGTGCCTCACAGTCCGGAAAATATGGTATATCTTGGACGTTTATTACAAAATGCACTGTTATTACAAAATGTGGCTCAACATCCTCCTCTTAGATACTCTGCAGTGAGGGGGGGGCAATAAGATACTATTAAAACTCAATGTAGAAACTGTTGCATCTGGAAAATTCTGTCAAATCTACAATAAAGATTGTCATGTGTGAAGTGTTCTGGTCCACTCTTCTTGGTCCAGCGTCTGGTCTGACTCACCATTGACCCTTGAATTGACCCTTTCACACACACACACACACACACACACACACTCTAGTAGGTTTCTAAGGTTCAGCCACACCTACTGGGAGACTAACTTAGTGTCCACATGTCAAAGTGTCCTTGGGCAAAGACATGTGGACAGCCAGAGCCGGGACATGAACGGCTGAACCTTCAGTCACTGGATGACTCGCTCGACCAACTGAGACACAGTAGTAATATATCCTTAAATTAATATAATATATATTTACATTATATATTAATTATACATCAAAATATCAATAAGCAACAAGGTTATTTAAAATAAAATTAAAAGATTACAAACCATAAATTAGAACATGAATAAAATACAGTTCAGGTTTTACAAATCCTTCTTTTAGGTTCAGTAATTTAGAACCGGTTGGGTCCTTAGGCTCAGGGGTCCTTATAAACAAAGGGTGTCCTACCAGAGTCCAGGACCTAAGGTAGGCTGGTGGACTTGCCTTTAAAAGAAGTAACAAAGAAAATCAGAAGGAGGGGAAAAAATAAAAAATAAATAAATCAAATTTAAAAACAACAACAACAGAAAAAACAGTAGAAACAAAAGAAAAAAGAAAAACTAACCTAAAGCAAGATCAGGAAAAAATCCATTTAGTAAAACAGTTAAATCCACACATTAAATCAAATAATTACAATAATCAGTCCAAATAATACAAAACAAGTATTCAGAGCAGAGGCGAGTGTAGGCTATTTTTAGGGGTGCTGAAGCACCCCTAAAAATGTGCTCAGCACCCCGTGGTTGCTTCCTTCAAAAAAAGAAAAAAATGCATAATAAAAAATGTTGGCAGCCTCAGAGTTCTCCTAGCCTAGTGGAGAACTGTCATATCACCATGTGATATGTCTAAACAAATAAAATACTTCTACTTACACCCTTTTCTGATTGGTTTGCACATTCGTGCCCTGATTGTTTTCACAAATGGACATTTGACGCTGGTTCCACTGCAGATGAGTGAGAGTAAGATGTGAAGGGAGGCCTGTGTCATTACAATTAGTGAACAATTAAAGTCAATAGTAGTGTTCCCTGGTCTGTGGACAACTATAAAAACCACCTTCACCATCATTGATCTAATTTTGTCACAACTGGACATTGTAAACAACCACCATGTAGGCTTGGTCATTTTTTTGATCTAAAATGATCTGTTTCATTGGATAATCATTCAGGTAAGAATGAGTACAGTACTAGTATAGTTGAGAAATCCGTAATATTTGACATGTGCAGTATGCATATGTGCTGCAGTGAACAACTGTACATGCATATTTACGTCCTCTTTCAGTGTGGGAAATGTGACCTGTGTGTGAAGTTATCAGTTATAAAAGTTGTTTTTGGTAGAATTTTAACTTTGCCATGTCTCGTCCACAATGAATATCTACCTACCCCTTTATTACTCATAAATGAAAGTTGCATGTTTGCAAACGTTGATTTGTGTTAAAAATAGATCTATTGTTCAGCATAAGTGCATTGTCATAATAGTGTGTACTGTGCAGGTGCTCATGGGGACAGTTCACACACATTATTTACTAGATGTTTAACTCCGTTACCCTGACTGTTGGTGAGCATAGCCTAACGCAGCCACATGACAAATCAGGTTAGAACTCTGTTGCTTTACATGTTAAACCCTCTTGTCCATTTCTGACAACAGGGTTAGAATCATCTGCGGAGAGGGGGCGTGGCTTTGAGGATTTATGCCCCGGATCTTTTTTTGTTTTGTTTTTTTATCTTGGCAAAAAAAGTCACCCGTGTACTCCGCTCCAAACAACACATATTACAACTGATATTTGGGCAGCAATCCCACATCAAAACCCAGATTGCCCTCATTTCCCTCATTTCCCGACCTGCTATAGGGAGTTTATCCATCATACTGTCTATATGTTTGTGTCTCTGCTCAGTCAATAACCCACCTTGACCTGACCCAGCTGATCCACACCTCACTTTTCTTTGAATAGGATGGTGAGGAAGATAAAATATATGAAAAAACTAAAACCAAGGATTCAGAAAAAAAACTAGCAAACCTGCTCAAAAGACACATTAAAACTAACTGAATTAGAGGGAAAAAGTCCAAACTAACTAAAACAAAGCTATAATGAAAAATCCAAACTATTATAACCCTGATCCTTAGTTTACATTTCTACATTCTCCTATTTTATTTATAATATTGTGTTAATATTTACTCAGTTTTAAATATGTTCATTAAACATGGACTCATTTACATTTTGGTAAATGGTAAATGGACTGCATTTATATAGCGCTTTTCCACCTTCATGGTGCTCAAAGCGCTTTACATTAGCCTCACATTCACCCATTCACATACACACTCATACTACACCAGTAGGTTTCTATGGTCTAAGGTCAGTCCTACTGGGGGCCTAAGTGAGGGTTCAGTGTCTTGCCCAAGGACACTTCGACATGTGGACAGCCAGAGCTGGGACGCGAACCACCAACCCCCCGGTCATTGGGCGACCCACTCTACCAACTGAGTCACAGCCGCCCATTTTCTTCCCATTAAACAAAGTTTCCTTGTTTCCCACAAGGAAACTTTGTTTAATGGAAACCTTTCAGTCTCTTCATTTAAAAATGTTTATCTTCATGTCACAGGGTCACAGATATAGAACACATTGCATTGACTACCCCTGTCAATTGGAATGAATGTTTCAGTTTAATTAGTGCCATCTTTATATGGAGGTAACACTTCTTGCCTGATCATCAGTTGACAATATCTTCCCTGATAGTGTGAGAAACATAGGGACCTTGTACCAAGATGGCGGCTGTGGCACCTGAGGCTGGACATGCTAGCATGCTAACATGCTAACATACTGATATACTGTATAGTGTTCTATATCTATGTCATGAGATTAGGATTTGTCAAACAGGTCACCTTAACATGCACTAAAATACAGAACATTGCATTTAAGAAATCAGTTTTTCTCTGGGGGAGGCCCCCCAGACTCCCCTCTGGGCTAAGACCTGGTCTTCATAATGTCTGGCTAGTTTGAATCACAATTAGACCAAATTAAAGACCTTTAAGAGTTAGTATGGATGTTTATTTATATTTGAACAGTATATAACAGTATAACAGTATCTATACATTTTTCTTGTATGAATTTTATCCAGACACGTGTTATTATTAAATAGTGAGGACATTAAAAGTTAAATTCCCCCCTGCCTGCTTTAGAGGAATTATTGCATTTGAGTACCTATGTGTATGAGTAGACCAGGAGTTGACCTGCAGTGAGCTAACACAGTAGCAGCTAACGACAAACAGCCTCGTGGTCTATGGGTCTTTTTCTTCCTCGCCACCTTATCACCACCACACTTCACCAGAACATCCCAGACCCAGACAATTTTTTTCTCATGCAATAAGCCTATACATTGACATGGAACTTGTAAGTTTGTAAGCTAAATCTTTATTTCAGTGCTTGTGGATGGTAGATGATAGATTATTGGTCAATTAAAAGAAATAAAGTTTAGAAATCGATTCAACTCTTTCATTCAAAACAGGTGCAACTGTCAGCACTGGGGGCTGAGCCCCCCTAAAGGTTAGATGCTACAATCGCCCCTGATTCAGAGAATGCCTAAACTCGCCCCCATTTTATGCCAATCTCAAATTTCTATGGCAACCCATTCTTGAATTACAGCCAATAATGTGATAGTGACGTTTCGGCTAAATGCAACCTTGACCTTTGACTTTTTGCAATATTGATAATTTGGTTATATGTATGCGTTTACATATCCAGTATTGATTAAGTTATAGTGTGATATGGTGATAACACCGATTATGAGAATTGTAGAAATCTTGATTCTGCATTGTTTGGTACTAATCTGAAAGTTATGTGACCCTCCGTGCTTCAGTTATAAACAAAAATGTGATTTTGACCTTTTAGTTAATTTTGACCTTCACCTTTGACCTTTACTCAAGTGGACCATTGCATCTGATGTGCATTCGCTATATGTATATGCCCATGTAATTTCATGGTGATATCATATCAGTATTCATTGAGTTATAGCATGATATGTCTCTACACACACACACACACACACGCACACACAAGGTGATTAAAATAATCTCGTCCAACACCAATGTGGGGTGAGATTAAAAATATTGGATAGTTGCAGCCCTAATGGTGTCCTAAAATGTGTGACTGGTGGAAAATGTAAATTTAAACATTTGGTCTTTTGAAGTGCTTTGTGTGTTTGTGAAATGTTAAAGTTGGGTCTGACCTTTAACCCCAGGTAGTTGAACTTTGACCAAACCAACCTCCAACTGCCTTCTCCATCTTCTCTTTTCTGTTTGGAAAGCGACACCTTCGCTTCCTCCTCCTCCAACTCTGACCTGAGATTTATGAGACAGAACACTGTGATTTACCGACTCCATCAGACAGGTGTTGGCTTGGCCTCTAGCTCCGCCCCTTTTCAAACTCTACCAGTGGCTGTGGCCTCAGGCAACTCCTGACTTTTTATGTATCTCTCCTCCTCTTCCTCCTCACTTTTCCTGAACCCTTTTTTTCTCCTTTTTCTCCACGCTCTTATTTCTACAGTCTTCCTATTGGACACATTCATCAGAGGCTTGTTTTGACGGCTGTTGGTTCCTGTGCCTCGGCCTGCAGCAGCTGCACTCAGTTCCTACATGTCTGTGAGTCCAGGTATGCACCGTGGACCCACTCACATTCCACTGGAACATGACGGACACACTCATGTGCACGAGCCCAAAACACAGCTCACCGACGCGGTGTTCACACTGCAGTCACATGGCACCCAAAGGTGACCAGTATCTGTTAAAGACAGGCTGTCATGGACGGAGCCTTCAATTCAACAGCAGAACTGAGGATAGATTGATAGATAGATAGATAGATAGATAGATAGATAGATAGATAGATAGATAGATAGATAGATAGATAGATAGATAGATAGATAGATAGATAGATAGATAGATAGATAGATAGATAGATAGATAGATAGATAGATAGATAGATAGATAGATAGATAGATAGATAATATATTATATTTGAGCACTCAGTGTTAAATATGTACACTAAATATGTACTCATTTGCAATACATTTTCTTCCAATTAACAGAGTTGTCTTGTGGGAAGGAAAACCCTCAGTTTCTTCATTTAAAAATGTTTATTTTCATGTCATGGGGTTAAAAATAGAGAACGCATCATTGCTTTGACTACTATTGGAATAAATGTCTCAGTTTAAACAGTGCTATCTTAATATGGGGGTAACGCTGCTTGCCTGATCATCAATTGGCAATATCTTCCCTGATAGTGTGAGAAACATAGGGACCCTGTAACAAGATGGCAGCTATGGCACCTGAGGCTGGCCATGCTAACATGCTAACATGCTGATATACTGTATAGTGTTCTATATCTATGTCATGTTAGGATTTGTGTGAATAGGCCAGAAATTGACTTGCAGTGGCAACACAGTAGCAAATAAGGATAAAGAGCCTATTGGCCATATGGCTCATTTATAGCTCACCCGGACAAAGTCACAATGTGCTATTGCCATCACGCTTCGTCCATCTTTGAGCGGCGGCATCTGTCTGTGT
>CM035789.1:41374722-41517222 GCA_020466265.1 Siphamia tubifer | reverse complement strand
ACATATCGTGTCCGTTTTTGTACCTGCTTATTTTGTAAACGTTCCCTTTTGATTGTCAATGAGGCTAACCGTTTAGAGGTTCTCATCAGTACAGGCAACCAGGAAAATCAAGGAACAGTATTTCACACACAACAAGACAACAGACAAAAGATGATGTTTGTGGATTATGTAACGTTAAAAATGTCAGCCTTTATTACTGCGACACTGTATGTTATCAGTAATGGTTGTAAACACATGAGAATATTTGACATATTTGACTGAACATAACCGCTGGTGGACTGAATATAATATTTAATTTTGTTCTCAGAATAATATAATTAATAACTATTCAAATGTTATTCAAATATCTTCATTAATTTCCAAATGAAATTTGAATATGATTTTTGGGTAAAGGTCAAAGCTCTACTTAACCATGGTTCATCAGCCAGTTTCAGGGAAATCCAGCCAAAAGTTACATTGAGTGTAACTAGACTACCACGGTAGCACATTAGATTTGCTGCTAGGGGCATCTAGCACAGCTAGGCTAACAGTTTAGAGCCACGGTTCTCAAACTGGGGTCCGCGGACCCCTAGGGGGACGTGGCGCATGTCCAGGGGGTACGCGAAATTATTAACGTTTTTTTTTTTTTTTGCTGTTTTATTTTGAAATGCGGAAGTTTTATTTTGTAGCGAGCGGGCGGAAGTAACAGCGCTGTTTGACGCCAGCTTAACTAAATTGAGACGGAGCGAGTCACAGGCGATTTTTAGCCACCCTGCAGCGAACATGGATCGATTTTTGTGTCCGCCAAGTTCCTCAAGAAGTGGTAAAAGAAATGACAATGAAAATGACAATGACAAAAACAAACGCCCTAACCCTAAAAAGAGAAAGTACATTGATAGTTATATTGAGTTTGGCTTCATTGAGAACAATGATGGGAGACCAAAATTCCACCAAAGGTCTCTGTCTGTCTGTCTGTCTGTCTCACACACACACACACGGTTTTGTGTGTCTTTTGTTCCGTTTATTATTTTAAAATTATTTAAAATTGTTGTTTCTGAAGTGCTCATTTATATTATAATACCTGAAAATGTCGCTGGTTTGCACAAAAGCACTATTAAAAAAGGTTATCATTGTTTCATAATAATCATTGTTGAAGTGGTTTTTTATCATTTTCAGTATCGCGAGGATGAGGGGGTACATGGAAAAATTTCACCCCTCCAAGGGGGACCTGGGCCAAAAAAATTTGAGAACCCCTAGTTTAGAGGCTTTCATCTGTACAGGCAACCAGGAAAACCAAGGAACAGTATTTCACACACAACAAGGCAACAGACAAAAGATGATGTTTGTGGATTATGTAACGTTAAAAGTGTCAGCCGGTAATAATGCTCATTACTGTGACACTGCATGTTTCTTCAGTAATGGTTGTGAACACGCCAACATTTTTGATATATTTGACTGAACACTGCCCCCTGGGCAATAATATTTAATTTTGATGCCGAGGTGTTAGTGAGGCGTTTTCAGAATAATATAATTAATAACTATTCAAATATTATTCAAATATCTACATTAATTTCCAAATGCAATACAAATATGATTTTTGGGCAAAGGTCAAAGCTCTATCTGTATATGGTATTAGGCCTGTTTGTTTTATTTTTGTGAATGTGGTTGTATAATTTTTCAGTTCAAGTAGCAGGGTTCTTTTTTACGTCTGGAGAATTTATGTGAATCGTGAACGCGAAGGTCATTATATTTTGGTTCATCCAGCTGGCACATAACAAAACAGCAGAGTGGTCAAGTAGAGCTGGGTATCGATTCAAATTTAAAGAAGAAGATTAACAATAGATTATTTTTGATTCTATCTGATCCGATTCAGGTTAGTGTCCTTTAAAAAAAACAACGGATTGCGGCCGCATGTCTTTACAGTCAAATTCTGCAATCACCATGGTTACGCTGTGAGATGGTGCTGAATTGTCTGTCAGTTTGTCCTGTGGACGGCTTGATCCACAGGTGATGTCGTTGCAAATGCTTGTGGCTCAGGTGGTAGAGTGGGTTCCCTAATGACCAAGAGGTTGCTGGTTTGGTTCCCGGCTCTGGCTGTCCACATGTTGAAGTGTCCTTGGGCAAGACCCTGAACCCTGACTTAGGCCCCCAGTAGAACTGACAGAATCTTAGAAATGGGTGAATGTGAGGCTAATGTAAAGCGCTTTGAACATCATGAAGGTGAAAAACACATCTGTGTCTTTTTGTTTTCGGAAGCCAAAATATTTCCAGACTGGAGCCTTGAGAGACGATGGTGTTTTCAGAAAGTTTTCTCTGACTTTGTCACTACTCTCCGACACCATGTTTGTTTGAGGTCGCACCCTGCGGAGTCACACACCGAGTGCACCTGCGTGAATTCGATGATGTGCTGAGTGTCACTGGTGGAAAAATGTGCTAAAAATTTTTTAAAAAGATCTTTGGATGTACGAATCGATCCTAAGTAATTAATATGTGAATGGATCCAGAATTGGAAACTAGCTATTTAGTCTAATCTGGTCCAGTCCATCAGTCTCTAGCTGCGTTTCCATTACCCTTACAAATTCGCAAAATGTAAATAGCTCTATAAAAAACTGGCAGTGGAAACACCTGAATTTTGAAAAATAACGCTAAAAAGGTTTGATGCTTTCCTGATGTGGTTTTTACAGATGTTTAAATATTCTGATATATCGCAAAAGCGGAATGGAAACACATTCTACGTCACTTCTCTTGGAGTGAAAATGTTGCAATACACATGGACAGAGGAGGAGATGGAGACTTTTCTGGAAATAATTTAGGAGAAAAATATAAGTGTCTTTTTAGATAGAAAACAACAGAGAAATGCAGCGTGATATCAAGACATGTTACCTCCTAAAAGTCCTGAATGTTTTGTCCTGTGGTCCTGGCAGAGGTGGTAAAAGTACTCACATTCTGTACAAGTACAGCTACTGGTGTGGAAAAATAAAGTAGAAGTACTGATTTAACTCAATTTACTGAAGTAAAAGTAAATAAGTACAACTTCTAAACTGTAATTAAAAAAAGGAAAACTGCACTTCTTTGCCATGAATGAAACTATATCTATTTGTTCAGGAAAAATTATAAACGTTTCCAAAATATCCAAAAAATAAAGCCTTTAAAAATGAGTTAGTGTGTAGAAGATGTGTGTGATCAGGTGAATGTACTCAGTTTAGTGAATACCTGCAGGAAATTTAGGAAAAAGTCCTAAATATGAGAATAAAAAATGCATAATTATGAGATAAAAACTCTAGATTATGAGACATATGCATGTCTCATAAATACAGTATAAGGTAAGAAATGCATAATTATGACAAAAAGAGTTGAAATTGTGAGATAAAATGGTATAACTGAGATAAAAGCCATAATTTAAAACTAAAATTATGATATATAAAGTCACTGTTTCTATCCTCCACTATGTTTTCCTCTAGTTAGAAAAAGTCACGAGTCTATTCTGATCCAAAGTATCACCTTATAATGGAAGGTGCTTTTTTTGCACTACAAACTAGGGATGGTGAAATTCATGCAAATCTTGACCGATCACTGAGCCTCATTAACCAGTTGAAGTCGGTCACAGAGAAAAAAAAACACTTGCTTTGTCGGCTCACACACACACACACACACACACACACACACACAGCCATTACGCACCGCAATGCTTCAATCACTACTCTTTTCAAACATGAGTCACACTGCAAGATCAAGTGATGTTATGTTAAAAGCTCATTTTAAACAGTCACACATAGAGAAAACATTTGATTTTACAATACATTCTGCTGCTAAATATGGTGTTAAAAAAAATCTTAGTGATGTCCACCAGCCCGCGTCAGTTCTGCACAAACCGCTTTTGTTGTAGTCCACCTGTCATGTCATTTTAAGTAGGTCTGTCAGATGGATAACACAACTCATCCATTGTGCTTTTGGATTGTCATGGTGGTCTCTACCTGCTAGCTCTAGAAGTTCAGCTTGGTGTTTAGTTTACCATTTGAGCAAACGTTCTAAACTGGTGTGAAATGGTCGTACCACATAGATTAATTGAGCTCTCTGGTTGCCATTAATAAATTCTGTCTTGTTTTGTCATGTATTGCTAATGTTGAAATTCATCATCTTTAACGAGACCATGAGGCTGGATTTGGTTGGATGAGGTTGGATGCGGTGGGATGCGGTGGGATGAGGTTGGATGCGACTGGATTGGGCTGGATGTGGTTGGATGTGGTTGGATGAGGATGGATGAGGATGGATGAGGTTTGATGAAGTTGGATGGGCCTGGATGGGGCTGCTTTCCCGTGTTCCAAGTTCTTGTCTTGCTCACATGTCTCCACTGTTCATGTATGGTGGAGGTAGAAGCTGCACATCTATACTTGATGTGTGTGTGTGTGTGTGTGTGTGTGTGTGTGAGTGAGTGTGTGCAGGTTAGAGTGCAGTGGCGACAGTGGGGCAGGTAAGTGCATGTCTGCAGTATGTTGGATGAGGGGTTGTTAAATAAGTGTAGTTGGCTGAAAGTTGGCGCCGTCGTCGTCCTGCTGGATGTTTGAGCAGCAGACTGAGCCTGGGGTTGAAACCTGTGTGTGTGTGTGTGTATTCCTATCTTTATGGGGACATTGATATGTTTACACAGTCACACCATGGGGACCTCTGACACTATGGGGACCAAAATTCAGGTCCCCACGAGAGGTAAACATGAATAAAGGTCCCATCTAGTAAAATAGAAATGATGTGGCCCTATAAATTAAATACATGTTTTTTTTCCCTGAAGTCCCCATAAAGCATGGGAGAAACAGGTGCAAAGTAAATATATATATATTTGTCAAACGTTTGAAGATGTGTTCTTTTTTTAAGTGTTTATTTTTATGTAGTTTTTAAAAAAAAAAATTATGTATTTCTTTCATTTTTTTGATATCTTGTATGAATTTCTTTTATTTCTTTTAATTATTATTATTTATTCATTAATTTATTATTATTATTATTATTATTATTATTATTATTATTATTATTATTATTATTATTATTTCATTTAAATATTTGTTTTGTACTTTTGCAGTCCCAGGTGCAAACCATGCACCTAGAGGAAAACAAACTTGAGTGATAGAGGTTCTATTTCAGAGACAGTATACACCTTAATATATGTGCTGTTCCCAGTAGACCTGCATCAGATCTATGTTTCCTGGGATTGGGTCTGTGAGCTTATTCAGGTCTTTTTTAATAAGTCCAAGCGCTCCAATGATAACTGGTATAGTGTTGTGTGTTTTCATTCCCCACATTTTGGTTATTTTTCTTTGTCAGTTTAGACTGGCATGTCCCATAGAATTGTTATGTTACATATATAAATAAGTTTTTCATTGCTGGACAGATGTGTGTCCATGTTGTTCCTCCGCTGACAATGTGATGACGTCATCACGACCTGTCGACTCGACTTCGAGTTTATTGATGAATAAATCGGCTACGGTCGTTAATGCCCAAGTTCAGACCATTTCTCAGATATTGCTATTCCATATTCATGGCAAATCTTCCAATGTACATATTCTGCTACTTTGTTGTGTTGATTAATATATTCAGTCTTTTCCAGTTCTGGGCAGACTGTTACTATATGATCCATAGTTTCTTCAAACTTCCCACATGCCCTGCATCCAGGCTGTGTCCCCTCTTTCATTATATGGTGGTGGTATGTTCTAGTAGCAAGGCTTTGGTCTTGTGCAGCCATAAGTAATCCCTCAGTTTTTACTTTCAGGCCACTATTCCGAAGTCACTGGTTTGTCTTCACTCTATCCGCATCTGCCTCATTTAGTCTTTTATGGTATTTTCCATGGAGGTTTTTCTCTTCCCATTTGCTTTTCACTTGGTCTAAAGCGTGAGGCTTTGCTGCCCGTTTAATCTGTTTGGCAAATGCAGTGGTCGCTTCATCATCCTTGCGACTTAGATCTGGGACTTCAATCTCTTATGTATACTTTCTGACATCCTTTATGATGGAATACATTCTTTTGTTGGCATCAAATTGTTTCACTAACCGAAGAAAAGGGTCACTTACTTGACTCAGGTATGTGTCTAGACCTATTGAGAAGGTTTTGAATGCCGTTTCCATTTGGGCTAGACCTGTCTCACCTTCCGCTCTAGGAAGGTACGTTCTGTAAACATCAGCTTTTGGATTGGTGCATTTGCTCCAGTGTTAGAAGTTTTCTGGTTTTAACATCTCATTTCTTGATTTCATTTAGCTTCCAGTCAACAATGTTGTAGCTATATGTAATAACTGTAGCAAGGATGTTAATTGCTGTAAATCAGTTTGCAGAGTTCAGCTCACTTTCAGAATCATCCAGACTCTCCTGTCGTAGTCTTTTCTAATGATTTCTTTCATACTAGAGTGTTGGATTCCATCTCCTTCACATACCCCAAGATATTTGTAAGTCAATTCTTTTTCTAGTTCCTTGATTATGGTTGCTGGAGAGAGTTCGATATCGTTAGACTTAGATAGTTTCCCTCTTCTGAATGTAGCCATTTATCAAATCCAAACTCCATCTTGATGTCATCTGAGAATCTCTTCACAGATTTGAGGAGTCCAGTTTGTTATTCATCATCTTTGGTGAATGTTTTTAGGTCATCTGTATAAAAAAGATGGTTGATTTTAATCTTCTTAACTTCAAATCCATTACTTGTCTGGTTGAGAAGTACACTCAAAGATGCTAGGGCCAAGCGGAATAATAATGAAGAAAGAGAATCTCCCTGGAAAATCCCACTGCTGATCTTGTTTTAAATGTCCCTTCTTTGTGATTTAGATGAATGAATGAATGAAATCTACTTTATTGATACCTTACAGGAAATTCATTTGTTACAACGGCATAGGATATTTGCAGTAACAGGCTGTCCTCAACATGTGCAAGGTAAAAATGTAAAGGAAATGTAAAGGAAAAACACAGTGCACACTAACAACCACATGTGCAGGACAGTTGTCCAGTTTTTCACAACAAATTAAGTTTGTTAACATTCATAGATCTGGTCAAAGTCAAAACAGCAAAATAATGTAGAAAGCAAGAAATAACCGATTACCAATATATATAAATATATACAGCGGATGTTTATAGAGAAGCAGCTGGATATAATTTAAAGGGAGGCATGAACTTTAAAAAACCTAAGGTTGGAACTACCAGAAAAGGTGTGTGTGTGTGTGTGTGTGTGTGTGTGTGTGTGTGTGTGTGTGTGTGTGTGTGTGTGTGTGTGTGTGTGTGTGTGTGTGTGTGTGTGTGGAGCTGTGGGGTGGCTCTGTGGAACAGTCTGGAGACAGAAATAAAACAAAGTAGTAATATAAATCTATTTTTTAAAAAAGGACAAAAAATATATAGTATATGGAAGAGGACGTTTGTAACTGTGGATGAAGTAGTGTAATTGTATGAGTATAGGTGTGTGTGTATATATACACTTATATATAAACGTAGTGTAAATTGATATATTAGTGATATACTGTAGTTATATTAGTTATATTCTAATTAATTTATCATAGAATATATATTTATGGGGGTAATTATGTTGTACATGTACATATGTATGTGTCTGTGTATATATATATATATATATATATATATATATATATGAGTATGTATGTGTATATGTGTGTATATATGTACATATGTGTGTGTATAAGGTATATACATGTATTTATGTTGTTATATTATCACCTCCGCCAAGGTCTGTCTGTTTGTTATGTTGCTTTAATGGTTGGTCTGTTTGTTTTGTTTATTTGTTTGTCTCTGTGTATGTGCACATTTCCTTTGTTCACATGCTAGCATTGACATTTCTTGATGGATCATTCTGAAATTTGTCATGTTGAAGGAGACGGATACAATAATGAAACAGACTAAGTTTCAGCCAAATCCACTTGTGCATTCCAGTCTGACGCCATATTGAATTTTTGCGTCGTCACAGCAGAAATGAGCTGTTTTAAACATGTATGAGTGATTTAACATGGTAATGCGTGATCATGATGTATCCATGATTTGACAAGATCACAGATTGCATATAATTTGCGTAGTTACCACGCTCCGGGTGCATTTCTAGTTTGTTTGTCTTTCAGCAGGATTATGCAAAAACTTCCTAACAGATTTTGATGAAACTTTTAGGAATGATAGATAACTGGTCAAGGAAGAACTCATTAGATTTTGAGCAATGAAGGTCAAAGGTCAAGGTTACACTAAAGGTCAACAGCTAAAAACCCATCAGTGGTAATATCTCAGGATTCAGACGAGATAGAATCTTGCATTTTTTGCATTGACATCGTCTCACCTTCAAACATCAAACACCTGTGACTCAATCACATTATGTTTTGACGTCATATGACGCCATATCAAACCTTGGTGGAGGTTTGCTCTCTCTGACTGCATTGTTTTGTTATGTTTTGTTTTGATCGTTATTTATTTATTTGGTATGTAGATACAGGTTTTTGTTTTGTTATATGTATATAGGATTGAACTGAACTGATTGTGTAATTCAGATTGTGTGAAGTGACATTGTGTTGATAAATGGTTATGGATGCTTGTGTTGATGGGGGTGAATATGAGGTGTTTTGGTGCATAGGAAGTGGAATCTATTGGATTATTGTTTTGTAATAGACGGTTTGACTTCTTCCCACCCCTTTTCAAGAAAAAAAAAAGTTGTTGACCACGTTGATTGATATTTTGATGATTTTGTGTGCTCGAAATAAAATTGAATTGAACTCTATTGCTGTCTTTAAATCTTTAAAAGATCTGACGTTAAGGTTCCTCTCAGCCTGTCTTCTTTGCTTTTACTGTTTTTTCATTCACTATTTCAGTGAGGATGGAGAGATTGTTTCACTTATGTTTAATCTCTTTCTCAATCTTTGTTTTCCACACTGGTTGTCTTGTTCTTTTAGCTCTCCTTTTGAAGGGCCTTTGTCCTAGCGTCTCTGCATACACCAGATGATTAACATCTGTAAGGTCAATAGGTTCAGAGTTCTCTCCTTTAATTTTAACTAATGCTTTATTCATTGGATCTACTACTTCCCTAGATGCTCTATAGGGAGCCTAAGTCTCCGCCCCTTTCCGGTCGGTCCACTGGGCCTAAGTTCGGAAAAATTTAACCTGAGAGTGGATGAGGAGAAAATAATTATTTTCTGGTCCACTTTACTTTATGCCCTGAATCACACATTTGCTGTACTTCAATTAAAATCATAACCAATGATGTGCGTTTGGAGTTTCTTTGATACGTGTTTTGTGATTTATTAGCGTGTAAAAATATGTAACTATTTGAACTCTGTTTGGACTACATATCAGACGTCACATAGCTGACGTCACAGCAGAATCTTCCCCTGCAAACTTTTCAAAACCGTATACCCCCTTATATGTTTGATGCTCTTGCCTTCGTCCTGAAAGAAGGAGGTGAAGCTCGCCAAAGTCACAGCCATTTTCAAAGAGTTTGATGGTGAAGCTTGGTGGTGACGTTGTAGTCCATTACTTACTCTCACATAAAACCTAATGTAACTTTGGATGCCTGTCCAAACTGAGTGCTTTCTCAATGTGAAAATGTATCTTTAAAATTCACAGACATCATATGTGAAAACCATAGCACATTTCAAACGTGACCAGAAAATTACTTTTATCCCTCCATTGACTCGCGTTCATTTTTTTTATGGCACTTAGGCCCCATTGCCCAGAAATCAACCGGAAATTGAATCGCGTCACTTAGGCTCCCTATTTGGTCGGATTTTAAGCAGGGTAAGGCTACGTCCAGACGAGTTTGATTCGGGTTTAGTTTTGAAACCGTGTCACAAAGATATTATGTAAAAAAGGGAACTGTTTCAGTAAAAATACGCGTCATCATGGGGGTGAAACACTTCTGAAAACGATGCAATTCACATGCCACACTCGTATGCGCTCTGTAAGCCAGTCCCACTGGATACAAAAGAACAATAGAAGAAGTAGTGCGCATGCGCCCACATCCATTTTCTAAGGCGCGACACACACACCGGGCACAAACAACTACAATAACACTGCTAACACTCTAACCCATTCACCACTGCTACTCTGCTGTTCGCCATTATTGCTGTCCTGTGATGAAGATGAATGCTACGGGTGCAAGGCTGCAAGATGGATACGGAAACAGCACCGTATCCAGATCTTCCCACTCTGGGACCCATTTTCCAAAGGGATTGTTTTGGGGTATCTGCGAAACCGGTCCCATTTTGACAAAAGGACAATCCGTTAAGAAAGTACGTCGGTTTCATGCAAACTCGGTTCCGTGCAGACAGGGTCTAAGTCTGTCAGAAAACGGGGTGTTTTTAATAACCTCCCATTTTTCGATGGTATCTTCTTTTATTTCATCCACTTTGACATCTAAGGGAGTGTCTTTGTTCTCATCACTTGTATTGATGGTATTCTGTTTTCCTAAGTCATCCACTTCAAGTTGGTTCCCTTCAGTTATGTCTTCCTGTGTATGATGTTCTCTTATGTCTTCAGTCTGTAGCTTTTCCCATTGTCTGATTTGCATCCTCACCTTCGCCTGTATAGTTTGAAGGTCAACTTGTGAAAGCCTGCTATTCTTCATTACTGTATGTCTCATCTTACATTAGCCAATTTATTGTGGTCTAAATTTAATCTGGTAGTAGGGTTTCTGCTGTGCCAGATGTTATCAGAAGCCTTAGTTGTTGATGTCTCTGAAGGGTCTAAGATGGTAATATAGTATAGTATGTCTCCATCAATTCCCTAGTCCATTTTAGTCTAGATTCTGTTTGTGTCTTTACATTGATGTTCCCTTGAGGGATCCTGTGAGAGTTACTCTGGTTCCTTTTGGGTTCCTTGGAATGAGGTTGTTCCAGGAGCACACTTTTCAATCCCAGCCTGGTTCCCTACCTAAGATTACAGTCCTTGTTTACCTGCAAGAAAACCGAAGCGGTATGAGTTTATATTGAGAGTTAATTCCATTTTAAGATATTTTGTCAGAGCCCCTTTAGCCACTGATGTAGCTTGTTTGCTGTAGCATGTGTTGCCCGGTCTGCGCCACGTGGAGGAGGGGTTGAACTTCTATAGGCCTTATTATTAGTAGTATTATTATTATTACTTTATTTTATTAAAAAAAGATGCATTTACACTGACTACCCAATGGCTACTTGATTACTAACTTGTTTCTTATGAGACCTGGAAACAAGTGTGTGTGTGTGTGTGTGTGTGTGTGTGTGTGTGTGTGTGTGTGTGTGTGTGTGTGTGTGTGCATGCGTGCTTGTATTTCTATCTTTATGGGGACATTGATATGTTTACACAGTCACACTATGGGGAACAAAATTCAGGTCCCCATGAGGGTTAAATATAAATAAAGGTCCCCACTAGTAAAATCCAAATGATGTAGCCCTATAAATACATTAATTTATGTTTTTCCAGAGGTCCTCATAAAGCACGAGGGAAACAGGGTAAAAAGTGAAATATGTATTTTTCAAAGGTTTGAAGAAAAGGAAAAAAAGGATACATTTTTAAATGATTTTTATTTGTATTCATTTATTTTTAAATGATTGTTTTTGTATTTATTCATTAATTTGATTAATTTTTTAAATTACATAAAAAATGTTCTAATATAATTATTATATTATTTATTTATTATTGTTATTTTATTTATTCATTCATTTTTACTTTTTAATCTTTTGAATTTAATTGAATTCAAAAAATAATAATAATTTTATTTTATTATAAAAAAGCTAAAAGTTTACACTCACTACCCAATGGCTATTTGATTACAAACTTGGTCCTCATGAGACATGGAAAGGAGAGAGTGTGTGTGTGTGTGTGTGTGTGTGTGTGTGTGTGTGTGTGTGTGTGTGTGTGTGTGTGTGTGTGTGTGTGTGTGTGTGTGTGTGTGTGTGTGTGTTTGCAGGTGTGTGGACGTCTTTGGGCTAGAGCTCAGTTACATCACTTGTGGTTTATCTGATTAACAATGTAATGTGTGTCACTAATGCACCACCTGTACCTGGTGTGTGTGTGTGTGTGTGGGGGGGGGATTCCAGGCTGGAGCTGTTGTTTATATTTCCACTGGTCAGATACTTTCAGAATAAAAGTAGTTCCATTTGACCAGTAGTGATGTTCAATGCCACCGATTTCCTTTTCAATCTGATATCGAGTAAAATTCAGGCTGGTATCAACGTTGATGCTGATGTTTTATGCGACTAGATCTAATATGTCTTTTAAAAAAAGTGTAATATTTCACATCATATCTTCCTTAAGAATACAAGGCATAGTAATTTATTTATTTATTTTAATCTGAAGCATATTAAGGTAGTAAATAAAAATAGAAAAACCAGAGGAGTGTTGTGTTAATGTCTAATCTGCAGGAAACACCCACATTTTTAATTTATTAGAAGATAGTTAATATATCATAATCATCTGCAAAACAAGATGATATTTATGTTTGTCTCCATCTGTATGGAATGATTTCCAGAAGTGGAAAGTAAGTAAAACTACTTCATTACTGTACTTTTTCAGGTATCTGTATTTTGACTATTTATTTTTCTGGCAACTTTTTACTTTTACCCCCTAGATTTGTTCATACATATCTGTACTCTTTACATTTATATAAATATCTGCACTTTATACTCTTTACATTTATATAAATATCTGTACTTTATACTCTTTACATTTATATAAATATCTGTACTTTATACTCTTTACATTTATATAAATATCTGTACTTTATACTCTTTACATTTATATAAATATCTGTACTTTATACTCTTTACATTTATATAAATATCTGTACTTTATATTCTTTACATTTATATAAATATCTGTACTGTATACTCTTCACATTCTCAGAATAGACTCATTCCTTTTTGAAACTAAACAGAGTGGAGGAGAGAAAGTGTGACTTTATATATTATAGTTATATGACTATTATCTCACAATTTGGACCTTTTCTCTTAAAATTATGACTTTTTTATTTTATATTACTAACTTTTTTTTTGTTAAATCTCATGATGACTTTTTGTCTCAATTGTGACTTTTCCCCCCATTTTTTCCTACATTTTCTCAACTGAGGAGCTGTGACCTGATCAAACACATCACCAACCACTAACTCACATAAATAAAGGCTTTATTTTTAGATACTTCTGAAACTTTTCTGGTTTTTCCTGCTTAAATAAGTACATTTTATTCATGACAAAAAATACAGCTTTGACTTTATTACATTTGAGAAGTAAATTTTTTTTTTTTTACTTTTACTTCAGAAAAGAGGTTGAATCAGTACTTTTTATTTCAACATTTAGTAAATATCAATAGTTTTGCGCACACATCCAATGGAAAAGTGACTAGTGTTTCATTATGCTGTGATGGAATGTCTGTGTTAATTTCATACTCATGTTCCTGCCACAGTTCTAACCATAACCCCCCCCCCCCCACACACACACACACACACACACTTCCTACCTCCCCCTCCAAACCTCAGTACGTCTGGGGAACACCTGCCCCATCACCTGCCACTCAGACAGACACTGTCTGAGGAACCCAGACCAAGAGGACACACCTCAGTCTGAACCCCCCCCCCAAGAGACATGCTGGCATACAAACACTACCTGTACTTCTTAAACCCTTAAAGATTCAACACTTAAAGATTCAAAGGTCTACCTTTAACCCTTAAATTAACCCTTGAAGACCCTTAAACCTCTTGCTTTAACTTAAACCATCTATTGATCTAAACAGTTTAATCCCTGTTCATCCATTAGTCCTATCAATCCATGTCAATAATTGGTGAAAATAGAATTATTTACCTTTTCATGGTCATCAGATATGACCATATTTGGACGTTCAGGGGCTCTGTAGTTACCATAGAAACACTGTCATCTTCTCCAACATTGATTGTCCAGTCAAACCCATGGAGTTGGATCAGTGACAGTGGATGGAAACACTGGGTTTATGTTCAGTTCATGTCAGACTGGACTGACAAAGACATCATTTCTTCAGTTTAATCTGTTTTCATTTAATAACTATTAACTTTGATGAACATCTGTATGACCAGTGAATTAAATATAAGACAAATACTGGGTTTCTGCTGAAAAATAAAAGACAAATATAGAGGAAGATGGAGGTTAACAGAAAACAAATGCAGAGGGAGAGAGAGACAGAGCGAGAGAGAGAGAGAGAGAGAGAGAGAGAGAGAGAGAGAAGCCATAACTGTTAATCCTACTACTAGTTAGTACTACCAATTAGTAGTACTATCAGTACACTGGGGGGTGGGGGGAGTGACATATTCCTGATACGTTCCTAATAGATTTCTGATACCTTCCCGATATGTCCCTGATATATTCCTGATACATGCCTGATGCATCCCTGACGTATTTATGGTATGTTCTCGATATGTTACTGATATATTCCTGATACGTTCCTGATATATTTATGGTATGTTCCTGATACTGTATGTTCCTGATACATTCCTGATACGTTCCTGATATATTTATGGTACGTTCCCGATATGTTCCTGATATATTTATGGTACGTTCCCGATATGTTCCTGATATATTTATGGTATGTTCCCGATATGTTACTGATATATTCCTGATGTATTCCTGATATGTTCCTGATACATTCCTGACATGTTCTTGATATATTCCTGATACGTTCCTGACACTTTCCTGGTATATTCCTGATACATTCCTGATACATTCCTGCATCAGTCGTGGTCTTTTCCCAGGGTTCTGGCTGCTGGCCTACATAACTACATAGCAGCAGCTCTAATATCCCATAATCACAGTCTGTGTTCTCACACGTGTGCAGCTCAGTGTCTGTGTTTGTGTCCCTGCCGCAGCTTACTGCTCCATTTAAGAGGACTGAGCCCCGCCCACTCATCTGTGTGTGTTTGTGTCTGTGTGTCTGTGTCTGTGTGGGGTCTCATCTGGGAGTATGGGGGCTCTGAAGGTGGACGTGAACTTCAGTGGGAGGTCCTTTGGTCCACTTACCTGGTTCAGATTGGATCTGGACTTTGGGTGGGGTCACATTCTGAAGCACATGTGATGAGTAGGGCTCCCATTGGACAGAAGAATTGGGGGTGGGGTCAATCAGAGATGACAGGACAAACATCTATCTGACCACCACTTGGGTTTAAGGACAATTTTACCAAAATAAAAGCCCCATTTGTCCAGTTTGGACACAATCCAGCTGGTCTCGTGTTTGGTTCTGATGGGTTCTTTGTGGTCCAGTCCAGTCTAGTTGTGTTCAAACACTGGGTTTAGGTAGATGTTGGTCTGGGTCTGGTTCTGGTCCAGATCTGGTTCCAGGTAGATGTTGGCCTGGTTCTGGTTTTGACCAATAGCTGAAAGAGCTCACCTTTAGTGTCTGAGTACACCTTTAGTGTCTGAGTACACCTTTAGTGTCTGAGTACACCTTTAGTGTCTGAGTACACCTTTAGTGTTTGAGTACACCTTTAGTGTCTGAGTACACCCTTAGTCTCACTTAGAATCTCAGTGAAGTCAGTACCAAAGATCTAGTACCTGGTACCATGGTAATGGAAATGCACAAAGTCGAGCTGAGGCGATCCTAGTAGAAAAGTATCGTTAGTAGGTTTGAGTCAGAGTTCACACGTTTGTACTCAGGTGTAAAAACAAGTCCAGACTTTCCAGGGAAATGGACTCTGATCGGTTTTAACAGGACCAAACGATGTAGGTCTGAATCCACCTTTAAACGTTTAAAAATGCACATAAAACAGACCACCTACTGCTGTACAGGTAGAAGATGGGTCGTCCTGTTCAAGTTCATGCTGTGCTGTGAAGAACCTGAGAGCAATGACTGTTTCCTCTGCACACCTGTCCAACCCTGCAGGCCTCAGGGCCGCTCTGACGTGTGTGTGTGTGTGTGTGTGTGTGTGTGTGTGTTTGTGTGTTTGTGTGTGTGTGTGTGAATAATGTGACTCTGACATAAGCATAGGCAATAAATCGACAATTTACCTTTAGTGACATTTAAGAAGAACAAAAATCGTCTTTATTGTCATCCTGCATATCACAAGAACATATTAGAAAAAATCGTGTTTATTTGTGCTTTCCAAGAACAAAACAAAAACATTTATTATGACAATCAGTCTCTCCAGGATTTGTCTGACCTTTTTTGAGATTATTGCAGCCTAAAATGTCTGATATTGCATGAGCGTTTCTGAAAAATTGTTGCAGTGCTTTTTAGGCTTTTGTTGTAGGATGAAGTGAAAGTTGTAATACATAGTTGTGATTTTCCCCTTTTCTACTCAAAATTAAGTAAATATTTAGTTACTTCAAAGTCATTGTGATATGGTCCTCAAAACTACCTTCACTGAGATGGTGCAGTAAATAAACAATTATAAGGATTACAAAAATGCAATAATTTTTTTTTTCAAATGCACCTGTTGGTTCAAAGGTTAAAGTTCATGTGACCTCACAACACTACATGAAGTTATAAAACTAGTGATTAATCAATCAACATTTTTTGGCCCGATCACCAAAAAACTTGATTTGCAGATTGCCGATCAATGCCAATAACAGAAGGAATTTTAAATGTCTATACCTTTCATCTAGGTATGGATAGTTGTACCTAGGGCTGCAGCTATCAAATATTTTTGTAATTGAATATTCTGTCGATTTTTTTCATCAATTAATGAAGTAATCAGATGAATTCAATTTTTTAAAACTTCTATTTAACTTCTGATGCATCATTGGTGAGTGTTCTATATGTTTGAGTTATTCTAAATATTCATAATTCTGAACATACAATGGAGCAAAACAAAGCAGTGACTGAGACTAAAAATAAACAGTTTGGGATTTGTTTATTTTTACTATTGTTTACAGTTCCAGAAGTTAGTGCTAAACTAGACCAATCAGTAAACGGGGATGGAAGAAAATTGAGGTGTTTTGAGTTGTGTGGACGTGCATCTGAACACAGGGGCACGCGCTTGGATATATGAGGCAGATGTAGCCTAATAATTACACTACCGTGGTACATTTGCTAAAAATAATTTCAAAAAAACATGTGAGGCTACATGCTAACAGATTCTAGTACTTACCAGTTAGCAAAAAAAGCTCTGAGTCTGCTTTGACGAAGTGCCGTTGAAGTGTGGTTGCGTTCGGTTCAGGTGTTGTAGTAAATAAGGCAGTGCTTGGCTAATACTAATGCTATTTTGCCGTGGGCACACTCTTGTCTGACTTACGCAATGTAAAATGGTCCCAAATTTCTACTATTAGCTAACTATGTTTTAAATAGTACAGAAACAGTTAAGACCTGTTCTGTAGCGTTTTTGCAAGTTTCAAAATGGTTGCTCGTAATTTACCTTACATGATTGGCTTTTTGATCGGCATGTTTTGCCGATCACTGATCAGGCTATTTTTTAGGCAATATTGGCCGATTATGATTGAGAGCCAATTGATCGATGCAACACTATATAAAACAGAAATAATAAAATAAAACAACGACAAAGACACTGACATATTAAGACAACCTTTCAAATATGGCAAATAAAATATTACCTGGATGACAAAAATGCAGCAAAAAAACTATCTAAATGCACCTGTTGGTACTACTGTGTGATTTTTGTCGGCAAATGTGAACTGCTGGCCGCGCACATGTTGCTTTGTACTGTAAGGTAAACAGGAAAAGGCGAAAGAGCAGCTCAAGATGTTGCAAATGATTGGTCACATTTTGCGAGAAAGTCACAGTGATTGGTTAAATAACATAACATCACGCTGAATTCATGGGGATTGGCTGAATTTGCATTGAAGTTGCCTACCCTACCCTAACCCATTTTGCCCATGTCAGTAAATTCAGTAGCCTAGCCACGCTGTCCCTATTCATTACATGGGTCATGAGTCTAGTGGTACTTCATAGTCAGGGGAGGCGGGGCTAAAAGGTTGTGTTTCAAATCCCTCTGTATGAAGTACGACGGTACTGCAACCAATCAGCGTAATCTTTAGGATGACGTAATTAGAGCGCTGGAAAGTTCACAGAGGATTCCAGAAAAAGTTAGGAATGACTAAACAAATGGTGGATTATGGAGTTAAACGACCGTTATCGCTTCTGTAAAAAGAATTTCAACATTGCTGAAGTTTTGTCACATTTTTCACTCATCTTTGGTAAAAGGAAATCACTACCCATTGTTGTTCTTCTTCTATTGTTGTTTCCGGTTGTTTCTCTCCAAATCTTCGCAGCGTCACTTTGTTAAGCTCACCCTCTGACTTCCCCACGATTCATCTGTCAGTTTCTGGGAAATCTGGCCAAAAGTTAAATTGAGCATATCTCGACATATTAGTTTTGCTGCCACTAGGCTATAAATTCAGTGTTTTAATAAAAAAGAAAACACATTTTTTGTTGTTTATTTTGACTGTATATGCTGGTACGCTATGTTCGTTCAGCCTGTGTCGTCACATGACGCCACCCATCCAGTCATGTGACTCCACACATCCAGTCTGAACTGAAGGGAAACAGATGATGAGGAAATGGCTGATGATTCAAATGAGGAAGAGGCTGAAACACACATCACCATAGTAACGTTAGTGGAACTTGGTCCTGTTATGTTTGTTTCAACAAGAAATGTGACTTCTGTGTTTTGAAAATATTTTGGGTTCCACAAAGACGATGTTGTGCAAAATGAATCGAAGTGCAACATGTCACAGATGAGCTACAACCGGGTTTTGCTGTGTCACTGCCGCCACCAAACATGTCATACAAAACAATTACCACTGTCGCCTTAGACTTATTTTCTATACATATCTTACCTCATCTCAATTTCTTAACGCGCTTTATCCTGACTAGGGTCACGGGGGTCATTGGGGGCGTATCCCAACTACAACAGTTCATCTCAGGGCTGAACATATATAGACAATCACTCTCACATTCACACCTATGGAGAATTTAGATTAACCAACTAACCTATCAGTGCATGTGTTTGGATGGTAGGAGGAGCTAGAGAACCCAGAGAGAACCCACACAGACGCAAGGAGAACATGCAAAATCCACACAGAAAGGTCACACACAGTGATCTTGGAATTGAACACAGGACCTACTTGCTGTGAGTGCTGTGAGGTGCACTATCAACGAATGGTTTATTTTAAAGTTTTTTTTCATACACAAGGTGCACTGGACTATAAAGTGCATTAAGTGAAAATCATGAGTTAAAAAGTCTAAAGTATGAGATAGAATGTGAAAATTATTAGATAAAAAGTCAAAATTGTGAGATAAAAAGTCAAAATGATCAGATAAAAGGTCAAAATTATTAGATAAAAAGTGTCAATTATGAGATAAAAAGTCAAAATTGTGAGACGAAGCATAAAAATTGTGAGATAAAAGTCAAAATTATCAACTAGAAAGTAAAAATTATTAGATAAAAGTAAATTATTCGATAAAAAGCCAAATTTATGAGATAAAAAGTCAGAAGTCTCACACACACACATTTATCGCACTTCCTAGATTATCGTGATATTGATTTGAGGTTGTATCACCCAGCCCTGATGCAGAAACAAACTTCAGCTGAGTTTCTTCGCTTGGGCCTGTGATGAACACCACCAGGTGCAGCTTCAGCCTCGTCTGCTCTAACCCTGACACGGCTGGTAATCATAGTTAATCTCTCCCAACATTGGTTGGCCGAGATTATTGTAATCACCGTGTGTATCTGTGTGTGTGTGTGTGTATCTGTGAGTGTGTGTGTATATCCGTGTGTGTGTGTGTGTGTGTATCTTTGTTTGTGTGTGTACGTAGAGACATATATACTATTATATATATACTACATATTTGATATATCACCATGAGATTACATGGGCATATACATATAGCTAATGTGAATCAGATGAAATTAACCATTTGAGTAAAGGTCAAAGGTCATGGTCACAATTAACTAAAAGGTCAATCACATTATTGGTTATAACTCAAGAATGGAGGGTCACAGAACTTTCAGATTGGTAGCAAACAGTGTAGAATGAAGATTTCTATAATTCTCATAATTGATGCTATCACCTACAACCAATAATTTTTGAGACCTCTGGAGGTCTCAAAAACAAAATTACACGTCACAAAATTAAGTAATGTAACACCGTTTGTGTGTGACAAGCATCAACATGTCACGCTATAACTTAATCAATACTGGATATATTATCACTGATGCATATATACATATCACGAAATTATCAGTATTGCCAAAGGTCAAGGTCGCATTGGGGAGAAAGGTCAAAACCACATTATTGGCTCTAATTCCACAATATGTGTCATAGAAACTTGGGAAAGGCACAAAATAGGAGCGAGATTAGGCATTCTGTAAATACTTGTTTGCCATTCAGTTGTGTACAGAACAGGAGGGGTCCTGAAGACCTGCTGTGTGGTCATCTCTTCTTAGGTGTGTTCCATTTTTACCCCATCACGTTTCAAAACACCAAGAAGTGGCTGGCGTGTCCATACCTGTCCAGATAATAAAAGCAAAAGGCAGTAGACACGAGAAGGAGAGAGAGGGGCGGGGCCTGGGGGTGTGGTTAGCTGGGAAAGTGGGTTCAGACCGGAGCAGATGAATGTAGGAGATGCCTCAGCAGTTTTGGAATAAAGTAGGTCAGTCTTCAGAGCTCTGAGGAACCGATCCCACTGGAACTCAAATGCTCTGACTGACACTTTGAGTCCACACGGAGCCACCGCCCTTTCCATGAATTTAAGCCAGAATGCAGAAACACACCCTCCAGGCACAGGAGGGAACAGACGCCTGCCTGCCTCAGATGTTCAACAGCTTCTGTTTCAGACTGAAGACCTGCATGAAGCAACAGAGAGCTGAGAGTCTACCCTGTCCACAGTACCAGCTGAGAACCCCACTACTACCCTGTCCACAGTACCAGCTGAGAACCCCACTACTACCCTGTCCACAGTACCAGCTGAGAACCCCACTAATACCCTGTCCACAGTACCAGCTGAGAACCCCACTACTACCCTGTCCACAGTACCAGCTGAGAACCCCACTACTACCCTGTCCACAGTACCAGCTGAGAACCCCACTAATACCCTGTCCACAGTACCAGCTGAGAACCCCACTAATACCCTGTCCACAGTACCAGCCGAGAACCCCACTAATACCCTGTCCACAGTACCAGCCGAGAACCCCACTAATACCCTGTCCACAGTACCAGCTGAGAACCCCACTAATACCCTGTCCACAGTACCAGCTGAGAACCCCACTAATACCCTGTCCACAGTACCAGCTGAGAACCCCACTAATACCCTGGCCACAGTACCAGCTGAGAACCCCACTAATACCCTGGCCACAGTACCAGCTGAGAACCCCACTAATACCCTGTCCACAGTACCAGATGAGAACCCCACTAATACCCTGTCCACAGTACCAGCTGAGAACCCCACTAATACCCTGGCCACAGTACCAGCTGAGAACCCCACTAATACCCTGTCAACAGTACCAGCTGAGAACCCCACTAATACCCTGTCCACAGTACCAGCTGAGAACCCCACTAATACCCTGTCCACGGTACCAGCTGAGAACCCCACTAATACCCTGGCCACAGTACCAGCTGAGAACCCCACTAATACCCTATCCACGGTACCAGCTGAGAACCCCACTAATACCCTGTCCACGGTACCAGCTGAGAACCCCACTAATAGCTGCACCAGCACAAATGTTAGTTGCACCCAAATTTTTCAACTGCATTGCATTTAACACCACAGTTTTATGTCCACATTTTTTTTTATTATTTATAATTGTCTATACAGATAATATTGATTTGAGAAATTGTATGTGTCTTAAAGGCTCCAATCTGAACACTTCCATATCGTATGAATTATCCTCCACTGCAATCACATGACCCTCACATGTACTGACATCTTATGTGTCTGCACTGCAAATGACAGCTGCAGAGGATAGCAGTTAGCATATAGCTGATGCAAATGTCTGTGTTGACAACTAATTAGAACATTATTAGAATGTACTCACAGTTGGTCTCCGCTCCACTGCCCAGAAAGTTCCAGCGTGTTTTCAGTTTAAGTACACCATCAAAGGAATAATCAGTGATTAGCCAATGCAAGTGTATGTGTTGACAATTAATTAGAATATTATTAGAATGTACTCGCCACATGCACGACTCTTAGCTCTCGTGCACGACTACATACAACCCAAACCATGACCATCTGCATGAAATGACATGCAAATAGTGAGTCCTGTCTCTTGATCACCCAGAGAACATTTTTTTCCCAAAGGCTAGTCGCACTGGTGGGACCTCATCTTTTTTTTAGTCACACTTTTGAGAAATTAAGTTGCATGTGTGACCAAATTGGTCGCACTCTAGAGCCCTCCCCAGTAATACCCTGTCTATGGTACCAGCTGAGAACCCCTGGCCTGTTAGCCTCTCCATCCAACCCTGTGGAATCGTAGAACTTTAATCCAAATATGAAGGCAGGACTAATAGCCACAGAGTAAACCACAGATAAGATTGATGTGATGTAATCATGCTACAAACAGATCCCTAATGTCAACAAACCTCATAATGTTTCCATTGTGGTGTGCGGTGGCACTGGTGGAACCTTCCTGTGGTTTCTGTCAGAAAACCATGACAATGTGATTCCAAATTTTATACAGTAATACCTCAATTTACGAAAGAACCAACTAACAAATAATCCAATTTACGTTATGCCTTAATGTAAAAAATTTTCGTCTCTGAATAAAAGCGAAAATCACGTTATGAAACAAAACCCCCGAAATGTAAATACAGTACTGTACGTACTGTGCGTGAATATGTACTTACTGTACACTTGTACGTAGCATCATATTCGCTATTTGATAGATTTGCTCTCCCATTGGCTATCTCCCAACACCCCACTGGCCTCCCATTGGATAGGAGGGAGCTCCCCACGACACTTTTCATGTGTTTTCAACCCTCATTGGTCACACAGTTCTTTCTGCTGTCAGTGTGGAAGCACCTTTACTCAAGTTCAAGTTTCCTTTATTTGTCATATGCATTAATTACACAGGGTCAAGAATGCAATGAAATGCTTAGGGAGAGAAAGATCCGCTTTAACTCGCTATAAGAGTACCAGTGAGCATACATACAGTGGAAGATAACAAAATATACAGTAAAATTTATCATAAATAATAAATATATATATATAAAATAATGGAGTGCAGAGCGTACTGTTGTTTGGTGAGTTTTTGCAGTGTGCTGATTCCAACTTTATTATTCGTTATTCATCATGGGCCAAAAGAAAGTAATTCCTGGTCTGTCAACAAACACTGCCAAAGGTGAAAGTGGACCACAATTAAAACAACCACAATGGTATGTCAATGATTTGCATGTCTTGTTCATTTTAATGGTTTAATAAATAATTTTCTTTTACTTTTAACACATATTTCCTACAAAATGTGTATGTGTTTAAAGGGTTTCAGGGGTAGTATAGGGGGCCTTGGAACCAATCATGGCTTTTACATGTAAAATGCGACTCTACTTACGAAACAAACATTACAAAACGAAACGTTCTGTTACAAAACAACTTCTGGAACAAATTAATTTCGTAAATTGAGGTACCGCTGTATTTGAATCAAGTAAAAAACATACAAGAGTTTTAAAAACATTTAAGGTCCTGAAACCGACTTGGGTTAATGACAAAAAGAAGTATGATGTAATGTGAAAGACATACCCACTAGACTTGTGATTGGTGGATATAGAATAGATGGTGGATGTTTGACGGTTGTTAAGAGTAGAGTTAGGGTTTGGGTTAGGCCAGTTTCAGACTGGTCAGAACACCAGATGGGAAGGACCGGATAGGACTTAGTGTCTATGATGGACATTTGGACTCATTTCTAGCACTGTCTTGGGTTTCTTTTCTGTCATATTTGTTGTTTTAACCATAGAAACGTTTAATCTGGAGACTTAAACCAGTATTTATGACTCATTCTTCTGTACCATATTATGTTCTAATCCTTAGATAATATGGTCTTATTTTAATAAAACTGGATCAGTATTGTTTTCTTCTTGGTCTGACAGATAGTTTGACTGAAATAAGACATTTGAACCCAGGAATGAGTTTACAGTTGTTCTTTTTACAGTGGAGTCACTGAGACTGCACTTTAATAAAACAACTGAAACTCATTTAGAAATGACTTTAGCTCACACCCTAACACCAGTACCCTAACATCAGTACCCAGACTCAGTACCCTAACACCAGTACCCAGGCTCACTACCCTAACACCAGTACCCAGGCTCAGTACCCTAACACCAGTACCCAAGCTCAGTACCCTAACACCAGTACCCAGGCTCGCTACCCTAACACCAGTACCCAGGTTCACTACCCTAACACCATTACCCAGGCTCACTACCCTAACACCAGTACCCAGGCTCAGTACCCAAACACCAGTACCCAGCATCAGTACCCAAACAGTCGTATTCAGATGCAGTACCCAGACTCCCTATAAAAATCACATGGACATGGTCAGTCAACTACTGAATGTTTAGGAAACTAAATATTCCCTCAGACAGAATAAGACTGGGGCTGATTAGACATGACCACAGTATCTATGCGAGTCCACATCTATGTGTTCCACATCTATGTGTTCAACATCTATGGTTGTGTCTGAACACTCACTCCCTACCACCTACTCCCTACATATGGAAATAAATATAATGTGCTACATAGTGAACTCAATTGAAAACTTCTCAGACACTACTACGACGCTGTTTAATCACATAATCACCGTCAAACAATTCAAAGGTAACGATGTCATTTCTCACAAATTTAAAAGCCTTTTTTTATTGTCTGTACAATAAAATACTTTGCTCACTACTGTTTTACTTTTATTAACTGTTAATCAACTCTTGTCTGGTGTCTGTCATCCAACAGAAAGACTTAACATTTACCGTTACTTAACAGCTCCTGTAGCTCTGCCGGTCCACATGTCGAAGTGTCCTTGTGCAAGACACTGAACCCTAAATATCTCCCAGTAGGGTCAGGCAGCACCAGTGCATCAGCAGCAGCCATCTACTGGTGTATGAGTGTGTGTGTGAATGGGTGAATGTGAGAAATTGTAAAGCGCTTTGGCCACCCACTGCTGTACAAAATGTACAGTCCATAAATATCCCTGTGCTTCGGCCATTATTCAAGTTGTGCAATGTATGATGGGATATAGTTCTTTGGTTAGTGACTATTGATTGTGTTTTTGTAAAGTCCTGTGAGACGACTTTGTTGTGATTTAGGGCTTTATAAATAAAATTGAATTGAATTGAACTATTGAATGTCCACTACATTTCGCAGTGGATTGTGGGATACATTGAGTGCACTATATAGTAAATGGTCTGCACTTATATAGCGCTTTTCCACCTTCACACACACACACTCATACACCAACAGATTTCTAAGATTCTGTCAGTCCTACTGGGAACCTAAATCAGGGTTCAGTTTCTTGCCCAAGGACACTTCAACATGTGGACAGCCAGAGCTGGGACGCGAACTGCCAACCCTTCAGTCATTGGACGACCCACTCTACCAACTAAGCCACAGTCGCCCCTCTATATAGTGTTTATAAATAGTTCACTAAAGATTTCGGACACAGGCTATGTGGTCCACATCTATGTGGTCCACATCTATGTGGTCTATATGTCCTCCACAGTCTGGGTCTGTCCCAGGTTTCTGTTGTTACAGGAAGGTTGTCCTTCCACTGTCACCACTCACTCGGGTTTAACTCCTGCCAGGTTCTGTAGGTTGTGTTGGTTCCAGTGCCTCCAGGTGGACCAGTGTCCAGGTGGACCAGTGTCCAGGTGGACCAGTGTCCAGGTGGACCAGTGTCCAGGTGGACAGGCCATCCCACAGTGTAGAACCAGTACTATGTGAAGAAAACTGAATGATGCGTTCAGATGAAGTCCATGTCCATAATCTAACAGCACAGTGACAAGATGTTTTTTACATCCAAAGAAAAACAACTGATGATAGAACATGAGAGTAGATTTTTCAGACGATAACAAAAGCTCCTCCGTCAGCATTCCTGTTCTCACACCCTTAGAACCCGCAGAACCACGGCAGCTCTGAAGGGGCTGATTATCAGCTTTGAGGCTTTAGCTGCTGCTGGATCCATGGCCCTTCATCTGCTTTGGTGACTTATGACAAAGCACCAGCGTTAGATGGGGGGATTTCCATACATTCAATAGCTCCTTTGTGTTTTGACTCTGTGCAGTGGAGTCTTGGGGTGTCTGTTCACTTCCTGCCTTGCTCACTAGCTGCACTTGTTTTGTTGGTAGACTGAAGACGAGGAGGAAAGGTTAAAGGTCCCAAACTTTTGGCGTTTACATGTGAGATACTCACCAGTTTTTCAGGCCTGTAAAGGACAGTCATCTGTTTGTGTTAGGGGTGGGGGGGTCGAGTCCTTTCAGTCCCAGACAGGCAATGTACGATCATATATTCAGTATTCAGTAGAGCCGTCAAAATGTTTACATTATTACAGTCATTTACATTTAAGCCATCATCATGATTAATCTGATTACATTTTTTAACACAGTTCACTGGAACAGTTGTTTAGAGTTGTTTACAGTTGTTTTGTTTAAACTGTTGAAGGTGTTGAATAAATGTGTTAATTATATATAGATTCATATTTTTGCCCATGTCTTAATCCATGTATCATTCATTCATTCGTTTTTAAAAATGAAATCAAAAATAAGGCAATTAAATGGAAGCATGTAACATATTAATGCATTAGCTTAGTGCTAGCATTAGCCTAGTGCTAGCAGAATCCCGAACTAACATATGCTCCATATTTATGTGGCATTTAAAACTGGAAGTGCTTCAGTCAAAAGAAAACTGCAGCAAATCACTTTGTCGGTCGACTGTTCTGTTTCTGTTTTGTTTTTGTTTTTACTTAAATTTTTCACAAAATACACAATATAATAAGGATACTAAGAATCACAAAATTGCTGTGAAAAAATATAGAACATGCTAATATATACTCAAATTACCCCAAAATCAGTACAAAAAAATTATGAGAAATCCCAAAGTTATTCAAAAACCCTTTTAAAATACAGAGAAAAAACACCCAAAAAATTTGATAACATATCAAGATGAATCTGTGTATCATTCATTCATTCATTCATTTTTCAAAATAAAACCAAAAATAAGACAATGAAGAAGTAACTTGTTTCTTCATTATTTGTTTACAAAACCAAAATGAAAAAACAGATCGTGATGCATTTTTTCAGTTTTTGTTACTGAGTTTAAATGAATAATGGAATAAAATGGCCATTTTCCATTTTATGCAATTTTTACCTTTTTAAAAAAAAATAAAACTTTGACCTGAAGCAAGATTAATAAACCAGAAATGAGTGTGACCCACTGTGACAAAGATGTAAACCTACGTCCCATTTGGGGAAACTAACAGGGACACCCTAAGACCTGAAGATATGACCATGGAGAAAATTGGTGTCATATCGTACCATAATGATCTTCAAGTCTGGTAGAAATGTTTTTTTTCGGTTCTTAAGATTCATTTCCAGTTTACTCAATTTCCTTCAGGTCAAAATTGGATAAAATGGGAAATGACCTTTATCCATTTTTTTTCTATTATTCATTTAAACACAAAAAGGAAAGCTGAAAAAATGTATCACTATCATTTTTTTTTCATTTTGGTTTTGGAAGTAAATAATGAAGAACCAAGTTTTTTTTTCATTGTCTTGTTTTTGGAAAAAACATTTTGAAAAACAAATGATACATGGTTTGGATTTAGATAGAGAAATTTTGATCTTGCCTTTTTGAGCCAAACTGTATTAGCATGGAAGTGATTGGGGCATGTCTTTTTCACCGACATAGACCTCTTCTAAAGTTCTAAACAACATCGCACTTACGTGGTAGTAAGTAGAGGGTCCCGAAAGGCAAACCCAAGTGTCCTGAGGTCTTCATGTCCTCAGATAGTGTGTCCAGAGTTTCTTATCTCAAGCTATGTACCTCTGTATTCATAAGACTTCTTTAGCAGGAAGCCCGAAATAGCCAAGTGTAGAGTTCAACTCTCTGGAAATTCACTACTTCATTGCATTCTTTTTTCAAATAACAACCTGTTAGTAGGCTAAGCTTTGCTGTTGCATACAGCGTCATTTCAATTTCTGCACTCAACAATTGAGAGAGGTACATGGGTTGAGGTCAGTAACTCTGGACACACTATCTGATGACACGAAGACCTCAGGACACTCAACTTACTACTTACTAGTGTGATGTTGTTTAAAACTTTAGAATAGGTCTAAAAATAGCGTTTTGTGTCGGCGACAAAGACATGCCCTAATCACTTCCATGCTAACACAGTTTGGCTCAAAATGGAAAAATCTAAATTTCTCAATGTACATCCAAATGTTGTAATTTTGATGTCAACTATATGTATGTACTCCCAATCATCTAAAAATGAGTTAAACGTATTTTTACTCTGGATAATCCCTTTAAGTACAGTAATTAAGTCATTTTATTTTGTTACTTCCAGCACTGTGTCCCTACTGTCACATGAACATGAGCCAGGCTGTGAGTGGGCATCTTTAGAGGGGGGTTATCCAGTGCCCCCGCCCCCACCCCCTAGTGGTGTTCCCTTGTCTCTGTGGCTGGAAACTCCCTGACCTGGATTCACTGGTCCGCCTTCACTCCTTTCAGGCGTCTACTCTCAGGAAAAAATGCCGATTAGTGAGTCACTGTGACATGTGGAGCACCGGCTGGAATTTGAGTCTGGCTCAGTTTGTTTTGATTGAGCTTTAGAAGAGGAACATTAACATACCAGGGTGACACCGCTCTACCTGTGCTCCACATACTCAGGGGTACGTTCAAATTCATGCCCCTTTGGTTTAACCCTTTGGACTCTAAGTCTATTTTAGCTGGGGGTTTCTACTTTTGATTTTGCCTTCATATCGCTCATCAAAATAATCTTGACATATTTGGTATACCGTATGTTCCAGACTTTTAGGTGCACTTAAAAGACTTACATTTTCTCCAAAAACCACAGTGTGCCTTATAATCAGGATATATGGATTAATTCTGGTTGTGCTTAGTGACTTGGAATTTTGACTTTTTATCTCAGAGTTTTGACTTCACTTAATACGCCTTATATATGAAAAACCTTTAAAAAAAATAATAAACCATTCAATGACAGTGCACCTTATAGTGCGGAAAATATGATATATATATATATATATATATATATATATATATATATATATATATATATATATATATATGAGAAGACAGTGGTGGTGATAGATGTAGCAGTCCCCAGTGATAGCAACATCAGAAAGAAAGAACATGAGAAGCTTGAGAAATACCAAGGGCTGAAAGAGGAGTTAGAGAAAATGTGGAGTGTGAAGGCAACGGTGGTACCAGTAGTGATCGGAGCATTAGGGGCAGTGACCCCCAAGCTGGGAGAATGGCTCCAGCAGATACCAGGAACAACATCAGAGATCTCTGTACAAAAGAGCGCATTGCTAGGAACAGCTAAGATCCTGCGCAGAACCCTCAGGCTCCCAGGCCTCTGGTAGAGGACCCGAGTCTGAAGGAGACACCGCCCACGTGGGGCGAGAGGAACATTTTTTTTTATATATATATATATATATATATATATATATATATATATATATATATATATATATATATATATCACCACAAACATGTTGATCAAACCATTTTCACAAGTTAGAATAAACAAAGGTCAAAGCAATAATTTATAATTTTACATTTTCAACGTTATAAACTACAATTTAAATTAAATGCAGGCAATACCTCAGCTGGTTTTTGTGAAAACTATATTCAAGTATTTCAAAAACAATCTCACAATATAATGGAACAAACATGTTCAATGAACCTTTTATACAACCAGAGAACTATAGAATATTCTATTACAACTATATAGTATACTAATATACGATTAAATCTATAGAATATACAATTACAACTATGTAATATACTGGTACAACTATATAATATACTATTACAACTATATAATATAGTAATATACTACTGTAACTATAGAATATACTAATATACTATTACAACTATACAATATGATAGTATACTATTACATCTGTTGAATATACTGTTACAACTATGTAATATACTGGTACAACTATATAATATACTAGTATAATGATAGAATATCCTATTACAACAATATGCAAACAATTACAAATCATGTATGTCCCTCTAAAACAAAAAAGAAATTCCCTTATAAAAGTCAATGGAAAGGCACATGGGAATGTTTATGTCATGTTTTAGAATGTATTTAGTGGTTTAGTTTATATGAAAATCTTTGAGGTTAAACCTGTGGGGACATAAAGTGAAACCAGATTCAGAAAATCACCCTTGTCAAGCTGTGAAGTAACAATGACATTTGTGTGGATGTAAAAATGTTTATGATAAACAACCAAACCTATATAAATAGAAAGTTACATGTTGATTATGGAGCTTCATTTTGTTAGAAGTTCACCAGGCAGACCATGGTGTCTGTATAATACTGATCTTTTTGTTAATAAATAAGTTTATAAAATTAAGACTGTGTGAATAAAGCCTTCTTCACCATCTTCTCATCACCCTCATCTGAAGGAACTACAATGTGACACTCAATACCGTTACATTAGGGATGGGAAGATTATCCCATATGTATTGATATGCTGACGTGTGTGTAGAGAAGCTGGGAGTGAATGAAAAATTTGGAATGATATCGTAATGCCATGATGTATTTTTGACCAGTTTCTGAAAATCTTAGAAATGTATCTTCATGGTTGTGGTCCATATTGTCATGGTTGTGGTCCGTATCTTTATGGTTGTGGTCCATATCGTCATGGTTGTGGTCCATATCTTCATGGTTGTGGTCCATATCTTTATGGTTGTGGTCCATATTGTCATAGTTGTGGTCCATATCTTCATGGTTGTGGTCCATATCTTCTCTGGGCGTTATTGTCCTAGTACGTTTGCTTAAAATCTGACACCTTTGTTTACTGATTGTTCTTCTATGGGTCCAACCAGAACAATGCTAATGTGAAAGGGCGTGTAGCGCCACCTAGTGTCTGGGAGTGGAACAATAATAAAATTCTTTTGCTTTTATGTTCACTTGCATGTAAAGTCAGACTTCTGGGAATGTCCAGTTCATGTACATTAGATGACTTTAAACTAGAGCTGCACAGTATATCAAACACAATATCCTTATCACGATAACAGAGTTTACTATATTCATAACACAAAGATGTGTCATTTATTTTCTTTTTTTTCATTAACTTTGTGGGGTACCAGGGGTACCAGGTACAGGTTTCTCCTATCACTATAACATACTATTATTTTCTGTCGAAAATACTGCAGTCTTACTGTAGGTTTACAGTTGAAGGTCTACAGTTGATTATAGTAGTTCAGTATTTTGTCTTAAATTATAAATAATTGACAAATTTCAACATTGTTGAGGAAATGTTTTCTTGGTAGATGAAATTACTTTAGATGAAGAGGAAATCATGTAATATTACCATTATCGCAATGATGTACAACTATATCGCATTTCGCAGGTTTTTCTAATGTGGTGCAGCCTGAGTGTAAAGTTACTGAGTGAGGCTGTGTCTGCAGAACATTGATGGAAGGTCCAGACTGGTCACATGACACAGGCTCATCATCACTGTTCACACAGATGTTTTCAAACTTGCGACCTCAGGACAGACACTTTCTCTGATGTCATGTCTGCTCCCTGAAGACAGAGCTGGACTCTTTAGTCCACTGGTAATTAAAGGTCTGATGTGAAACTCCAACTGGGAGATGACACACACACATGAACTGCTAACAGCACTGTGTGAGGACACGGCAGTGTGTGTGAGCAAACACACTGGAGAGAGAGAGTGAGGGGGGGGGGGGGGGTAGAGGGAGGGAGGGAGAGATAGGGAGAGACATAGAGAGAGAGTGAGGGGGGAACAAGGGAGAGTGAGGGAGGGAAGTAGAGATAGAGAGAGGGAGAGAGAGGTAGAGTGAGGGTGAGAGAGTGAGGGGGAACAAGAGAAAGGGATGAGAGATGTAGACAGAAAGAGAGGGAGAGAGAGGGAGGGAGGGAGGGAGAGAAATGGAGAGAGAGGAAGGGATAGAGAGAGAGAGAGGGAGGCACAGAGAGACAGGGAGAGAGAGAAGAATGAGAAAGGGAGGGGGAACAAGGGAGAGAGGGAGAGAGAGGGAGGGAGCAACAAGGGAGAGAGGTGGATTTTTACACTGACACTCTTTCCTATAATGACATTGTTTCTTTACTTGGCACTACAGTTATTTACACATTACTGATGTTATTACACCTCATTTTAGTTTGTTTGTTTTATTATGTTAATTATGTTAATGATGCGAAAAATAAACCTGAATAAAAAACAAACAAGTACAAACACATGCTACATGCAGGGAGTAAAAGGCAGTGATTTTTAGTCCCTGAAGTGAGTGGAGCTAGCAGCAAATGGAGGAAGTTAGCTCCGCCCTCCACAGTGTGTTACTAATAAAGGCATTATCTCCGCCCCCCATGTGTTATATACAGAGGTGCTAGCTCTGCCCCCACAATGTGTTATTAACAGAGGTGTTAGCTAACCACACGATAAGACCAGGTCAACTCCAATGTCATATTGAAAACTAAACATTAAAGTCTGAAGACTGAGCCAAGGGAGCTTTTAACAATTTTCAATTAATTCTGGTCTTAATAAGAATAAACACATTTTAATATACATCCTATCTATCTGTCTGTCTGTCTATCTATCTACGAGAACATTTGGGTCTTTAAGGGTTAAAGGTGGACATTTGGGTCTATAAGTGCAGATCGTCCTGTCCATTATCTGTCCACTATTACAGTATAATCAGCCATTAATCACATGTAGACTCAATAAGCTGGTGTTATTAGTGTGTGTGTGTGTGTGTGTGTGTGTGTGTGTGTGTGTGTGTGTGTGTGTGTGTGTGTGTGTGTGTGTGTGTGTGTGTGTGTGTGTGTGTGTGCGCCAGTGGTTGCCCTATATGAGTGGATCAGTCGGACCAGTTCCCACAGCCTCTCAGGTGTCCTGGGCTCAGCCTGAACCAGGTCCATACAGAAAGGACGTCTTTGTCTACTGCAGGGAACAGGGACCTGTTTGTGTGTGTGTGTGTGTGTGTGTGTGTACTTCCTACCTGTGCTGCAGAAACAGGTGTGGCCTTTCAACAGCCTCATATGTCTATATGTGCCCAGAAGAAAAGAAGGATGAACTGGTCCTTCCATACTGGTACTTTCATACTGGTGCTTCCATACTGGTGCTTCCATACTGGTACTTTCATACTGGTACATCCATACTGGCACATCCATACTGGTACTTCCATACTTGTACTTTCATACTGGTACTTCCATACTGGTGCTTCCATACTGGTCCTTCCATATTGGTCCTTCCATACTGGTGCTTCCTCTCTGGTACTTTCATCTTGGTACATCCAAATGAACACATTGTCCAGTAAAGTATTCATCTGTAGTGTGACCCTGTGTGTATTCAACAGTGTGGGTACAAATTACAAACACATTAGTACAAGAATAAAGCTTGAATATTTTGAGAATAAACATAGTTTTTTTTTTAAAAGTCTTAGCATTTCATTAAATGTAGTACATTTAGAATGAATTTATCAGTTTAAATGTTTATGCTAAATGTTCATCACTGACCTCTGACCTCTCAGTGGTGACACGATACTACAAACCAGTGGCGGGCCGTGCATTTCAACATTAGGCCTTCGGTGATGCCCCATATATCAACTTCACTTCAGTATAGACTCGTCAACAGCACTTTATTTCAGGAGCATTGAAAACCATCAAGTATGCATTCACAATTAAGATTAGGAAACTAATTACAGATATTGTCAAAAATTTAAAAAAAGGTGATTTAAAAATTCTAAACAAAATGCCACCAAAATGACGCTGTGTGCTCTTAAACAAGTGTGTTTAATAAATTGCACAATGTCGCCGTTTCATATAAGACACCAACCAGACAATAACAAAACAAACTATTCTTTGAAAATAAAGTTAAGAGATCATTTGCATTTTTGAGAATACACTATACAATAACAAATAACTTAAAATTGTTGTAATGACAAGAAGAAATTAAAAATAAAATGCATTTACTCACCAACATAGTTCTCACCATAGCACTTTTCCACCTTCATGGTGCTCGAAGTCCTACTGTGAGCCTAAGTCAGGGTTCGGTGTCTTGCCCAAGGACATTTGGACATGTGGACAGGACGCGAACCGCCAACCTCTCGGTCATTGGGCGACCCACTCTATCAACTGAGAGTTGTAGGTTCTGTACATGTGCTGTAGGATCTATACAGGGAGTGTAGGTTCTATACATGTGCTGTAGGTTCTATTATTTTCACTGTTTTGTTCACCTGGAAGTGCAACAGACACAATATGATTTGAGATGTACTCAAAAGTTAACCTGTAGAAACCTAGTGTTTACTACAGAGAAAGTTTACTAGTGACTGACACTAAATGAGGAAAACACCCAGTATAAACACACTGTTGTTGGTTTACAGGAAGATTTGTTTAATTTGTACCATAATGTACATGTTGCACTAGCACAATCAACTAACAGTTAGCATTAGATAGCATTATCTCTTATCTTTTTCTCATGTCCTTATCTTTAATTTGGTGAATCTATCCTTGGATGGAGTTCCTGTAGTTTTTTTGCTGAACGCCACAGGGATGGTTTTACCTTCATCTGCTTTAAACTCTATTTGTCCTGCTGTTATTGGAGGAGCAGCTCCAGTTATTTGTCCATATTTGAGATGAATGTCAAATTGGTTGTTGTTGGGGTATGTTTTTAAGAGACAAAGTGGGACGCCCCCCTGCCACGCTGCTGCCGCTGCTGGCATACTCACAGATAGTGGAGAGCACAACATAGCACATACACCTTACATCAGGGGTCTCAAACATGCAGCCTGGGGGCCAAATGTGGCCCGCCGAAGGTTCCCTCTTGAACATGATCGCTTACCTGACTACGAACTTAGGAACACTGTTCTTATACGGCTGTCCTGAGAAAGTCCATAAATAGTTTTCACAGTGTTCATACCTGTTTTTAACCACATCTGTGTTTGAGGCTTGACTCACTGTCTCACTGCATGCGTTAAGGGCTTTTACAACATTTAAGTGCTTTTACTGCAATTAAGGGCTTTTACTGGAGTTAAGATGAACAACTTCATTTACACCAATTATTGACATGGATTTACAGGGATTAAACAGTTTAGATCATGGGTGGGCAATTAATTTTCCTATGGGGCCACATGAGAAATGTTGATAGTTATTAAGGGCCGGATCAATTCACCCATAGCTCTGTTCGATATCTCTTAAAAAAAAAAAAAAAATGAAGTGAAACAATACAATGAAAATGTAGAGCCCAGAATACAACCAATGAATATTCATAAAAACATTTGTGAAAATGGTTTTATACAACTCCATATTAACGTTACATAAAAAAATCCTAACTCCAGATTTGTTGGTTCATGTTCTGACTTCAATGAAGAAATACTTAGAAATTTTTGTTTAAACCTCTGCATTCTTAATCAATTTTTCTTTCATTTTTTGGTGTTAGCTGACATGAATGGGCTGAAACTGAGCAACAAACCAATTTGGTACTTAAACCTTATGCTGAGTGTGAAAAAAACATTCATTTAGTAGATTCTTCAAAATATATATTTGCATTGAATTTGCCACTGACCTCATATGGGCCAGTCAGGGCCAACTATCGGTCCTTATTTTGCCCAGGTCTAGTTTAGATCAATAGATGTTTTAAGTTAAATGAAGATGTTTAAGGGTATTTAAGGGTTAAAGGCAGACGTTTGGGTCTTTAAGGGTTAAAACTAAAGGAACAGTAATCAAGAAATAAAGGAAACACAGGAACACAGCTAAGCTCTACACAGAACACAATGCACAGTGAGCTATGGCAGGACTGTCACAGTCTGCCCAGACTGACCGGAGAAGCGGCTTTTTATCTGAGCCTGGTGATGATGTCGATGGGTTGCAGCTGGTGGGCGAGTGGCTTCAGCTGGTGGAGCGACGATGGTCTAGTGGGACGGAGCCCCATCTGAGGGAATCCCCGATGACGTCCTCGTGTCCCCTCGAGCTGGTCCCTCAGGCGATGCTCGGCCACACCCATACACATGCACCCACACACACTAGACCCTTGTCCGTAACAAAGTGTTAAAGGTGGACATTTGGGTCTTTAAGGGTTAAAGGTGGACGTTTGGGTCTTTAAGTCCACCAAAGGTGGACGTTTGGGCCTTTAAGGGTTAAAGGTGGACGTTTGGGTCTTTAAGGGTTAAAGGTGGACGTTTGGGTCTTTAAGGGTTAAAGGTGGACGTTTGGGTCTTTAAGGGTTAAAGGTGGACGTTTGGGTCTTTAAGGGTTAAAGGTGGACGTTTGGGTCTTTAAGGGTTAAAGGTAGACGTTTGGGTCTTTAAGGGTTAAAGGTGGACATTTGGATTTTTAAGGGTTAAAGGTGGACATGTTTAAGGGTTAATTGCATGTGTGTCAGTGTGTGGTTGCTTCCATCAGTTTTCAGTGCAGGATTACTTGTTCAGGAAACAAAGAGAATTACAGACTCAGTTGTGTATAAACAGTCTGTCAGCGCTGGAGGCTTTATGAGCAGCTGCTGCCTTTACCTGACACTGGAAATATTCAACCACAACAGGAGGAGGGGTGGGGGGTGCTAACGGAAGGTGGACAGAGGGGGCGGAGCCAATGGAGGAAGATAGAGGGGTGGAAGTAATGGAGCAGGATAGAAGACGGTTGGAGCTAATGGAGGGGGACAGGAGGGATGAGAACAGAGGGGGGCGGAGCTGAGGGAGGGGGACAGAGGGGGCGGAGCCAATGGAGGAAGACAGAGTGACGGAAGTAATGGAGCAGGATAGAAGACGGTTGGAGCTAATGGAGGGGGACAGGAGGGATGAGAACAGAGGGGGGCGGAGCTGAGGGAGGGGGACAGAGGGCGCGGAGCCAATGGAGGAAGACAGAGTGACGGAAGTAATGGAGCAGGATGGAAGACGGTTGGAGCTAATGGTGGGGGACAGGAGGGATGAGAACAGAGGGGGGCGGAGCTGAGGGAGTGGGACTGAGGGGACGGAGCTCATTGAGAGGGACAGATGTGGTGGGGCTAATGGAGTGGAACAGAGGGGGTAGAGCTCATTGAGAGGGACAGAAGGGGCGGGGCTAATGGAGCTAAGAGAGGGGGGTGGAGCTCATTGAGGGGCACAGAAGGGGTGGAGTTGAGGGAGGAGCTTACAGACGAGCAGCAGGTGAAAGGTGAGAGTGGTGAGAATGGGCTCCTGTCTTCAGTGTGTGTTTGTGTGTGTATATGTGTGTATATGTGTGTGTGTGTGTGTGTGTGTGTGTGTGTGTGTGTGTGTGTGTGTGTGTGTGTGTGTGTGTGTTGTGTTAAGTACAGGGGCTGGAGTCTGTGCAGTGGAGTCTTTAATTAGTGCAGGAAGACACGGCTCAGGAGACACACTGCACCAGACGTGTGTGTTTGTTTGTATTCCTATCTTTATGGGGACATTGATATGTTTATACAATCACACCATGGGGACCTCTGACACTATGGGGACCAAAATTCAGGTCCCCATGAGGGTTAAATATAAATAAAGGTCCCCACTCGTAAAAGAGAAATGATGTGGCCCTATAAATACATTAATTTGCTTTTTCCGGAAGTCACCATGAAACATGGGGGAAATAGGTACAAAGCAAAACATGTATTTTTCAAAGGTTTGAAGATGTGTTTTTCTTTTTTTTTAATGTATTTTTTATTTATTTTATCATTATTTACTTAACTGGCGTCTCATACAGGGTGTACCCCGCCTTCGCCCATTGTAGCTGGATTAGGCCCCCAGTGACCCCCGTGACCCTAGTGAGGATAAAGCGGGTTAAGATAATGAATGAATGAATGAATTATTTACTTATTTATTTAATATATTATTATTTATTTTTATTGATGTCTTTTATTTTTTAAATTATTATTTTATTCATTCATTTATTTTTATGTATTTTTCCTAAATGTCCTGTCCATAACCACTAAATTCAGTACCATGACCCAATAAAACACATCATCTTTATTTTTTGACATTTTGACCATTTTTTGGTTTATTTCATCCATAGAAAAAAAATCTATTTTACGTTTAATTTATTACAATTCAGAAGTTTCCCTTTTTTATTTTTACTTAAGTAAAGCAGTTGAATTAGTACTTGTACTTTTACCAGAGTACTTTTTCACACCAGTAGATGTACTTGTACTGCAGTACAGAATGTGAGTACTTTGACCACCTCTGGACGGAGCTGTGAGTAGTAAAGTTTGTGTGAAACTCTGCACTTTCTTTTACATATGACGCTGTCAGGGCTCATCCTGTTAAACCATGTTTCTGTTCAAACTATTTTTCTTCTTTTATTGTAACATCTGTTAACATCCATTTTTTTAATTTTTGACTGTAGTTTCAAAAATTACATTGCAGTTTTGTGTAATATACCATGTGTGCTATGTCCAAAAAAACACCTCTTGCCAACATAAAAACTTTCAATTGAAAAGGAGAGTTTCCAAATTGTCATTTTACCAGTAGGATCATGTTCATATGCAAGTTATATTTATGTAATTCAAGGGTCAATTAGTTATTTCACACATAACGCCATCTTGGATTCCAAATGAGGCTCAGGTGGGTAGCGATGGATTCTGTTTGTACAGACTTTAGTCATGTTACCGTTAGCGCTGTGTATTGATTCAAATTTCAAGAATCGATCTGATTCTGAAGATTAAGAATCAATTATTTTCAATTCTGTCCAATCCAGTTCAGGTTAGTTTTCTTTTAAAAAAGAAAATTACCATTGCACATTGCGACAATGTCAAACTTTATTCAATACAACAGTTATCATAACTTAAAAACAGTTAATTACGGTTAAAATACGACATTTGTGTACTTCCTTCATAGAGACGCAATGTTTTTTTAATCATTAGCATTGTTTTCTGGGAAATTTCTTGTACCCTTCTGTTTGGAGTCAGCCTCTGGAAAAACTCCATGTGATGGAGTATAAAGCCCTTCCCCTTCCTCTGCCTTAATGTGAATTCAGACACCCCTACCTAGAGGGTCTAGACGTTGACACGTAAAACGGAGGGGATGGTTTAAGGGCTGAAATGGGATTTAAATGGCATAATGCTGACAATGTTCCTTCCTCCTTCTCCTCCTCCAGCTTCTATGTGCTGGTTCCGTCATGCTTCCTGGGTATGGCTTCTGTCCCTTCCCTGACTTCCAGCCCCACCTTCACGCTCTTCACTGCAGAGGGGACGAGCCCAGGATGTGGATCCCTGCTCCAGGAGAGTCTGGGGGTGTGAGTGAGGCCCAGGAGGACCGCAGCCTCCTCCACCAGGAGGACCGCAGCCTCCTCCACCAGTGCCACCATGTCGCTGTGTGTCAGCAGGAAACGCTGGCTTTTATCGAGCTCCCGCCCCCGGTGACACCCAAACTCAACGGTGTGAGTGGTCAGAAGCTGACTGTGGAGGACGGGGTGACGCACACACACACATTGAACCAGCTGAACTGCACCAGGACACACATGCACCAGCACACAGCTCACACGCCAACCTCTCCTACACTGGACAATGTCAGTGAACGCAACATCCCTGTCCACACTGACGTCTGGACCGATGGACCTCGTGTGGTCACCACAGTGTGTCGCCCTCTGCACGCAGCTCTCAGCCTCCCCCTGTCCCTCCCCCTGTCCTCCTTATACTCTAAACAACACCCCTGGGACCCTCAGTCACCTTCCTCACCAGGGGATCCAGAGGATCCAGGCGGTCCAGAGGGCCTGGGAGGTCTGGAGGGTCCAGAGAGTCCAGGGAGCCCAGAGTCCAGTCAGCCTCAGAGAAGACCATCCCAGGGTTCACTGAAGGAGAAGTCCATCCGTAAGTGCCATTACAAGTTTTTATTTCACTTTAAAGGAGTTATGAGTTTTTACTTCAGTTTAAAGGACTCATCTTCAGAAAAAGACTCTTCCAAACACAATTTACTCTGTTTTAAAGACAATTATTTTATTGAGATTCAGAAAAAAAAATCATTAAAATATTAATTACACACTGGTTTAATTTTTTTCATTTTAACTTTGGTCTTAGTTGTGTGAAGAAAATTCTGAATTCCTCACAGACGCATGTCTTCTGTCAACAGTCAACTTGCGTCCGCCCACTCACTGGCTCCTCCCACAGAACTTCATCCTCTACCATCCAGTGACTTTAATCTGCAGCACTTTTTAAATTCAGATCCATTTTAAGCTTTTCATTTACTGTAACATTTTTAAGACACTCTTTATATCTGTCATCTGACATAGAGTTAAAGTTAGCACCATAGCTCTGCCTCAGACAGACAGACAGACAGACAGACAGATAGTAACAGACTGACGGACAGAGACTGACTGACTGACCGACAGACAAACTAATTCACTGACAGACTAGCAGATAGACAGAAAGATAGATTGACTGACAGATAGACAGACAGATTGACAGACAGACAGTTCAGTATGCTGTTTTCTTTCTTCCAGGGCGGAAGATGCAGGTCTACTCTCCTGACAGTCCCAGTGATGAGTCTGTGGGCAGTCCCATCCTGGATGCAGACCACATCTTCCCTGGACCGTTTGCGTCTTTCCTGGAGGAAGACCTGAGTGGATTGTGTTCCCTGGAGTCCATGTGTTCCCTGGACTCCATCACCAGTCCGTCCTCTTCAGAAGATGCTGCAGACGTGTCCACCATGTTTAACCTTCCTGAAGAGCCGCTGCAGATCTTGGACCACTCCATACCGGGGTTAGGACCAGAGGATGGCAGCAGCAGCACAGACACGTCTGACACTGTGGCCGGGAGTTTGTTGCCACGAGGTCGCCATGGAGACCAGGAGCGGCGGCGCTTCTCCGCTTCAGAACTCATCTCCAGACTTCAGCTGTCCCAGAGGAAGAGCTCATTCACACTGAAGCTGGGGAAGTCACTGTCTGCTAGAGTGGCATCCAGAGACCGACAGAGCAACAGCAGCCTGAGCCCTGACTGTGAGTGTGTACTGCAGGGGTGATCAATCCTGGTCCTCGAGGGCTACTATCATGTATGTTTTGGATGTATCTACATTCCAACACACTTGATTCAAATGATAAACCTCTCTTCAAGCTTTGTAGAAGTCTGATAATGACCATCAGGTGGGTTGGAAGATGGATACATCCAAAACATACAAGATAGTAGCCCACAAGGACCAGGATTGAGCACCCCTGGTGTACTGACACACACACACACACACACACACACACACACACACACACACTGATACACACACTGACACACTGATTCAATTTTCAATTTCAATTTTATTTATAAAGCCCCAAATCACAACAAAGTCGTTTCACAGGGCTTTACAGAAACACAATCAACTACAGAAATATATGAAAAGTCCCAAACATCCCCTGTCCTAAGACCCTCCTTCTTGGCAAGAAAAAACTTCAAAACCCAGTGGGAAAAAGAAGAAATCTTGGGGAGAACCACACTGAAGGATAGATCCACTCCCATGGATGGACAGACTATAGATGAACGTCCATTTAAAAATGAAGGGGGGGGGGCAGGTCCATCCACCACTGACACACTCAGTGCTCTCTCCTATGCCAACACAGTCTGGTATCCTGGCCTCACAGTAAAGTACAGGACATCCCTGCAGGGGGTCATAAAATGGGCCCAGAAAATCATCGGCCACCCCCTGCCATCCTTGCAGGCAACATTGCAGGCTGTCAAGGGCTCAGCAGGGCAAAGAGGATCTTGAATGACCCATTCCACCCTGGTCACAACCTCTTTGACCTACTGCCCCCTGGTAAGAGGTACAGAGTCTGGAGGCACCACACAAACAGGGCCAGGAACAGTTTTTACCCCTGGGACAACAGACTGTTAAACAACAAGATGGATAAACATGAATGATGTGTGGATTTGAGAGGTCAAAGGTTTCTTTTACAACATTACATTTTAGTACTTTAAAGTTTAGTAGGTTGCATATATGTAGTGTTCTTTTATATTTATTTATCTGTCTTTTCTATTTATCCTTCGTATATTTATTGCATTTTTTGGCCACAGGGAGGAGCATCCTAATCTAACCTCATTGTACCATGGTTGTACTATGACATGAAAGTATATTCAACACACGACACGCAAAAGCCATGTTTCCACTATGCGGTATGGTACGGTCTCTTCTGGACAGCTTGTGTTTCCATTGTCTAGGGAGACCTTTAGAAGGAGGTGTGCTGTTTCGTGGAAGTGTCATCACATTGTATGAGGTGCGACACAAGCTGGAAATATAAACCAACAGACCGAGGAAGTAGAGGAATAACACAGAGTCATTTCCAGTGTTTTCTTTCTGAGTCACTCCAACTGTTAAGGTCCTTTACCCGGCGATAATCGCTGCACAGTTGTTGTTTTTTAGCTCAATCCGGCACTGGGTCGCTGATCGAATGAAGCCCCTCTCTGCCATTTTAGCCCAAACCAGCTGGAACACTTTTTCATTGCAAACAGCCCCCGTCCAACCATCACTTCCTCAACAATAATGCACAATAAAACTTGTACCTCATCACTACCCCAAACTCTATTACAATACATCTTCTCTTCTTTTCCGACGCAGATGCACTTTAAAAATGGCGTGGTTTGTTGTTCTTACAATAAGTTTCTGCTCCTTCTGGGAGGCTCATGGGGCCTGAGATCGTAAAATGAATGAATGGTATTCCATGGGAAATAAAATGCTAAAATCGTATCTGGTTTGTCATGTGCCCTGAATCACACACGTTGTACCTCATAATAAATGATAATTATTGATGTGCGTTTCAACTGCTTCTGTTAACCAACAGCTGATTAATTTGCGAGTAAAACCCGTTAATAATTTGGACTACACGCCTGGCACACGTGACATCACCACAGACTCCACACCACAGCTGAGCAGAGAGTGATGTTACATACACCACACATTGTAGTCTCTTACTAAGTCCACATAAAACCTAACGTCACATTTGCTGGTCTGCCTATGCCACATCAAATATTTCTTATTAAGCACTATCATATGTGAATTTAAGAGCACTCTTCAAACTGAATCAGAATTTAGCTTGACTCACTCCATTCACTCCCATTTAATTTTTTTTGCGAACTAAACACCCATGGACTGGAAGTAGAAGGTCGTGACTTAGCCTCTCCATTCCGCTGCGTGATGATGCTTTTCCTCAACCAATCACCGTCAGGCAGTGCTTGGCTCCTCCCAAATGGGAGCGGTACGATATGCTTGGCACCCCAAGGAGAAGGGTGAACAAAATAGTAACGGCTGCCAAAGGACCAGTACGTTTTCGTCGTAATGGAAACACTAAAATAAGTGTACCTGTCCTGAACTGTACCGTACCAAACAGCAGAGTGGAAACAGGGCTTATTACACACACACTGACACAATAATACACACACTAATACACACACACTGACACAATAATACACACACAATGACACACACACACTAACACTACTACTGACAGCATGTGTGTTAGGTGTAATAAATTAGAGTGAACAGTATGTACTACATATACTGAGCTGCTGCATGGTTGTGGTTCTTTTTTTGTCAGAATTTTGACTTTTTAATCTAATGATTTAGATTTTTATCTCATAAATCTGCTTTTTTTTTTTTTTACCTATTTATTACTTTTACATTTTTCCCAAATGTCCTGTCCATACCCAGTAAATTGAGTACCAGAGGTGTAAAGTAACTAAGTAAAAGTACTTCATTACTGTACTTAAGTAGATTTTTTAAATATCTGTACTTTACTTGAGTATTTATTTTTCTGGCAACTTTTTACTTTTACTCCCTACATTTTTGTATAAATATCTGTACTTTATACTCTTTACATTCTCAGAATAGACTCATTACTTTTACAAACTAAACAGATGTGACAGTATGAAAAATCAGTTGCTTTAGAGAGAAAATCAGTGGAGGAAAGAAACTGTGACTTTATATATTATATAGTTACTGTATATGAATATTATCTCATAATTTGGACTTTTTATCGACTAATTTTGACATTTTATTTCATAATTTGGACTTTTTATCTTAAAATTCTGCATTTTCATCTCATATTTATAACTTTTTTTTTTTAATCTCATGAGTTTTTATCTCAATTGTCACTTTTCTTTCCCCATTTTTCCAAAATTTCCTGCCCATATCCACAAAACTGAGTAACTGTGACTCAATCAAACACATTATCTAAACAGTGACTCACCTTTAAAGGATTTATTTTAGATACTTTTGAAACTTTTCTGATTGTATTTTTGTATTATTGTATTTTTGTATTATTGCGTTCATTACTTTTTACTTGTGTACTTTATTATAATTGAGAACTTGTACTTTTATACTTTTACTTAAGTAGAAGACTTGAATCAGTACTTTAACTTTTACCAGAGTATTTTTTCACATAAGTAGCTGTACTTCTACTTAGGTACAGAATATGAGTACTTTGACCACTTCTGTTGAGTACTGTGAGCCAATAAAACACATAATCTACACACTAGCTCAGTTTTAAAGGATATATTTTTGACATTTTTCAGATTCAGAAGTATAAAAATAGCAGTGTTACTTTTCACTTTATTACAGTTCAGAAGTTGTACTTTTACTTCAGTAAAGTAGTTGATTTAGTACTTCAACTTTTATTTTTCACACCAGTAGCTGTACTTTTACTGCAGTACAGAATGAAAGTACTTTGACCACCTCTGTTTGTCTTGTCTAGATAAGTCCAACTCCAGACTGCGTAGTTCAGGAGGGTCCAATGACAGCGCCCCCCACAGTCCTGTAGGTCCTGCTCCTCCTTTGTCTAGCAGTGACAACGGAACGCACTTGTATCGCTGGAGCACAAAACTGGGGTAAGACAGCTCCTGTGAAACTATGCTACATCATAGGTGTCAAACATAAGGCCTGGGGGCCGAATCCCACCCGCCAAAGGGTCCGGTCTGGGCCCTTGGGATGGATTTGTAAAATATAACAATACATATTAAGATATTAATTAATAATCACTTTAGTTCACATTCCACATTCAGACCAATTCAATCTGAAGTGGGTCAGAACCAGTAATGTTCTGTCATACGAATCTAGAAATACTTACAACTCCAAGTTTTTCTCTTTGTAAATGTAAATATTTTCACATATTTACACTAAAGCAAACTATAAGTTCACGAAATATTTTAATAATCTGTGAATAAATATGAAGAACCTGAAGTGTTTCAAGAGAAGTCAATAGAATTTTAACAATATCCTGCCTGATATTTAATATTTTCTGTATTGGTGATCTGTAAGTTCTAATGAATATGTGGAAATGATAAACGGATGCGTAATTATTACGAGCTCACTTACGGGTTCCCTTATGCTCCTCCCCCTGACCTGAGCACCTGAAAGCAGTCTGTGCTCAGGCGGAGGGGAGGAGTATTTAAAGGGATAGTTCAGTATTTTTCACATGAATCTGTATGGGATCACTGTCTTTACTCATAGCAGCCGAAAACACTGCCGAACAACTGATGAAAGTAGTTTGTTAAGGTGCACAGCTGTTAGCAGTGACAATGCACATTGATCGCTACTGAGAGAAAGTAGCTCCAAGCAATTACGAGGTGTGAGTTTTTGTTCCGTGATGGTTTTGTGATACAAATAAATCACTCATTCAAACACATACTGTTTTGAGAAGAAACACATTTTATTATGTTGACCCCAGGAAACCTGCCGGGACTACTTTCCTTTTGACCAAAAGCAGAACAGAACTGGATTCACAGGACACTGTCGGGGGTCAGTCATTGTGGGTGCACCAGAGTAAAGACATTGATCCCATACAGATTCATGTGAAAAATACCCAACTATCCCTTTAAGTTGATTTTTCACTTGTTTCTTTTGGTAATTAAATAAAACAAATCACTTTGCAATTGGAAACAATGGTCTGGTCTCTCTTTATGTTACAGGTCTCATGAGCCTTATTATTTTCAGGGGCCCATAACAATACTGTTAAAATTTTGTTTATTCTTTTTTTTGTTTCATGTTACTCACATTATTTGAACAGATAGATTGTCAACGGAAACATTTTCATTATTTAATTTGACTTTTTTCACTCTAAAAGAGACATTTTGGAGTTGACATTATTCATGTATTATTATGTTATTATTTCACTGGTTTGGCCCCAATTCAAATCAGATTTAGCTGAATGTGGAACATGAGTTTGACACTGTGAAAAATAAGAAGTGATTTTTATGTCATGTCATCTTTTCTGTGCAGAATGCGAAAGAAATCTATTGAGGAGGACGTGACCACGTTTCCCGCTGTTGCAAGTTCCAATCGTTTGTCCCGCATTTTGCCCAGTTGTAAGTGTCCTCCCTGTGTGTTTCCTTACGCTGCAAAAATGTAAAACTTAACAACTGTATTTTCTCCTTTTTAGTTAAAGCATTTCATCCTGCTTTAAACAAGTGGTGCCAAGTTCAACAATCCATGTGTCATTCGTTCATTCGCTTTTCAAAATAAAACAAAAATAAGACAACGAAACAACAAGTTGTTTCTTCATTTGTTTCCAAAAACAAAATGAAAAAACTTATAATGATGCTGTTTTGCCTTTTTCCTGTTTGTGTTTAAAAGAATAATGGAACAAACGGATAACAGCCATTTTCCATTTTTATCCAATTTTGACCTGAAGCAAGTGGAAACCGGAAATGAGTGTGACCCACAGTGACAAAGATGAAAGCCTGAAGATATGACAACAGAGAAAATTGGTGTCATATCATACGATAAATGGACTGCGCTTATATAGCGCTTTTCCACCTTCATGGTGCTCAAAGCACTTTACATTAGCCTCACATTCATCCATTCACACACAAGGTCAAAGGTCAGTCCTACTGGGGGCCTAAGTCAGGGTTCAGTGTCTTGCCCAAGGACACTTCGACATGTGGACAGCCACAGCTGAGATGCGAACCGCCAACCTCTCGGTCATTGGGTGACCCACTCTACCAAATGAGCCACTTCATGTCCAGTGGCCATGTTTCTTTGGGTTGTTAAGATTAATTTCTGGTTCACTCAATTTGATTCAAGTCAAAATTGGATAAAACAGGAAACGACCATTATCCGTTTTTTTCTATTATTCAATAGAATAGAATGCATCGCTATCGGTTTTTTGACTTTGGTTTTGGAAACAAATAACGAAGAAACATTTTTGGAAGAAACTTTATTTTTGGTTTTATTTTGAAAATCGAATGAACGAATGATACACGGACTCACAACAAACCCCAGCCCTTACAAACATTTTAGCTTAGAATGGACATCTCCCTCACAAAATGTGAGGCTATGGGTTTGACCTTGCAAGGTCGCTGAAGGTCAAAGGTCATGATGCCATTTTGGAGCCTACATGTAGTTTTCAATCTGTCAACAATAGTAACTTAGTTCTTATGACCACTCTGTTCGGAGTTATGACCATTTAAAATAATCTGACCTTGATTTTGACCTTTCAAGGTCAAAGGTCATGACACCATTTCCTATTTGTCTCTATCTCTACTGGGTTTTCTGATACAGTCCATTTTAATTTTTTAGGTATTGACTGGGTGACCTCTGACCTCTTGGGTCAACAATAGGTAAAATTCTGTACACAAGATGCAGAATTCAAAGACAAACATTTTGGTGCTGATTGCAAATCTGTAAAATTAATCATTTATACTCCGTACATGTGTTAATAAATATCTATACTTTATACTCTTTGCTTGGGCATTAACAACTTTTCAAGTTGTTTTTTTCAAGTTCACTTATCCGTCAATAAAGTCGGAGTCCTGTCGATGTGTTGTGATGACGTCATCACATTGTCAGCTGAGGAACAACACAGACATGCGACTAAAACCCCCCCCCCCCAAAAAAAAAAAACACATGGACACACGTCTGTCCAGCAATGAGCAACTTGTATTAAAGTTCACTGCAATGTAACAATGTCCACTGACAAGACACAAACAGCATTTTAACCCCAACAAAACAAAAGCTAATGTTAGCAAAGAGTTTTCTCTTACATTGAACTGAACAACATCAGTAGGTGAACATATGTCCACATTTTGTCTGGACCCATGGCTCTAAAACCGGACTGTCCAAGCGTCTGACACGAGTCCTCACTTTTTATATTAAGTGCAAAATGATTAAGGCAGCGGCCACCAAGCCACACAACACACTGTCCACATCATGTTTGGAAAAAAGGAACACGTTGTGTGCGCTGCTGCTCACTCAGGTTAGCTAGAGGATGCCTCTTCAGATGGCCGTGCTATTTTTGTGAAGTAAAAGAGAGTCAGAGACACATGTGATGTGTGTCTGACACTCTCTTTTGTTGTTAGCCCACCACAACTGTCTTACCTGCAGCAGCCACGTCTTGTTTAGGTCTGACTGTGTTTACATGCCGAGAGAGAGAGAGAGAGAGAGACGAGAGAGAGAGAGAGAAGAAGAGAGAGAGAGACGAGAGAGAGAGAGAGAGAGAGAGAGAGAGTGTTTATACTTTTTACATTCTCAAAATAGACTCATTACTTTTTCAAACTAAACAGAATATGCTTCAGCTTCAGCCCTAAACCTTTTCGGTCAAGCAGTGTATCGATCATGTGTGCATATGTGTCTTGCCTGCCTTGTGTTTGTGCTTTGTTCTGTGTTATGACCGAAAAAAAAAAAAAAAACTAATCTAAATCTAAAGAAACAAGAACATGCATTTAGTCAGATGAGTATTTTTCAGAGTAAATGTGAGTTTGAACAGGTGAGTTCTTCCTCCTGCAGCCATTCTGTACCAGGAATACAGCGACGTGGCCATCAACAGAGAGATCCAGAGGCAGCAGGGGAAGGAGCCGGGCACCGAGGAGGACGGTCTGAGGGACGAGGGTTCTGACGGGACCCCCTCCCCCTCCAACCTGTCCCCATCCAGCTCTTTCCGCTCCTCACGAGGCTCTGCTTTCGCACTGTGGCAGGACATCCCAGACGTTCGTAGCACCGGACAATTAGACACCTTCAGCAACGAGGAAAGAAAACTACAAGAGGTGAATGTTGGGCTGAACATCCACCAAGGGTCAAAGGTCAGGGGTTAATGAGGGCAGTGAAAGCAGACTAAACTAATGATTAAACAAACTAGTGATCCTATTCTGTTTTCTGGTGGTCTGGTTCTGGTAGTCTGATGGTCTGCTAGTCTGGTTCTGGTGGTCTGTTTTATGTGTGGTGGTCTGGTGGTCTGTTATATGTGTGGTAGTCTGTTATATGTGTGGTGGTCTGTTATATGTGTGGTGGTCTGTTATATGTGTGGTGGTCTGTTATATGTGTGGTGGTCTGTTTTATGTGTGGTGGTCTGTTTTATGTGTGGTGGTCTGGTGGTCTGTTTTATGTGTGGTGGTCTGGTGGTCTGTTTTATGTATGGTGGTCTGGTGGTCTGTTGTATGTGTGGTGGTCTGGTGGTCTGTTTTATGTGTGGTGGTCTGGTGGTCTGTTTTATGTATGGTGGTCTGTTGTATGTGTGGTGGTCTGGTGGTCTGTTTTATGTACGGTGGTCTGGTGGTCTGTTGTATGTGTGGTGGTCTGGTGGTCTGTTCTATGTTTGGTGGTCTGTTATATGTGTGGTGGTCCGGTGGTCTGTTATATGTGTGGTGGTCTGGTGGTCTGTTGTATGTGTGGTGGTCTTGTCCTTGTGCTGGACTCTCACTGTGCAGATGTGTTCTGTTCCATCAGGCCAAGTTTGAGCTGGTGACGTCAGAAGCCTCGTATATCCGCAGTCTGACCATTGCTGTCGACCACTTCATGCTGTCGCAGGATCTGGCAGAGTCTCTGGGAGTCCAGGACAAGCAGTGGCTATTCTCTAAACTACCTGAAGTCAAAGATGTCAGTGAGAGGTGATGAAACCTGCTGCACACCTGACCCACATGGACCCATATGGACCACAGTCTGTAGACCTGTTAGATCCAGACGCACATGGACCACAGTCTGTAGACCCAGACCCACATGGACCACAGTCTGTAGACCTGTTAGACCCAGACCCACATGGATCCGTATGGAGCACAGCCTGTAGACCTGTTAGATCCAGACCCACAAGGACCACAGTCTGTAGACCTGTTGGACCTAGACCATATGGTCCTTGTGGGTCTGGTTCAGGGGTCTCAAACAACTTCAATTTCTCTTTGTTATAGTGCAAAAAAACATAAAATTAGGAAAACATTTAGATTTACAAACAATCCTGTCACAATAAAATGTGGAAAAATCTGAAGAAAATGAAATTTATAAAATTAAGCACAATTTTAACAATTTAGTGTCTTTGTAGTAGATCTGATCCATAATGCACATGCGTAAATGATAAACTGAGGAATAATATTGTTAGAATTGAATCAAAAATATCTAAAAATAAAGCCTTTAAAAGTGAATTTGATCAGGTCACAGTTACTCAGTTTAGTGGACAAGAAAAAAAGTATAAATATGAGATTAAAAATGCATAATTTTAAGAGAAAATGTTAAAATTGTGTCACAAGTCACAATTGTGAGATACAAAGTCATAAAGTACAGATATTTATATACATGTAAAGAATATAAAGTACAGGTATTTATGAACAAATACAGGGAGTGCCAGAAAAATAACTACTCAACTAAAGTACAGATACGTAAAAAAAATCTACTTAAGTACAGTAATTAAGTACTTTTACTTAGTTAACATTTGGAATTGCATTTTTTTCAAGGTTATTTTACTGGAGATCAAATCAGGCTGAAAGAGTTTGAGACCCCTGGTCTGTGGTCCATGTGCACAGTAAATTTTGCAGTATTAAATCAACACTTAGAGAGTTTATTTAACTTCTTCTAGAGTGTATTTGGTCCCATTGTCTCCAAATTAACACTGCAAAATCTACAGTGTGGGTGTGGCTTAGATAGTTATACTAGCAGGCTAACCTTCTGTATCTTCAGGTTTCTCCAGGACCTGGAGCGGCGGCTGGAGGAGGACATTCTGCGCTTTGATGTGTGTGACATAGTGTTGGATCATTGTCCCACTCTAAGGAGGGTTTATGTGCCGTATGTAACCAACCAGGCTTACCAGGAGCAGACCTACCAACGGCTGCTGTGAGTACCAGGGAACACACTGGGCATGTGCAGAATGCTCATGTAGGCCAGGGGTGTCACATCCTTGTCTTGGAGGGCCGGTATTCTGCATGCCTTAGATCAGGGGTCGGCAATGAAGGCTGAATACCGTTGCACCTCTTACCCCTTCCCCTCCGCTTTGCGCGTCCACTTGTAAGGCTAAGGGTGTCTCAATTCACATTAAGGCCTGCATCCTTATCAATGGCATTTCCCCCCTTTTTTTCTTATGTATACTTTGTTTTCATACTATCTTATTAATGTATTGACACCAGAAAGGATGTTGTGAACTTACGACATATGCGATCATAATGTCTGTTTATCCCATGCAAATGCGTCACAGAGTAACACAAAGGTACAGGGGTAACTGCGAATTACCAGTGTTCCACAGATAATACTGATCCCATGCGAATGGGGCATTACTCTGGAATTGGCAACTTGACTATTTTGGGCTTCCTCCTTGGACGTCTTATGAATACAGCGGTACATGTCTGTAGATAAGTAACTCTGGACACACTATCTGAGGACATGAAGACCTCAGGACACTTGGGTTTGTCTTTAGGGACCCTCTACTTACTACCACATAAGTGTGATGTTGTTTAGAACTTTAGAAGAGGTCTAAAAATACCCTTTCGTGTCGGCGAAAAAGACATGCCCTAATCACTTCCATGTGAACACAGTTTGGCTCAAAATGGCAAAATCCAAATGTCTCAATGTTCATCCAAATGGTGCGATTTTCTTGTCAACTATATGTATGTACTCCTAATCATCTAAAAACTAAACCAAACTTTTATTTTTACTCTGGATAATCCCTTTAAATTGTGGAGTCCAGCTGTTGAGGGCTAGGTGTCCATAAGCTCCCTGTCAGGGTGTTCAGGTGCTCCTCTACATGTACATGACCAAACATGCAGATGTTTGAACTGGACTAAGCTGCAGCATGTTTGCAGGGTAAGAACAGGACAGAAGATCAGCAGTGGAATTCTCTGGAATGTTGACTGCATTTCAGCAAAAGCCATTAAGACGCTTCTCCCACTCTGCACATCTTGTTCTGTCAGGCATGAAAACCCTCGCTTCCCTGGCATCCTGGCCCGCCTGGAGGAGGACCCCATCTGCCAAAGACTGCCTCTGACCTCCTTCCTGATCCTCCCCTTCCAGAGGATCACACGCCTTAAAATGCTTGTTGAGGTACTCCAAGAAACTGTCACTATCAAAGTCATGTTCACACATGAAGTTCAGATGCATCAAGCCATCTGAACCAGGTCTGTACTGGTTCAGGTCTGGTTCAGGTCTGTGCTGGTTCAGGTCTGGTTCAGGTCTGTGCTGGTTCTGGTCTGGTACTGGTCTGTGCTAGTTCTGATCTTGTTCAGATTTGGTTCAGATCTGGTTCAGGGCTGTGCTGGTTCTGGTCTGGTACTGGTCTGTGCTAGTTCAGATCTTGTTCAGATTTGGTTCAGATCTTGTTCAGGTCTTGTTCAGGTCTGGTTCAGGTCTGTGTGTAGGGTAAATTATTGTCGGTAGAGTCTTGGTGAATTCATGAAACCTATGAACTGGACAGAGGTTCTGGTCAGAGTCCCAAACCAGGTCCCAGAGGTTCTGGTTTGGGACGTCCCAACCAAACAAACAATCTGTCCTCAGTCCGTCCTCAGTCTTTCTGTCCTCAGTCTTTCTTCAGTCAGTTTGTCCTCTGTCCTCAGTCTGTCCACAGTCTAATCCATCAGCACAGAATTCTACAAGTCACATGACAAACCTGTTTGTGAACACACACATACACACACATACATACATACACACACACACACACATACATACACATACACACACATACACACACATACACACACATACATACATACACACACACACACACATACATACACATACACACACATACACACACATACACACACACACACATACATACATACATACACACACACACATACATATACACACACACACACACACACACACACACATGGTTGGGAATCATAAATGACCATGTTTTGGCACATACATAAGTATTCAGAGAATGCCTAATCTCGTCCCTATTTTGTGCCAATCTGAAGTGTCTATGACAACCTGTTCTTGAGTTAGAGACAACAATGTGATTTTGATTGATTTCTTCTAAATGCAACCTTGACCTTTGACCTTTTGCAACATTGATAATGTCATTATATGTATATATCCATCAGAGTGTGTAATATTATAATATATCCAGTACTGATTAAGTTATAGTGTGATAGGTCAACACACACAGTCACTTGACACACACAGTGTTACACAATTTAATTTTGTCACATGTCACCTTTGACCTCCAGATATCTCAAAAACTATTGGTAGTATAGTGATAACACCAATTATGAGAATTGTGGAAATCTTCATTCCACATCGTTTATTACCAATCTGAAAGTTCTGTGACCCTCCGCCCCCATGTAATTTCATGGTGATATCTCAAGTATTCATTAATCTCACCAAACATTGGTTGGGAGAGATTATTCTAATCAGTGTGTGTGTGTGTGTGTGTCCGCAGAGACAAATCATGCTATAACTCAATGAATACTTGAGATACCACCATGAAATTACATGGGCCTACACATATAGCTGATGCGTATTGGATGCAATTATCCATTTGAGTAAAGGTGAAAGGTCAAGGTCACAATTAACTAAAAGGTCAAAATCATGTTATTGGTTATAACTTAAGAACAGAGGGTCACAGAACTTTCAGATTCGTAAAAAACTATGTGGAATGAAGATTTCTATACACAACCATTTACGCACCGTGGTGTGCTCACTTTTTAAACATGAGTCACACTGCGAGGTCGAGCGATGTTATGTTAAAAGCTGATTTTAAAGTGTCACACAGAGAAAACATTCGATGTTACAGTAAATTCTGCTGCTAAATATTGTGAAGGAAAAAATGTCCACCAGCCTGCGTCAGTTCTGCACAAAAAACCACAATTCATCCACCGCGCTGTCAGGTTGTCATGGTGACAACTTACTGTCCTAGTCTCTGGCTGCTAGCTCTAGAAGTTCTATTACCTCACATCAGCTTTGCGTTTTGTTTAGCTTTTGAGTAAACGTTGTAAACTGGTGTGAAATGGTCGTACCACATAGATTAATTGAGCTCTGCGCAAGCTCTACATTTGCTATTAATACATTACTTCTTGTATTGCTAATGTTCAAATTCATCATTTTTAAAGATATGCTGTGGCGAGATCACAAAGCTTCCTCTTTATATTCTACACTACAATGCAAAAGAGTTTGTGCAATGGAATGACTGATGCAGGATGGCTTTTTTTTTTTAATCGACAACCGGACTTATGACTGGACAACGTTGATGCGGTCAATCATCAGTCAAATGGTCATTGGTTAACCTCCCTAATATAGTATTGCAAAAGGTCAAAGGTCATGGTCTCATTTAGCAAAAAGGTCAAACTCACATTATTGGCTCTAATTCAAGAACGGGTTGTCATAGAAACTTGAGTTTGGCACAAAATAGAGGCGAGATTCGGCATTCTCTGAATACTTGTTTTCAGTTACTGTTATTTGTTACTCGTGTGACTGACTGGAGAACAATGTCTATTCTATTCTATTCTATTCTATTCTACTCTATGTTTTTCAGAATATCTTAAAGAGGACCACTCCAGGTTCTTCAGATGAGGACACAGCCACCAAAGCATTCAATGAGTTAAAAAAGGTACAGTTGAACACACAAACATGTGGTCCAGGGGCCAGAAAGGGTCCAACACAGGGACCACTAGTCCTTCTGAAAACAGTCTGAGAAAAGTCTGGTCCTTTTGAGAACAGATGGGTCTGAATGTGGAACTGGAATTAAACAGGTCTGACAATTCTGGGCTGGTGTGTGTGTGTATAGTGTATTCCTATCTTTATGAGGACATTAATATGTTTACACAGTCACACCATGGGGACCTCTGACACTATGGGGTCCAAAATTCAGGTCCCCACAAAGGTTAAATATAAATGTAGGTCCCCACTAGTAAAATAAGAATGATATGGCCCTATAAATACATTAATTCTTTTTCTTTTCTGGAAGTCCTCATAAAGCATGAGTGAAATAGGTGCAAAGAGTAACATGTATTCTTCAAAAGTTTAAAGATGTGTTTACTTTTTTAAACCATGTTTTTATTTTTATGTATTTTCAAAAATATGTTTTGTGTATTTAGTTTTAATTATTATTTTAGTTTTTTAATTTGTTTGTTCATTTTGTTTTTTATTTAATTACATTTTTTTGTCTTATATAACTATTATTTTATTTTAATTTATTTTACTTTTAAATGTGTTTACACTCACTACCCAGTGGCTACTTAATTATAAACTTGTCCTCATGAGACATGGAAATGTGTGTGTGTGTGTGTGTGTGTGTGTGTGTGTGTGTGTGTGTGTGTGTGTGTGTGTGTGTGTGTGTGTGTGTGTGTGTGTGTATGTGTGTGTGTGTGTGTGTGTGTGTGTGTGTGTGTGTGTGTGTGTGTATGTGTGTGTGTGTGTGTGTGTGTGTGTGTCCTCAGATCATCAGAGAGTGTAACTCCAGTGTCCAGTCCATGAAGAGGATGGAGGAGCTCATTCACCTCAATAAGAAGATCCATTTTGAGGGAAAGGTGACCATGAGGTTTTTTATTAGTTGAAGAATATTGATTCATCTAAAGATAGTTTTACTTCATTTGATTAATCCATTATTAATCTCATCCAACATTGATTGGGAGAGATGATTGTAATCACTGTGTGTGTGTCTGTGTGTCAGACATACATGTCTGTCGTCTGTTGTTTATAACCTACATGTCTGTCCTCTGACGTTTATAACATACATGTCTGTCCTCTGTGTCATTTATAATCTACATGTCTGTCCTCTGTGTCATTTATAACATACATGTCTGTCCTCTGTGTCATTTATAATCTACATGTCTGTCCTCTGTGTCATTTATAACATACATGTCTGTCCGCTGTGTCATTTATAACATACATGTCTGTCCTGTTGCAGATCTTCCCTCTGATCTCTCAGTCTCGTTGGTTGGTCAAACATGGTGAACTCCTGGAGGTGGACACTCAGACCATGAGTATTTCTGGATCAAAGTTCAAACTACCGACCAAACCTGTGTACCTTCACCTGTTCAACGACTGTCTCCTGCTGTCCAGGAGGAAGGAGTGAGTCACATGATCAGCAGAGGCTCTGAACCTGAACCACACTACTCTGTTTCTGTTGGATCCACATGGACCACAGACTATAGACCTGGCGGATCCAGACCCACGTGGGCCACAGTCTGTAGACCTGTTAGATCCAGGTGTTTCTTTTCTAATGGGGTCTGAGATCAAAACAATCAGGACTAATGTCAGAATAAAGTTTATATTATGGGATACATTTTCGTCATCACATGGTTTGTCAGTATGTCTGTCTGACTGTCTGTGCCCGTGTATCTGTCTGTCTGTGTTTGTCTGTCTGTGTGTTTGTCTGTCTGTCTGTTTGTCTGTCAGCAGCTTTACACAAAAACTACTGGACCAATTTCTATGAATTTTTCAGTGAAGGTGTGAGGTGGTCCAGAATACATCCTGTTACATTTTGGTGAATGTAGGTCAAATGTAGGTCAAAGGTCGCAGTCACCAAAAATGTGTTTTTCCAATGATCAGAGATCGGGCCAATCAGGTAAAATGTTTGTAGGGGGCGAGGTTTGTTTTGACTGTAACCACTTGTTATCTTTGTTTCTAAAATGACTCCCAGATGTTTCGGAACGACTTTATGTCAACATTAACTGTAGACAGGAGTGTGACTGCCCAAGGACACAACAGCACTAGGACAGGGCGGCTGTGGCGCGGCTGTGGCTCAGCGGGTAGAGCGGGTCGTCCGATGATCGAAGGGTTGGCGGTTCGCGTCCCGGCTCTGGCTGTCCACATGTCGAAGTGTCCTTGGGCAAGACACTGAACCCTAAGTTGCTCCCAGTAGGGTCAGGCAGCGCCTGTGTCTTGGCAGCAGCCGTCTACTGGTGTATGAGTGTGTGAATAGGTTTCTGTGAAGGGCTTTGTGACCCATGTCTGTGAAAAGCGCTATACAAATAAAGATTACTTACTTACAGTGTGGGATTCAAACTACCAACCCTTCAATTTCTGGACAGCCTCCTCCACCCACTTTCTGAGGAAGAAACATCTACCATCAAACTGGAGTCAAATACTGATGTGAACTCTGTGGACAAACATATGTCTGCAGCTGTCAGATGGTCCAGTTCAGGACAATCAGTGTTAACCATCAATAGTATGTTCATCCAATAATATAAACTCTATTCTGACTTAGTGTTTGGATCCCAGATCTGAATGGGTTCACTGACTGTCTGTCCTTCAGTCCTCATATGTTTAGCCTGTTTGCTTTCACTGCCTGTTCTTCTTCAACATATGAGTCTTTATTACCTCTGCTGAGGAGGTTATGTTTTTGCTGGCATTTGTCTGTCTGACTGTCTGTCTGCCTGTCTGTCTGTGTACAACATAACTTGAAAACTTAGGGGTGGATTTTGATGAAATTTTCAAGGTAAGGTGGTAAATGGGGAGATCAACAAATTATTACTTTTTGGGGGGGGTTCTGCCTTGGCGGAGGTCTGTGCTCTCAGAGTGATTTTCTGGTTTTATTTAATTTAATTTAGTTTTATTTTATTTCATTATTTACTTTGTCAAATGGCCCACTTTGACCACATCCTCTTAAATGGAAACAGTCATATGAACCAAACTGGACCAGACTAGACCTAAATGGACCTAACTGGACTTAACTGGGTCTAACTGGACCAAACTAAATCTAACTGGACCTAAGTGGACCTAACTAAATCTGACTAGACCAAACTGGAACCATCAGTAGAAACCATGCAGTGTTTGAAATCTCCCTCACTAATCCTAACCCTAACCCAGTGTCTGTGGATTTTTCACAGCCCGTGGAAGTTCCTGGTGTTCGTTCACGCCAGAATTATGGAGCTGAAAGTCAAGGATCTGAGTCAGAAGCTTCAGGGAATCTCAGGTTTCATCTTCCACCTGCAGCTGTGTGAAGGCCAGCAGCTCAAGCACCAGATCCTGCTCAAAGCCCACACTGAGTGAGCACCCACTGAACACTCACTGACCACCCACTGAACACCCACTGAACACCCACTAACCACCCACTGAACACCCACTGAACACCCACTGTACTGAAGGAAACATCACTATGGGAATGTATGACGAGTGAAGAACATGACATGAGCTGATCTGGGATCAGCAGCTGATTCTGAATGAACTTGTCTTTGACATGAACGTGTTCATGAACATGTTTGACCATTTAATTTATGAAATTTTATTAGAAGCTGAGGTTCCTCTGCAAACTTAAATCACCACTGTAGTATCCACACACCAGGTCAGTGTCTGACCCTGACCTCTAACCCTTACCCTGACCCTATCAGAATGAATCTGACCACTTCTGCTTGTGTCTTTAAAGGAGCGGGAAACAGAGATGGATCACTGCCATGTTTCCATCCAACCCACTGGATGACATCGAGCAGGCCAATGAGAACGACGGTCAGTGGAGGACCACAGGAATCTAACCCTAACCCTAACCTTAACCCCTGACCCCTCACCCTCTTAGGTTATATTCTAACTGCAGGCAAATGTTCCTAAATCAGACTTTTTGCTTCCATCTGACCTGTATCTGACCTGTTAAAAAACAGTCTGAATGGCACAAATCCGATGTTTTTTTAAAAAAAATCTGACCCAGAACATACGTGGTACTAAATCCAATACATGTCCGATACGTGTCCAGACGAGACAAAATATGTTCATCGACCACCCTTTTTCCCATGATGAAGACAAGATGACACAGCTGTTCTAAAAACAGCGATGACAACCGTGCCAATGTGTGTTTGTCGCCGAATAAGAACAACACGAAAATGTCAGAGTCGCGAGTTGGAAATAGTTAAACTTTTAGAACAGTCAATGTCACAATTCTCTTACTCACCAATCAAAAGCAAGGAGGAGGCGGGACAACCTCAGTCAACAACCACTGAAAAGAACGGTGGCGTATTTGGACCAGCTTGATCTTAGCAGTTTCAGACAACCCTGTTATTTACCACCCGTTACTTAAGGGGTACCATAACTCGGGCCCGCCCACAAAATGCAGATAACACTCCCCCCAGCCCGTCCCCCATTACAGCGAATCTGAAGTAGCATTAGCATTAGCATCTACAAGATAAGACGGCACCACAGTAGCTTACTGCACAAACTCAAAAAAAAAAAAAGGCAAGGCAAACTGGTCCATGTGCTCTCTGTGGAAACAACACGCAACAACACAAAACCTAGCTGGATGCTACTCTGGGTTGGTAAACACAAACAGAGTGAGAGGGGAGGGGGGAGTGTTCCTTCACATTCTCTGAACTAATCAGAGACGCCTCATTACCACGTGATGGATATGTATGAGGAAGGGGCAGACAAATAATTTTTTACCCTCCAAAAACCATCTGGAAACAAAGCAACATGTCTTTTTAAATAGAACCAGCACACGTGTTTAATGACAATGGAGAACACAGTAATACTAATGAAATAACCACAGAATAACACTTTTAAATCTTTACTTGCACGTCGATACTACGCTGTTGCCCACAGCAACTGCTAGCATCTTAGCCTTCCACATATGTGACGTTTTAAGCTATATTTCCTCATTCATCACTTCAGGGTCACTTCAGGGACGCATTCCATTCACACTCAAGACTGATAAAAGTTGCATTTAATGTGTAATATGGACGAGCACACAAAGAAAATCAGATTTCACCAAAAAAAATCTGATTTGTGCATTAAGACCTGGTGTGTGAACGTAGTCTTCTTCTCCATCCATCCATCCATGATCTTCATCTTCTCTGTTGTGTTGCAGACATCTCCCAGGTTCAGTGCATCAGAGGTTATCAGGCTCAGGAACATGATGAGTTAACGCTGGAGAAGGCCGACATCCTCCACGCTAAGACCATCACCAGTGACGGTAAAAACCTGGACCTCTTCCACTTCTGCATCTTATGAGGTGTTTGGGTTCCCCAGGTTTGATATGTGCTGTCTACTGTGATTCCAGGGTGGGTGGAGGGGATCCGCCTGTCAGACGGGGAACGGGGCTGGTTCCCCAAAACCTATGTGGAAGAAATCACCAGTCGCAGCGCTCGCCTCCGCAACCTACGAGAAAACATTCGCATCAAATGTGTCACACAGAAATTAGAGGGAGAAGACTGAAGAGGCGGAGCAATGCAGAGGGTTGACATAAGTGGACATGAGACTAGATCTGGAAAGTCCTGTTCTCACAGGCACACAGAATCCACCTACATGGACCTGAACACATCAACAGGCCCCACAAAGTCCACCTGCCAGGACCTGAACATTCCAACAGGCCCACAGAGTCCACCTGCAAGGACCTGAACACAGCTTTAAGGGTTCGTTTATGGACTTTCCAAAGGTTTGACACAACCAGGCACATTACTGTATAATGTTAAGGCCAGAGTTTAGAACGAATCACAGCGTATTTAATTCCTGATAATTTTCTTTTTCATTTCAGTGGGTCTCCATTCGCTTTGGTTTAGACGGTTGTATTAGAGTCACTAAAGAAAGTAAAACACATAACACTCTCTGAATAAAGTCATATAATATGGGGCTAAAAGCTGTAATTTTACCAGAATCAAGTCAATTACAAAACTCATAATTTTACAAAAAAAAAATCGTAAAATTTTGAGAATAACATCATCATTTCATTCTTGTGGACTACTTTCACTTTGACCAAAACCAGACCAGAACTCGACTCCATACAAATTCCATGTGAAATGGACATCTCCCTCTCAAAATGTGTGACAATGGGTTTGACCTTTCAAGGTCATTTAGGTGCCTACATGTAGTTTCCTATCTGTCAACAATGGTAAATGAGTACTTACAGCCACTTTCAAGTGACCTTGATTTTGAACCAAAAGGTTAAAGGTCATGGTTTGAATTTTGAAGCCCATACCAGGTTTTCTATCTGTCCATAATAGTAACCAAGTCTCTGTCTCCACTGGTTTTTCCGTTGTAGTCCATTTTAGTTTTTTAAGTATTCACCCAGTGACCCCTAACCTCTTGGGTAAACAATAGGTTAAACTCTATACACACAAGATGCAGAATTGAAAGGCCAGCATTTCGGTGCTCAGTAGAAATATGTAAGAAAAATAGTTTAAAAAGTATATCCAAAATGAGATTTTGACCTTTATTGTGACCTTTAACCTTTGACTGAGCATCGTGACGACACGAGGGTGTGGCTCAGTTGGTAGAGTGGGTCACCCAATGATTGAGAGGTTGGTGGTTCGCGTCCCGGCTCTGGCTGTCCACATGTCAAAGTGTCCTTGAGCAAGTCACTGAACCCTGACTTAGTCTCCCAGTAGGACTGACAGAACCTTAGAAACTTACTGGTGTATGAGTGTGTGTGTGTGTGAATGGGTGAATGTGAAGCTAATGTAAAGTGCTTTGAGAACCATGAAGGTGGAAAAGAACTATATAAGTGAAGACCATTTACCATTCAAATTTGTCCTTCAAGGTTCTGATGTCAAAGCACATCAACAGTGAGAGCAAAAATAAGCTACAAGCTAAAGTGAGTATACAGGAATGAAAAGGACATTCATGATTTTAATCTAATCTAATTTAAACCAAGTAGTTTCTGGTGGTCTCATAATGAACAACTTGGAACATTCTGTGATGTTCTTCATTCATTTAAGAGTTTATGCACAAAGCCAAATACTGAGCCTATTAGCCCCACCTACCATACTGAGCCTATTAGCCATTAGCCCCACCTACTATACTGAGCCTATTAGCCCCACCCACCATACTGAGCCTATAGGTAGGTTTCAGTCACATCACTATGATGTCATCACGATTTTAGCTGGAGGGCAGGAAGTAACTATGGAGAATGCTGCTATGTAGGAAACCATCGAAGAGAGTGGTATTGTATGGATTTAGATCCAGTGTTGAACCACAGATACATACAGTTAGTTAAAAATATTTATTGGACGTGACCTGTATTTTATGAAAAGTAATGAGTATTGGACAGAACCCAAAGATTTGCCATCAATCTCTGCTGTGGATATTAGTAACTACCTGGTTCTGCAGATATTCTACTACACCAGCATGAAAGTGTAGAAAAGATTAGAAGCATACAATTTATTTGTCAATAACATTAGGCTTCAGGTTAGGGCTATGCTAATGTTAGGGTTCAGGTTAGGGTTACGCTAATGTTAGGGTTCAGGTTATGCTAACATCTGCTTCACTGTGAAGTCGAGGCTCATGTGCTAAAAACTGCAGTTCCTTGAGCAGCCACATGGGGGCGGATCATCTGTAAAGTTAGTCCAGGTTCCACATTCCGACTATTGTGGTCTAAAGTGGGCTGGACCAGGACAATTATATAAACAATAGGTTCAGAACTGATCAATCACATCAACATGAAAGTTTTTTGAGTGAAAAAAATCCAATTCTGTCATTGAAATATTGTCTGTAAACTGTACTTGAGCCAAATGATCCCATGAACCTATCAGAGCATGTGTTTGGATGGTGGGAGGAGCCAGATGAATCTATCAGAGCATGTGTTTGGATGGTGGGAGGAGCCAGATGAACCTATCAGACCATGTGTTTGGCTGGTTTGAGGAGCCTGATGAACCTTTTAGCGGCTAGGCAATAATGGGATCGGGTACGGGATCTTAGGTTCCAGTAGCTATATTTTGAAAATACACAATTCAAAAGTGTCAAACAGGAAGTGATTGGTGTGAAAAACATTAGAAAAGCCACAGATATGGAAGGATTGTGTAGCACAGAAAACAGTCACCAACAAAACACACAATTTAAAAAAAAAAAAAAAAGACAGGAATAGCCCTCAAGACATGAAGTTTCCAATTCTGTTTTAAACTGTAAAAGAAAAGCAAAACAAACAAACACTAAACAACACAACTTAAACCTGAAAATACCAATAATGAAACTAACACTGGCTTTGGTCTATTTATGCTAACACCAAAGCTAAAGTAAGCTTATGCTTACACCAAAGCTAATGTTTGCTTTGGTGCATTCATGCTAACACCAAAGCTAATGTGAGCTTCAGTGCATTTACGCTAACAACAAAACTAACGATGGCTTTGGTCTGTTTATGCTAAAACAAAGCTAATGTTTGCTATGGTGCATTTATGCTAACACCAAAGCTAATGTTTGCTATGGTGCATTTATGCTAACACCAAAGCTAATGTTTGCTATGGTGCATTTATGCTAACACTGAAGCTAATTTTTGCTTTGGTGAACTTATGATAACACCAAAAATAAGGTTTGCTTTGGTGCATTTATGCTAACACCAAACCTAATGTTAGCTTTAATCTGTTTATGCTAACACCAAATCTAACTTTAGCTTATGCTTACACCAAAGATAATGTTTGCTTTGGTGCATTTATGTTAACACCAAAGCTAACACACACCACTCCCACAGTGAGCTTTCAAAATGTGTTCTTTGCATTGGGTCCCACAGGAGTGAAGGGCTCTAATATGAACCTTACAAGTAAATTAGTGTTTTTCTGACACAGTGATGGACTCTAAACCAGGACCATCAAACATACAGATCAATATGATCTAAAGTGGATCAGAACTAGGCCTATGTTTAAAAAAAATATTTTCTGATTCTGGATCGATTCGCATATTAATTATTTAGGATACATCCAAAGATCAAATTTTATTATTTTAATTTGTAGTACATTTTTCCACCAGTGAACATTTCCTCCAGTGACCCCCGGCACGTCATTGAATTCACGCAGGTGCAGTCGGTGTGTGACCCCGCAGTGTGTGACCTCAAACAAACATGGCGTCAGAGAATAGTGACAGAGTTAGTAAAAACTTTCTGAAAACACCACCGTCTCTCAAGGCTCCAGTCTGTAAATATTTCTGGTTCCGAAAACAAAAAGACACAAATGTGTCTTGACAAAACCAATGCCGTTTGCAATTTGTGTCAAATCGAAGTGAAGTATTTTGGAAATACGACTAACTTGAACAAGCACTTGCAACGACATCATCCGGGCGGGGGTCCAGCCGTCCACAGGACAAACAGGACAGCAAAGGAAGCTGAAAGAAACTTTAACACTGCCAGACAATTCAGCACCATCTCATAGCGTAACCATGGCGATTGCAGAATTTGTCTGTAAAGACATGCGGCAGTACTCCGTCATTGACAAAGAGGGCTTCAGGTGGCTTTAAACAATATTGTTTGAAATCATAATGCATTTGTTCATCCCCTGAATGTTTTAAGAGTTAAAAAATAGTGAACAATAATAGAAAATAAATTTTAAAAAGTGCCTTATTTCTGGCTTCCCTGAAAAAAAAAAAAGCTGGCTGAACGTCACTGTGACACAGTCATGAAATAAAATTTTTTTTAAAACAACACTAACCTGAATTGGATCGGATCAGTTAGAATTGAAAAGAATCGATTCTTAATCTTCAGAATCAGAATCTGATGGATTCTTAAAATTTGAATCAATACTCAGCTGTAGTCAGAACTAGTAGAACATTATCAGAATAACTTATAAATATGAACAAATACAAAGTTTCCTCTTTGTTCTAAAAAAGGAAAGTTATGTTTAAATAAACAAACTATGAATTGTCAAAACATATGAAAAAATAAAATATGAAGGTGTGTTCATGTTCTAGTGTTGGTCCTGTTTGGTTTATGTTTGTTCTTCTTGCTTCAGTTAATCATATGTTAGCATTTCATTATGTTCAGTTTGTTGATGTTTCTCAAAAGTTTGTTAATTTTTTTGTTATTCTTCTTTATTTTATTTCTCTTCATGTACCGTTCTTCAGATGTGAATGATGATACATTGATGTTTTTTATTCAAAAACTCAGATAAACTCGGTTAGATTGTTTTTTATTCTGTTATTTATATACTTGTCCTGGTCCGGCCCACTTTAAACCAGAACTGGTTTAACCTCACAGTGTTCAGACCTCAGACGTGATGATGGTAGAGTGTTCAAATATGGACACTTCCAGCTGGAGCTGAAGCACTGGCCCACATTCAGACCTTTTTTTTTACCTACCTGGTCTAGAACTGGCCCAGTGGGACTGAGCTGGACCAGTCTACTCCCTGTAAACCTGTTGGTTCTTCCAATTATTATTTAAATGTTTTTGTATTTAAATTGTTTTTTCTTTCACAGTGTAGATGAAAACATGTAGAAAGACTAGAACCTGTTTCCTTTAATTTATATGAACAGACTTCAGGATTTCCCACCATCAAAAGTCACCTAGTCATATATATATGGCACCTCAATTTATGAAATGAAGTCGTTCCAGAAATGGTTTTGGAACGTGATTTTTTTAAAAACTACAGTAGATTTGTATTTTACATGTAAAAGGCCTAATTGGTTCCAAGGCCCCCAATACTACCCCCTAAACCCTTTAAAAATTATTAAAATTATCCACATTTTGTAGGAAATATGTGTTAAAAGTAAAATAAAATAATTTATTAAACCATTAAAATGAACAAGACCTGTAAATCATTGTCATACCATTGTGGTTGTTTTGTGGTCACTGCTTTGTACCTGTTTGGGTCCACTTTCACCTTCAGCAGTGTTTGTTGAGGGACCGGGAATCACTTTCTTTGGGACCATGATGAATAATAAAGTTGTAATGAGCACACTGGAAAAACTCACCAAACAACAGTAAAGGTGCTTCCACACTGACCGCAGTAAGAACTGTGTGACCAATGAGGGTCAAAGACACATTAAAAGCATCATGGGTAGTTCCGTTCTAGCCAATGGGAGGCCAGCAGGGTGTTGGGGGATAGCCAATGGGAGAACAACTGAAATCAAATCGCGAATATGATGCTACGTACAAGTGTACAGTACGTAAGTATTTACGTACAGTACGTATAGTACTGTGTTTACGTTTCAGGGGTTTTGTTTCGTATTTGTTCATGTTTGTTTTTCTTTTGTATTCACAGATGAAAATTTTACGTAAAGGCGTCTTGTAACTTGGATTATTCATTAGTTGGGCCTTTTGTAAATTGAGGTACTGTCTATATATATATATATATATATATATATATATATATATAGACAATGGCGTATTAGCGCCACATTGGGGAAAAAATACTTTTCACTTTGAGAATAAAGTTGTAATATTTCCAGAATAAAGCCATCATACTGTGAGAATAAAGTCTGTCTTGTTAATTTGTTTTATTAGATTAATTACAGGGTTGATTTGGATTAATTTGGATTAATCATGATTAAATATTAATTTTTAATCAAAAAGTTGTGTTTTATTTTCAATGAGTAACCAGACAGAATATATCTGTACTGAATATGTTTGTGACACATTAGCCTAGTACTAGCATTAGTCTAGTGCTAGCAGAATCCCTGACTAATGTATGCTTCTTGGTAGTGTTGGGTTTTTGTCATTCACAGAAATTCCAAGAATGGATTCAGAGGTGGAGCTGAAAGCATTGGAGAGATTGATCGACACCTACCAAACTCTGTGGTGCCTGTAGCTAAGAGCTAACCTGGAGCTAAAGGACGTAGACAGGCTAAAGCTAAGAGCTAACCTGGAGCTAAAGGAGGTAGACAGGCTAAAGCTAAGAGCTAACCTAGAGCTAACAGAGGTAGACAGGCTAAATCTAAGAGCTAACCTGGAGCTAACAGAGGTTGACAGGCTAAAGCTAAGAGCTAACCTGAAGCTAACAGAGGTAGACAGGCTAAAGCTAAGGTGCAATGTTAACTGTATAAAAACTGCAGTTGCCAGCCACTTCCCTGCCACCACTAAACAGGCAAATTCCATTTATCAAAAATGAATGAAGAATGTGAGAAAAAATCAGCAAATTTTAAATTCTTTTTACAGAAGCAACAACAGTCATTAAACTCCATAATCCACCATTTAGTTTAGTTATTCCTAACTTTCTCCGGACTCGTCAGTAAACTTCCTGGTGCTCTAATAACATCATCTTAAAGATTACACTGATTGGTTGTAGTACCGTCCTATTGCATACAGAGGGATTTGAAAGACAACCTTTTAGCCCCGCCTCCCCTGACTATGAAGCACTGGTAGACCCATACATGGAATGAATAGGGATAGCGCGGCTAGGCTAGTGGTTGAGGCTTGTTTGAAAAAAAAAAACCTATGCAAAATGTTCATAGTCCTTCAGCTAATGCTAATGTGTTAATGGTGGGCTTCTAGGAATAGTTTAGTGGGTGGGGCTAATAGGTTTAATGTAGTGGGCGGGGCTAATAGACTCAGTATTTGTGCGTAAAGCCTAAATGAAATTAGAACATCACAGAATGTTCCACGTTCTACATGGTACAGAACCAGTGGGAAACAGTATATTCAGTAAAATTTTAAATATTTTTAACACTTATTAAGTGATGACTTTATTCTGATAATATTATGGGTTTAATCTAGATATTTTATGACTTTATTCTAGTAGTGAGGGTGTTTTTATTTTCCCTAGTGTACCACTGCAGAAACTCATTCAGCATTTTGTTTGATTTATTTGTTTGTTTGTTTTAATATCAGTGCTGTTGTACACTGGATGTTTATTGGACATGACTGTAAATGTTAAAACATTTCAATAAACACTTTGTTTGACACTGTAAAAATGAACAACTGCAGTGATTCTGGAAGATTTTATTGTAAAAAAAACCCAAACAAAAACATTAAAGCAAAGAAGATTTTATTCACTTTCTGTTTGTCACTGTTCCAGCTGACCTTTAACCTTTAAAGACCCTTAAACACCCAAATGTCTTTAAGGATTAAAGGTGACGTTTGGGTCTTTAATGGTTAATAATGAATATCAGGGTGACACTGAGCATAAAAAAGTAACACATGGAAAAGGGGGCAGGTCTGAGTCCAGTCCCGATCCAGGTTCAGGTCAGACTGGGTCAGGTTCACATACGCTGACATCAGGAACTCACTGAGCACGTGTCACTCTTCTTTTGGAACATCCTGTTTGACCTTCCAGTTTAAAAGCATGGTCAGACCTACTGGCTCCAGTGGCTCGTGTTCTACCAGAGACTCGTTGAATCACCGTCAGTGTTGCCAGATAGGAAACGTACAACTATTGTACCCAAACCTCAAAATGATCGTATTTTGGGAGAAATTATCGTACATGAACAAAACATATACAATGTAGCCATATTCATGGTATTTTAATGTGAAAATTCACAATATTTCTGTAGTAGCTACTGGGTACAGTATTGCAGAAAAAGTACACAAGGAGGCCACCCCCACTTGTGCAGAGGTAGTCAAAGTACTCCCATTCTGTAGTGAAGTATGAGTACAACTACTAGTGTGAAAAATACTCTGGTAAGAGTAGAAGTACTGATTCAACTCATTTACTGAAGCAAAAAGTACAACTTCTGAACTGTAAAAAAGTAAAACTGCTTTTTTTTTGCTATGGATGAAATAATACTTATTTAAGCAGGAAAAAAACAGAAGAATATCCAAAAATAAAGCCTTTAAAATTGAGTTAGGAAAAATAAAGAAAAATAAATACTTAAACAAAGTACAGATACCTAAAAAAAATCTACTTCAGTACAGTAAAGGAAGTACTTCTACTTAGTTACTTCCACCTCTGTACCACAGCCACTTGTGCAGATGTTGTTGGTTGCCATGGCAACAGCCCTGCGTGTGCTGTGTGTCTTTTTGTGTCAGACACAGACGTGTGTTCGGACAACCAACTGAAATTATCGTACAGTTTGGAGTTTTTCCCATTATTGATCACACATTGTACAGAGGTAAAACTATTGTACAAATCCGATCATTATTGTATGTGTGGCAACACTGACCACCGTCATCTTCTACTTTAATAAAATGTGTTAAATTTCACTCCACTCCCCACTGGCCCCTCCCACTGGCGAGGCCTGGTATTACATGGTGAATAGATCGTACTCCAGTTTAATCCACCTTCATGGTTGTCAAAGCCCTTTGCATTCACACACAGCAGTAGGTGCTGCCGCCACACAGACTTGCTGGGGACATTTAGGGTTCAGTGTCCAACAACACTTGGATATGTGGACAGTCAGAACCAGGATTCCAACCTTTGGTCACTGGACAACCCATTGTACCAGGTGCCTCAAATGGTCACACCGAGTGAAAACTTCCATATTCACGCATCAAGATTACATACAAACTCAACAGAGAGACGCGTTTGGATGTAGATTCATCCCAGGCGGCATGTTGGACATGGTGCTGCAGCGTGTTGGACCTTATGGGCGTTGGAGCACGTAAAAAATGGATTCATATATGTCTCATCTAGTCTCGTTATCTGAACCCACTTTATCGTCACTGGGGTCGTGGGGGTCTGTGGGGGTCTGTGGGGGTCTGTGGGGGTCTGTGGGGGCCTAATCCAGCTACAATGGGTGAACGCGGAGTACACCCTGTATGAGTCACCAGTTCATCTCAGGGCTGAACATATATAGACAAACGATCACTCTCACATTCACACCAATGGACAATTTAGATTAACCAATGAACCTATCAGTGCATGTGTTTGGATGGTGGGAGGAAACTGGAGAAAACCCTCGCAGGCACAAGGAGAACATGCAAACTCCACACAGAAAGGTCTGGTGTGGGAATCGAACCAGGGCCTTCCTTGCTGTGAGGCAGGAGTGCTAACCACTGCACCGCAGATTCACATATGTATCTGGATTTTTTTCGCACCATATTTAAATGATTCATTTTAAGCTGGGTGGAAAAAAATGGCAGCTTGTCTCCAGCAGAGGGCAAAATATTTTTCTTCGACTATTATTATGTTATATTCATTCCCAGAAAAAATTAAAGGGAAGTCAGAATGGCGGACAATTTGATAAAACCCCTATGACGTTTTACGTCAAAAGGATGGGCATATTTTGGATTTTTTGCCTTGGAGGAAAGAGCAGAGATGGACGTGTGGAAAAATATTTGTAAACTCTGTAACGCACACGTAGCATACTGTGGAAACACCACAAACGTTACTGTGCACTTAGCAAGACACCATCCTGAGGTAAATGCAGAGCAGGAACAGATAAATAAGATAAATAAATACTGAAGAAAATAGTTTTTATATTGTACATTTCTTTGCCTCTTTTACATGCAGTCAAGGCTTTGAAATGAGAGTTTAAGTTCACTTTATTATGAAGTATGTTAATTTAAAGGCTCCTATTTGTGTTGTGTGCAGATAAATGTAGCAGTTTACTTCCCAAAGTCTGGTTCATTATTACTGCTGAAATCTAAATCTAAACTGGCTCACATATTATGTGAAAATCTTGGGGGAAATATGGCTCCTGATATGATCTGTAAAGCATCATAATTCAGCTTTTTCACAAGGTCTGGTGTTAAAAAAGCAAGCGAAATATCAAAGAATCGCAATTTAAATCAAATCGGCACCCCAAAAAATGGTTAAAAAAAATCCAATTGGCATAAAAGCATATTGTCCCAGACCTAATATAAACGCTCAAGTTGAAAATATTGAACCTTTCAGGCAAATTCGCATGACGGCGGGCCATTAAAGCCACTCAGCGTTGAGATGCTGCCAACGTCATGACAGAAGGAAGTATGACGCTTGGATCAACCCAGAAGGCAGCAGAAAGAAAAACTGAGCCTGAAATACCATTGAAAGCAGACGTCATCCAGGCGGAGTTCCTGGAGGAGGTGGTGGAATTCCCTGTGCTGCAAGCCCTTCTGCAGGATCGGGTGAACCCAAAAGGCATATCTGGGACCTCCAGAGCAGGTACAGAGCTGCAATCCAACTGACCTGAGCCATAGTTGAAGACAGACTGAACTGGAGGGACAGATTTTATTTACCTATGTTTCTATGTTTATCCAGTGTCCAGACTCAGGTGATTATGCGGCACGCCACAGTCGTACACATGTAAATTCGTGTTCAGTGTGGCTGTACCATAAGGAGGCGCTGTTGCACCACATATGGAACAAAAGGACACATTTGGAGACTGAAGGACATGTTTATGTGTGTGTTGACTTGGAACCAGTCCTTCTACTTCTCAGTTTTTCAGTTATAATATTATCAGTTCCTGACGACAGCTGCTGCTTTTCTCTGTAGTTTCTGTCTTTTCTGACTATGGTCTACGATCAGCTGGGCTCTAGAACCAGATCAGGTGGACTCTAGTACTGGATCAGCTGGACTCTAGTACCAAATCAGCTGGAGTCTCAAACCAGGTCAGCTGGACTCTAGTCCTGGATCAGCAGGACTACTGGATCAGCTGGACTGTAGAACTGGGCTGGACTGTATGTGACTCAGGGAGTTTGTGCTCAGCTGTGTCCGTTGGGGGGGCAGTGCTGTGGGGGGATCATGGGCTCCTGGGACTCCTTCCTGCTCCGGTACAGTTTGGCTTTGATGGGGGGGGCGGGGCCATTCCCATGGTTACAGCTGTTTCTGTCAGGCTGCCAATCAAACACAGTTTAGAGTTTAGTTTAATTTCTAGTTTATTTGTACAAATATATTAATGTCAACAGATAGACACTAGGGGGCGCTAGAGCACTTTCCTCTCTGCCCTTTATCAATGTAAGTGAATATATATATGTATATATATATATATATATATATATATATATGTGTGTGTGTGTGTGTGTGTGTGTGTGTGTGTGTGTGTGTTACAGATGAGGTGAAAAGCTCTATGTAATAAATGATAGTGAATAATAATATTTGCAGAAGTGTGTTGAATGTGTGACAGGTCCAGGCTCAGCAGGATCTGCAGAATTCATAGCATTCATGCTCACAGCGACACATGAATGTAACCACATGGATTCAAAAGGTCAGAGAGGTCAGGGGGGGCAGTTTTGGGTCAGGTGGAGAGAACATGTTGTAGTTTCAGACCTAAAACTACAGTTAGATTTTTTTTTATGTTGAAAACAATCAGTGCTGAAAGTCTGGATGTATTTTTGGGACATATGACAAACTGATTCATGACTTCCTCAAATGACCCTTAGCTGTAAGTTAGTGTGTAAAGATGTGAGGTCACATGTTTTACCTGCTGTAAATGGAAGATCCAGTTCTGATAGTCCTCCAAACAGGTACAGGATATCTTCAGAGGGTCCAGAAGGTCACCTGGAAGAACAAAGAGAACGGATGGATGGATGGATGGATGGATGGATGGATGGATGGATGGATGGATGGATGGATGGATGGATGGATGGATGGATGGATGGATGGATGGATGGATGGATGGATGGATGGATGGATGGATGGATGGATGGATGGATGGATCTTTACCTATCAGTTCAAAGTGCAGGCGTCCAGGCAGAGCTGATCGCTCCACTGCTCTGATGCTGTATCGAGCCAATCTGCCCTGAAACACAAGATAAAGACACATGCTAAACATGATGGTTGATGTTGATGATGTTCTACCGCAGCAGTAGAACAGTTGTTATTAAGAGAGTTCTACCGCAGCAGTAGAACAGTTGTTATTAAGAGAGTTCTACCGCAGCAGTAGAACAGGTGTTATTAAGTCAGTTCTACCGCAGCAGTAGAACAGTTGTTATTAAGAGAGTTCTACCGCAGCAGTAGAACAGGTGTTATTAAGTCAGTTCTACCGCAGCAGTAGAACAGTCATTTTACCTCATATGTGATGTTCATTTTTTTTGTGTCGACTGACAGCAGCAGAACATCCTGAGGGAAGAGAACCATCAATCTTTCTATGACGACCTGCAAGAACAAAAGCACAGATGTCACTGGTTCTACAGTCACTGTGGAAAAAGGTCACGTGACTCTTCAGTTACATTTAGGGTCAAAGGTCACTAGAACATGCATTTACTTATTGACATATAATCTGGTTCAAATTCTTTGACTTGTTCCAAATATTATCCTGAACTCTTTATGGAACTGTTTGTTAAAGTATTTATGGAACTGTTTGTGGAACCTTTGATTGAACTGTTGTTCTTTTAGTTATTGTTTAGTTGTGTTCTTCTGGGTGTAACACCCTGAAGTTACACACATATTGTAATGTATTCCCCAATTTTTCAGATTTAACTGTGTTAAATAATACAGTTGAATGAGTTGTAGTGTGTTGTTTTTGCCAGTAGAGGTCGCAGTAGTTACACACCAGCTCCACTCACAGTTTTGACTTTCCTTGTTTTTCTCTACACGGTGTCTTTCGTCATTGATAAATGTGAGAACAGACCTACTGCAGTATATGAATGATATGTGAAAAGGTGGTTAAAACCTTATTTTGCCTTTCGTTACATTATCTTAAACAGTATCCGCACCATCAAGAGGATTTTAAACTGCCGGATGCTGATATTTTGTTTTGTTTTTGTTGAAGAAAACTCCGGTGAGTAGCTGCGAGTAGCATTTAGCCTGTTAAGCTAATTTTTCCACTTATTTCAGTTATATGTCTTTAATTCTATGTACTTTTATGCTTCGTAACAATGATTAAATACCAACTGGGGATATATGTTAGGTTATTAAGGGTGACAATGTTGTTAAAAATGTGTTGTGTTGAAAGTATACATGCTAATTTACAAAAAAAAAGGTGTTTTTCTGAGCCGATACCTGCATATGTGCATATGTACTGAGAGAAAGTCCTTTTTTAATTAAATTCTTTTTTAACATGATTTGATTTTGTTCATGATTGTGTACATTAAGCAGTGTTAAAAAGCTTAAAACATTTAAAAACAATTTATATGCATTGTACTTTGTGTTGGCTGTTATTTTATAGCCGTATATGACAGGTTGTTGCTTGTTGGTTATATTCATTCATTGATTTTGAATTAACATGAGAATACATACTGTACAGTTAAATAGGATAATTTGATAAATGTTCTGCACTTATATAGTTCTTTTCCACCTTCATGGTACTCAAAGTGCTTTACATTAGCCTCACATTCACCCATTCACACACATTCATACACCAGTAGGTTTCTTAAGGTTCTTTCAGTCTGGTAATGGAGTTTGGAGTAGTGATGACATACAAGTTTTATTGTGCATTATTGTCGAGGAGTTGGACGAGGCTGTTTGCAATGAAAAAGTGCTCCAGCTGGTTTAGGCTAAAATGTCAGAGAATGGCTTCATTCGATAGATAGTGCTGGAATGAGTTAAAAGAATCTGCACAGCAATTATTGGGGATTCAGAAAGAAAACAGTGGAAATAGGGCTGAGCGATATGGAGAAAAAAATAATCTCGATGTTTTTGCTATATATCGATATACGATATATATCTCGATATCTATGCAGTAAAAAAAGGTCAAATTCAGCAAGATTTTTTTTTTTTATTGAAGTGCAAACAGGTAGACAGGTACTAGTAAGAAAGTGCTTGTGCACCATTTTAACATCAAACCAAGGAAGGAACCAAGGAATATTGCCTTATTTTAATTGCAAACATAAATGGTCTGCACTTATATAGTTCTTTTCCACCTTCATGGTGCTGAAAGCACTTTACATTAGCTTCACATTCACCCATTCACACACACTCATACACCAGTAGGTTTCTAAGGTTCTGTTAGTCCTACTGGGGGCCTAAGTCAGGGTTCAGTGTCTTGCCCAAGGACACTTTGACATGTGGACAGCCAGAGCTGGGATGCAAACCGCCAACCTCTCGGCTCTAAATATAGATTTATAGATCCTAAATCCATGAATTCTAGTGTTTTTGTTGTTTGTGTGTGTGTGTGTGTGTGTGTGTGTGTGTGTGTATTTGATTTAACTTAGCACATTATTTTGCCTCAGCTTTTGTTGTGTTAAATTCACATTAACTTTTTTTCATTCTCACTTTAATCACACACATGCTCACACACACAGGCTGAGAGATATACAGTCTACCATGGTTGGATTTATCTTTACTGAGAAACTTCAAACATTGTTTTGTGCTTTCTTACATTAAAACTGAACTGCTATCATTGGCCTGTGTGTGTATGTGTGTGTGTGAGTGATAAAGTTTGATCAACTACGCACAGATCAATTACGTATCAAGTTGCCATATAGTCAACAAATGGCGTGTATACATTCCATACATGATCTGTGTCAACTGGAGAACATCAGCCAAATTATATGTTTTCTGATTTTGTTTTTGACTTTCAGACCTAATAAATTAGGGGAGATTACCGGGAGAAATTACGAGACAGGAGGGTTGGCATGAAATGGGTGTGAAATACCAGAGACTCCCGGGGAAAACGGGAGAGTTGTCAGCTGTGTGTAAATGGTTGAAGAGGTTCGTTGTGCTCGATGATTCGGGTGGCACCAATTTCTTGCATTCTCTGTAAAATACCTGCTCATCCAATGGTTTAAATCTGAAATATCACCATCTAATGGAGCCATTCTTTTCTTTGCTACGAATTCTGTCACGCCCCCTTCTGTGTGCGCCGCCATGCTGAATCTCTCTCTAGATCGTCCTCAGACGAGCCTTCCATCGTCGTTTCCAGTCATCCCGATTCTCCATACATCTGGCCAGTTCGCTGGTGCTCTGAGCTCCCACGTCCATCTTGAGAATGTCCACATATGTTAGTTTAGGACATCCTCTTGACCGGCGCCCGTGCGTTGGTTCCCATAGCACAACATTACTGGCCGGCAGCTCTCGGTGCCTTTGGTAGTGTCCTGCTAGTCTCATTCTCCTTACAGCAATCTTCTCGCTCACCCTCAGCACTCCTTCGTAGAGAATTCTGTTGGCTACGTGTTCGTTCTTGCTGATGTTAAGCACTGCACGCAGCATCCTGGTGTAGCACCCGTCCAGGAGTTATCAACACACACGCCGCTTGGAGGAGGGGGAACAAACGCAAGAAGGAGGCGGGGCGGACAGCTCCACAGCACAGTGAAGGATAAAAGCAGAGTGGCGAAATCTTATCAATTTAAAGCACTATCTCGAGATATTCGATATGCCAGATTCTTTCTCGAGCTCATAAAACATCTGGAGATATCGTAAATTTCGATAAAGGGCACAGTCTTACCTGTGTTATTCCTCTACTTCACTGCTCTTTTTGCTTATATTTTCAGCTCGTAGCACAACACATGACACACCTCCTTCTGAAGGTCTCCTTAGAGAATGGAAACAAAAACTGTCCAGAAGAGACCGTACTGTACCTGATCAGACCTGACCCGTACCGGAAATGTGGCTTTAATTAACAAGTACTCGACAAACACACACACTGCAAACAAAACATTGACTGACACTTGACTTTTTTATCGTCTGTCGTCGTTGTGCATCATCATTTTCGTCCGTCGTCCACAATTCACTAAAATTGCTTCTCCTCTCTCATTTCTTAATGGATTTCAATTCTGATCGATCCATTAGATATATATAAGCACTGTGTTGGCAGCTCAGGTTTAATGGTGGTTCTGACTGAAGGATCAGACAGGTTCATCTCATATGGATTACTGAATGAAAGGTCAAAGACATGCTTGACCTTTGACCTTAGACCTTTGAATCAGTCCCTGTTTGAGTAGAAGAGTAGAAGGGCAGGTTAGTTTCAGAGTCTGGGGGGGGGGGGGGGGTGTTACCTGTGTGTATGTGTTGGTGATGTGGACCACAGAGATGTACCCTGGAGGTCCCAGGTGCTGGATGGGTGGCCCCTCCCACCGCCATATGGGCGCCTGGACCACATACTTCTTCAGTTCTTCTCTTTTCCAGTGTTCATCACAGGGAAACTAGAACACACACCCACAGCTAGTCAAAGTACTGCAGTAGAAGTACAACTACTTGTGTGAAAAAATACTCTGGTAAAAGTAGAAGAACTGATTCAACTTCTGAACTGTAATAAAGTAAAAAATAAATAAATAAATAAAACTGCATTTTTTTGCTATGAATGAAATAATACTTATTTAAGCAGGAAAAAACTGAAAAATGTCAAAATTATCCAAAAATAAAGCTTTTAAAAGTCAGTTAGTGTGTAGATGATGTGTTTTATTGGGTCATGGTACTCAGTTTAGTGGGTTCAAAAGTCATAAATAGGAGATTTTAAAAAAGCATAATTATGAGATGAAACATTCTAAATCGTGAGATAAAAAGTCCAAATTATGAGAAAAAAGTAAAACAGTAAATCACATTTTCTGATTTACAGCTTATTTTTCACAGTCACATTTGTCTAGTTCGAAAAAGTAATGAGTCTATTCTGAAACTGAAATGGATATGGGTTAGGGTTAGATGAAGAATATTTTCCTCTTCAACTGAATCACCTCTTACTTTTATTTCTACTGAAAAATCGCTTTAATTGTCGCTGGAATCGCTCCTGTTGTCGTTTATGTCGTCAATATTTCCACACAATGTTTTTATATATAAAAAAGACATTTACACTCACTATCCAATGGCTATTTGATTATAGACTTGGTCCTCATTAGACATGTAAACAAGTGTGTGTGTGTGATCAGCTGAGGGACAGATGGAACAGTACCAGTTCAGACAGAGCACAGTGGGAGGGGCTTAAGGAGTGAGTCATGGACTTGTATTTCCTGTCCTCCATGTGCTGCAGCCATTTGTGACAGTCATCAGGACTGGAGCAGATGAAGACTTTAGATTCCACCACTGGACCTGGTGGGGACACAGGCACAACCAGGTCAGACCTGGACTTAGGGGAGAGGAGGGGTGGGACAAGCAGAACCACACTGTAAACCTAAATAAGTTTATTTAAGGTAATCGATTGCGTCAATTATTTTAAGTTGATGAACTTTAAAAAATTAAATTTTTCCAGAATTTGACATTTAGATGCTTATTACAGTATAATTAAATTAAAGCATTACTTATTAACTTCGGTTTCTAAGGTTCTGACAGTCCTACTGGGAGACTAAGTCAGGGTTCAGTGTCTTTGCCCAAGGACATGTGGACAGATAAAGCCAGGATGTGAACCTCTGACCCTTCAGTCATTGGACGACCCGCTCTACCAACTGAACCACAGCCGCCCCTGAATATAATTACTGTGTTTTGTGATTGCAGTTTTTTTTTTTTTTTGTTATAGATATTGGTAGTTATTTGCAGTGCTCTGAAATTGTATTTCATCATCTACTACATCAGTTAAGTTTATTTTTTTCAATCATCCGTATTTGAAACAATAGAAATAACAGAACAATATCATTCTTAGCATTTAATGACTTAATTCCACTCAGTTGTACCTCATCTATGTTTTAAGTTATGTTCACTTATATCCACAATAGTTCCCCTTAATAAAAAATATGAGTGGGAAGTACTTAAAAAGAAGAACATGTTATAGCAACTTAATACATTTGAGTTAGTAGTACTATTTCTGAAAGTTTGAGTATTCACAACTTAATATATTTAATTATTCTGAATGTTCAGGTTTACTGTGCAGGTCAGATTTGGACTTGGGACCTATGGTAGGACATGTCACTCACTGCTGATCTCAAACATATATGGGGGGTGGGACGTGTCTGCGTCCATGGAGATGGACTGGAAGGAAAGTCCAGACAGAGGAAGGATGCCCTGGAATAAAACAAAAAAACAATGTATGTTAATGTGTTTCCATTTTCTAACCAGGAAAAAAGTGACACTGGTTCATGGTCCAAAGGTGAAAGAGTTAATGTTTGTGTAATTTTATTTATTTATTTAACCTTTATTTAAGCAGTAATTAACCCATTCTGATTAAAAAATACTTTTACAAGGGAGTCCTGGCGAAGACAGTCATCAGCAAAGCAAGACATAGTTACAGGAATACACAGTTAAATACATACAAGACAAACATTTGACAACAAACTGTTGGATTAAAAAAAGCAGATTAGGAAAAACAAGTGTAAGTTAAAGAATTGTCCTCAAGAGCTCTCTGTTTTGGACTTAAAAGTGTTCAGTTTCCTTCTGCAACTGATTCTATTCATGAGGTGCAGAAAAACTAAAATCCTTTGGAAACGTATGTGTTCAGACAGAAAAATGAAATGACTGGAACAGACTGCTAACATTTGTGCGCCTGCACGTAGCAGCCACAAACACTGCCCAACAACTGATGAAAGTAGTTTGCTAAGGCACACAGCTGTTAGCAGTGACAATGCACATTGATCGCTATTGAGCGAAAGTAGCTCCAAGCAATTACCAGGTGTGAGATTTTGTTCTGTGACAGTTTTGTTATGCAAATACATCACTCATTCAAACATACTTTTTTAAGAGGAAACACGTCTTATTTTGTTGACCCCAGGAAACCTGCCGGGACTACTTTCGCTTGGACCAAAACCGGACCAGAATTCAACTCACAGGACACTGTCGGGGGTAAGTCACTATGGGTGCACCAGAGTAAAGACACAGATCCCATCATGTGAAAAATACTGAACAGTCCCTTTAAATTTAAGCTTTTCATAGATTGGTCCAGATGAAGCTCCGCCCCCACACAGTGCTACCGACTTATAATGTGTTTTTGAGCAGAAGCTTCATGAAGTCTAGATGTTTTAATACACACAAAGGTGTTAAAACATGGGGGTGGGGTACTGTTAAAAACATACACACATGTTAAAATGTGTTAAGAGACATTAACAACATACACAGATGTTCAAATGTTTAAAAATATGTTTTAAAAACACGCATATATTATGTTTAAAATGTTAAAAAGACTTGAGTGTTTTTAGTGGAGGGTCATTATCCCACCGTCTGAAAAGTTCTGATTCACACAATAAGTTTATTATTATTCAAAATATTATGAGTCTGATGCATTTATAATAAATAATGTTAAATGATTAATAATTTAAAGGCAAAATTCATTAAATAATATTGATCAGCTCATTTCCTAAACATTGCCCCCCAACGACACCGTCTGGTTCAGACCCTCCAATACCCCAGAACTGAAAAAGTGGTCTGGGTGAGTCCAGCAGACACAGACCCAGACCACATACCCTAGCCCAGACCCTAACCCAGATCCAGACTCAGACCACAGACCCTAACCCAGATTCAATTCCAGACCACAGCCCAGACTCAGATCACAGACCCTAACCCAACAGACCCAGACACAGGTACCTGGTAAAGGAACTCCTGGCGTGTGTGGTCCAGGTCCAGGATCAGCAGGTGAAAGGAGAACAGGACCAGAAAGTGTCTGCTGGTTTCCTATAGGGACAGAGGAAGATCAGGTGAGTCCAGGTTCAGGTTTAGGGGCTGGGCCTTGTGCTGTGTTCAGGTACCTGTGTGTAGTGGTTGCAGAGTGTCACCAGGGCTGAGTGGATGATCTGCCCGTACGTGTGGGGGGGTTGGCCCTCCCAGCCCCGGACCAACTGCTGCGACAAGATCCCACTGTGGAGCTGTTGGCTGGTCTTGCCCCACAGCGGCCCCTGTAGACCCAAAACCACATGAGAGCTGGCCCTGCCCCACAGTGCCCCCTGTAGACCCAAAACCACATGAGAGCTGGTCCTGCCCCACAGCGCCCCCTGTAGACCTAGAACCACATGAGAGCTGGTCCTGCCCTACAGCGCCCCTGTAGACCCAGAACCACATGAAAGCTGGTCCTGCCCCACAGCGCCCCCTGTCGACCAAAAACCACATGAGAGCTGGTCCTGCCCCACAGCGCCCCCTGTAGACCCAAAACCACATGAGAGCTGGTCCTGCCCCACAGCGCCCCCTGTAGACCAAAAACCACATGAGAGCTGGTCCTGCCCCACAGCGCCCCCTGTAGACCCAAAACCACATGAGAGCTGTTCCTGCCCCACAGCGCCCCCTGTAGACCCAGAACCACATGAGAGCTGGTCCTGCCCCACAGCGCCCCCTGTAGACCCCAAAACCACATGAGAGCTGGAACCTTCAGCAGAACACACTTATGTTCTACAGCAGAACCAAAGATTATTATATAACCACAAAAACACGGTGTTCAAGCACAACTGAAAGACCTGGTCAGTGGCACCACAAGTGGACCAGACCTCCTCAAGTGGACCAGACCAGGAAGAAAAGAGAAGCACATTTCTCAGCTTTGTTTTGATACAAAATTAGTCAAATTAAATTATGTTAAATGTGTAAATGTACGAAGATTATTTGAGCAAAAAGTAATGAACAGCCTGATGTTTTTAAACAAACTGTAAAGACAAACAGTTTATTCATCTGCAGTAGGAATGAAAGACATGATAAAAGAGGTGAAGAGTTAAAGTAGAGTTAGACTGAGCCTGAACTGGATCCACATGGACCACGTGATCATATACACAACTGGACCACCTGAAAACCACCACCAGAGGGCAGTGTTAACTCCAGTGTTGACATTTGAGCCCTCTGAGACGACTTTGTTGTGATTTAGGGCTTTATAAATAAAATTGAATTGAATTGAATTGAATTTGAACCAGTGGTTTCCAACCCTGGTCCTCAAGTACTGCCATCCTGCATGTTTTAGGTGCTTCCCTCTTCCAACACACCTGACGGTCATTATCAACCTCCTGCAGTACTTGATGACAGGCTGATCATTTCAATCAGGAGTGTTGGAAGAGGGATACATCTAAAACATGCAGGATAGTGGTACTTGAGGACCAGGGTTGGGAACCACTGATTTAAACCACCAGAGGACAGTGTTAACCCCAGTGTATAACATTTAACTCATTCACTGCCATTGATGTGTTTTGGCATTAATTCAAATCCAAATGAACAGTCTACACCAGGGGTCTCCAAACTATTCCACAAAGGGCCGGTGTGGCTGCAGGTTTTTGTTCCAACCAACCAAGACTTCACAGTTTGACCAATCGACTCTCTGAAGACTGAGATCAGTTGATTAATTACTGCTTGGTTGGAACAAAAGCCTGCAGCCACACTGGCCCTTTGTGGAATAGTTTGGGGACCCCTGGTCTACACGTTATTTTGATGGGTGCCAGTGTTAACATTTAAACACCACCAGAGGACAGAATTAACGTGAAGAATAAAACATCTTCACAAATCTATTTTACGCTCATTTAGTCCATCTGGTGTTTTAGTGAATCCCAGACAGTCAGGTGTTGGAGTGGTGCGGCACAACCTGCTGCTCACACGCTAAAGAAAACTACACCAGCACTTTTTAGTTTCTTACTTTAGTGGAAAAAATGTGCACACATTCAGACCAAAATAAGGTAGAAGACGTGTGTATTTCCTGTAAATTGTGAGTCACCAGAGGATGACTGATGTGTGTTTGATCCTTGTGATGAAGTGTCTGTAGTGACACATACTGTAATAAAACACAAATAATCTGAGTGGAAACTATAAATGTTTCCTTTAAGTCTTTCCTCAGTGACATGGACGGTGGGGTCTGTCTGGGAAAGGTTTTAGACCAGGGCTGTTAAACATGTGGCCCAGAGGGTCCAGTCCAGCCCACCAGGGGGTCCAGTCCAACACACCAGTGGGTCCAGTCAAACACACCAGGGGGTCCAGTCCGGCCCACCAGGGGGTCCAGTCCAACACACCAGGGGGTCCAGTCCGGCCCACCAGAGAGTCTTGTCCAACCCTTCAAAGGGTCCAGTCCAGCCCACCAGAGAGTCCAGTCAAACTCAGAGGGTCCAGTCCCACCCACCAGAGGGTCCAGTCCAACTTATCATGAAATAGTGAAAAGCAAAAATGACTGTGAAGATGATCAGTAAAAGTTTAGGTTCCAGATCCACTTCAGTAAAATAGAATCAGAATAAACCATAGATTCGCTGTTTGCACATGTCACATCCGTAACTTAACAGAGCAGCTTCCCGGTTTCCTGCAACCATAGCGACTGATAGGAAACATGAGTCTTAAAAATCAGTTTTAAAAAGGACAACTTTCATTTTATAAGCCAATAGAAACAATAGCATGAACACGGTTGTGTGTCGCTGTGTCAGTCATTGTCCAAATGTAACGGCATAAGCTTCCACACATTTCGTAGCGATTTAGAGCATCTGACGCCAAAACTTTGTCCCCACACCAACATCTGCAGCCTGCACTTGTTAAAGGAGTAAAATGTTAAGTGCAACCCTACATTTCCATTGTGAGGCTGCTAACCCCTGTTACGTTAGCAGGGCTGCTAACATAGCCCTGTCCTTATTTAACACTGATGCCAAACGTAAAAACAATAAGAGGTTAAACACATTAAGCACATTACTTTAGTTATTTGCATTTCTTACAAGCAGAGGTGGAAGTAACTAAGTAAAAGTACTTTATTACTGTTCTTAAGTAGATTTTTTTAAGTACCTTTGCTTTACTTGGGTAATTATCTTTCTGGACACTTTTTACTTTTGCTCCCTACATTTTTGTATAAATATCTGTACTTTATACTCTTTACATTACATTAAATTTTCCTTACATTTTGATTAATCATCATTAAAACACTTTGTATCTGTCAACTTTTTTTTCTTTCGTATTCTTTTATCCACATTTCCCACAAAATACACAAAAAATACAGAGGAAAAAAAATCATAAAACATGCTATAATCCACTAAAATTCCCCCTGAAAATGAAGTAACACAAAAAAGCAATGAAAAACCCAAAACTTATTGAGAAACTCTTCTACAATACAGAAAAAACAAAAATGTGATAAAATGACCCATATATATGCAAAATACAAATATATGTACAATTAACATGTTTCTTCAACAGTTTCAACTAAACAACTGTAAACAATGGACTGTTTTAAAATGTTTACTCAGATTAATCACAATGATGAATTAATCTGGACAGAAATGACTTGGACAGACATGGTAGACTACATTAGCCTCTTATCTTTGACCTGTGTAACACTGACACACACTCTCACACACATGCACACACACACACACACACACACACACACACACACACACACACACACACACACACACACACACACTGACCTCTGGTTCCAGTTGTCGAACTGAAGGATAGCGTGGTGGAGGTGGAGGTGGTGGAGGCAGTTGTGGTTCATCTCTGATGCTTCTTATTGACAACTGAAGACGGGTTTCTCCCAGGTTCCACACACTGTAAACACACATACACACACACACACACACACACACACACAGGTTCAGGTCAGTTCAAACACATGTGCATGATGCTGTTCTGAAGTTGACCTCGCAGTCAGTTTGACTGACATTTCTTAGCCCCACCCCCAGCTCATCAGCAGCAGACATTATCACATTGCAATCATACTGATAAGGATGGCATAAGGAGCCATTGATAACAGGATCTGCAGTGACTCACTTGTGTCCTGTGCTGACCTGTGACCCCAGACCTCCTCCCTCACCCTCACCTGCCTGATGGATGACACCCCCCCCCCCCTGTTCCTTCATCTACAAATGGCCTTTCTGTCCATGGGTCCATGGGAGTGGATCTATCATTCAGTGTGGTTCTCCCCAAGATTTTTAGAGTTTTTTCTTGCCGAGCAGGAGGGTCTAAGGACAGGGGGTGGTTAGGACTTTCATTTATTTCTGTGGATTGATTGTGTTTTTGTAAAGCCCTGTGAGGCGACATTGTTGGTGATTTGGGGCTTTATAAATAACATTTAATTGAATTGAATTACAATCGTCCGCAAACACAGACGCAACTTTGGACTATAGTTGGACATCTGAACTGTACACACTCTTGTACCATCCTGTAAAATCCTCTGGACTGAAAATGAACATATACATAACTTTGTCTGTTCTAAGCAAAAACAGAAACTCCTCATTTGTCATGACTGTAAAACTAAATTTAAAAAGCACACTCAGACATTTAAATCACCCCCAACACACAAAATAGTTGTTAAAAGCAATGAAATACACAAAATTACTAAAACCATTAAAACCAGTGTAGTCACTTTTATCTCATTAAACTCACTGGAGGAGATGAAAGATTTAATACATGTTTTCCTGGTTTTCCAGTTGGTTCTGTAGCGTGTGATGGGAGGGGTCGTCAGTGAAGGGAGGGGTCATCAGTGAAGGCACGGTATGACGGTGCGTCTAGGACCGGGGTTCGGTTCTCTCTGAGCACAAAAACTGAGACCCGTCAAGCCGGTGGGAGTCAGGTTAGGGCGCTCTAACAACCGACTCAGGGTGGGCCAGGAATGATCAGGGGGTGAAACTGGTTCACAGGTCCAGCTGCGAACATTACAGCCACCCCCCCTCCACCCACACTTCAGTGCATGTCAAGTTCCTCTTTCAGGCAATTTGTGTTCACGCCGTTAGAAAGACTCATAGACCACAGGACCCTAACAGCGATGTCGAAAACACCCCACCCCCCACCCCCCAGCAAATAAATAAATATCCATCCATCCATCCATCCATCCATCCATCCATCCATCCATCCATCCATCCATCCATCCATCCATCCAGTCAAGTCTATGTATTCATCATCATCTTGTTCATGAAGTGATTACATTATGGGATGTTACAAGCACCACTGCAGGCCAAGGTGTGAAAGGCACACCCCTCACTGTGAAAACTACCATCTGCATATTCACACCTCTGTCTGCACCATGTTTGCTATTACTGTCATACTTCTTCTCCTCTCATTCGTAAAACTTTCCTCTTCGTGGTATTTGACCCGTATGCTTAATTAAGACAGACATTCATTAGCTTATTTTACACGTGACGCCATCTTGGATTCAAAGAGGTGTACGGGTGGGTAGTGTTCATTTCTGTCAGTAAAGGCTTCTTTACTCATGTCATCGTCCCGCTGTGTATGGACAGATACTGTTGGTTTACAGGAAAATTACTTGAATTAAAAAATGTTGTGCTAGCCGATTCAACTAACCATTAGTTAGCATCAGTTAGCACAAACTACTATTTGTTTTTTTCTCATGTCCTTCACTTTAAATTGGTGAATATATCATTGGATGGAGTTACTGTATTGTTATGTGTCCACATCTGTAGGTAAATGTCTAATCATGCCCACACACCTGGGCTGTGTCCGAAATTACCCAACCGGTGGATGGAGACGTTCAGACCAGTGGATGCAGTTGTGATTAGTCCCATAATCCCTCAGTCTCACAACCAACAGGGATTTGTCCCAGCCCTATTGTTGGTCCCAGTCATATTATGTGTCCCGCTGTGGCCGTTGTCTTATTGTAATCTGTTAATCACATCAGTGAAGCTTCACTGAAGTTTATCCCAAGTTTATGTCGAGTAAAGAAAAGGCAATTAGTTCATATGTTCAGTCATGTGTTAATGAACCGATCCAATGTGTGGGTCTGTCTGGAGGAGTTACACAGGAGTTACACAGGAGTTACAGAGGAGATACAGAGGAGACCCAGAGGGGATAAAGAAAAGATACAGAGGAGACACAGAGGGGATAATGACGAGTTACAGAGGAGATGCAGAGGAGTTACAGAGGGGATAAAGAGGAGTTACAGAGGAGTTACAGATGGGATAAAGAGGAGTTACAGAGGAGATACAGAGGAGACACAGAGGAGATACAGAGGAGTTACAGAGGAGATAAAGAGGAGTTGCAGAGGAGACACAGAGGGGATAAAGAGGAGTTACAGAGGAGCTACAGAGGAGACATAGGGGATAAAGAGGAGTTACAGAAGAGACACAGAGGAGATAAAGAGGAGTTACACAGGAGTTACACAGGAGTTACAGAAGAGTTACACAGGAGTTACAGAGGAGTTACACAGGAGTTACAGAGGAGATACAGAGGGGATAAAGAGGAGTTACAGAGGAGGTAAAGACGAGAAGGTGACGGCTTTACAAGTGGAAAAACCTTTTTTGTGGTAGCGTACTTCCTTCCTAAAAACTTTATTATTATGTTTTGATAAATAGTGAATAAATATTGCTTTTGTATAACATATTATTGCAGATAATTTAACATTTGTAGGATTATTAATAATCTATAAGTTTGTATTTCCATTGTTGACAAAAGTACAGTGATGTTAATGGAAACTAAACATGTGTTTTCAGGTCAAAACATGACACATGAAACAACAACTAAACCACAAAAAATGAGACACAAGCTGCAGCAAACTGAACCACAAGGACCAGGGATTGGTCTAGAATTTAGTCTATGGTTTAGTTTTATGTTTAGTTTTATGTTTAGTTCTATGGTTTAGTTTTAGGTTTAGTTCTATGGTTTAGTTTAAGGTTTAGTTTATAGAACAGTCCTCACCTGTGAGTGGAACTGCCAAAAAGTAGCAGAAGGCCGAAACCCCCCCAAAAATGTCCAAAAACGTGGGACCATTTTATGTTGTGTAAGGCAGACAACGCAGTGTAGCGTGTAAACTAGCATTAGCTTCCCACTGAAGCACTGGATCAATACAAGCTAGCATTACCCTCTCGCTGCATTATTAGCATGAGCATTTGCCTCCAACTGCATCGCTACAAGTTAGCATTAGCATCCCACTGCAGTATTAGCATTAGCCTTCAACTACAGAGCTGCATCAATGTAAAACAGCTGAATGGAAACATCCACACATTAACAGAACTTTCCTAAGTGGACTTGGAGCTTCTTGGAAAGGGGTGCTCAATCCTGGTCCTCGAGAGCTACTATCCTGCATGTTTTAGATGTATCCCTCTTCAAAGACACCTGTTTCAAATGATAAACGTCTCATCCATGTCTGCAGACGCCTGACAATGACCGTCAGGTGTGTTGGAAGAGGGATACATTTAAAACATGCAGGATAGTAGCTCTCAAGGACCAGGATTTAGCACTCCTGTTCTAGAAGCTACACTGCTATAAGTCACATGTTGCTAACATATGAATACTAGCAGCTGTTACAATGTAGCTTTGTGTGTTGTAATTATTTTTAGCAAATGGGTCTGACTCAGGTAGCGTTATTATTAGATTATATTCTTTATCATCCACCTGGGTGTGGACACACACACCTGAAAATACCTCAGATAGATAGATAGATAGATAGATAGATAGATAGATAGATAGATAGATAGATAGATAGATAGATAGATAGATAGATAGATAGATAGATAGATAGATAGATAGATAGATAGATAGATAGATAGATAGATAGATAGATAGATAGATAGATAGAGAAATTCAGGTGTCTGGCAGCAAAATGCAGTCACACCAATAAATAACAAATAAGTAAAAATAAATGTATTATATCCTTTCTGTTTAATGAGTCTAAATCATTCAGACAGATTACCACCAAAATCGAATCATTTCTCGATCTCCTCATTACCAACTTACCCTGAAAATGTAATCAAAATCCAACTGTAAGCGTTATAAGTAACAAACTAACTCACAAACAAGCTCTGGCAGAAACATAACCTCCTTAGTGGGAGTAAAAATAGAATTTTTCTGATGACTTTCTGAAAAAAAATTGACGGAATAGTCAAGTCCAAATATATTAGACAGTTGCAGCCTGAGGTTTAAGTCTGTTTAACCCTTTGACACATACTACAGTTATTCTACACTTGTTCTCTTATATGTTCATGGGTTTAGTTTTAGTTTATATCATTACTGTAACTGGTTTGTTCCTAAACCTGATCTGCACTAACATGTTTACCTAAAAATATATTACTACTGGTATGAGTCTGTAAGTAAGTCATAAAAACATGAAAATAAATACATGAAAATGTTATTAATTAATTAGTTCATTTAGAAAAAATGATTTTAAAAAATTAAATAAAATCCATTTAAAAATAAATAATAATAAAAAAATAAATGAATAAAATAATAAAAATAAATTACAAAATAAATAAAAATATAAATAATATATCATAACAAAAAAATAAAATAAAATTCTACAAACAAAAACTGCATGTTTTGTTTCATAGTGTTCTGATGTTGTGTTTTAAAAACATGTTTCTTTGGTTCAAATCTTAAACACATGTTTTCCAGCTGAGTGAACATTTCTATAACTCCATAAAAAACAGGTCCATTAAAAACATTTAAATTGTATAGTTTTTCTTTTTTCAGCCTAAAGAGGAATAAAAACACTGAGGAAACAAATTTGGACCAAGGTTCTGACAATTCATAAAGTGATGTTGGTCTTACCCTGAATGTTCTCCAGACAGTTCTAGGAGCTCGATCTCATCTGGACCCACCTCGTCCACTCCCGTATGCCTCTGGGTCACACTGCAGCATCCCATCACAAACCAGACTGGACCGGACCAGACCAAACCAGACTGGACCGGATCAGACCAAATCAGACTGGACCGGACCAGACCAAACCACACCACACCAGACAAGACCCTGCTTCTTCTTTGACCTGTCGTCCACAGACTGAACACCATCTGCCCAGACAGTCAGCCCCAGCAACCCCAACCACACACGCACGCACACACACAGGTGGGGGGGGGGGCTGCTGGGGTCCCACAGAGGACACTGAAGGGGGGTTGTTGTTAATCTCTTCTCTTCAGCCTGTGGCGTGTTGTCCTTAAATCGTCCAGACCCTGAAGGGTTTGTAGATGAAGTACAGAAGTGTGGTCTGTGTCGCAGCAGCGTGGTCGCTTCTTCCTTCCTGTCAGTTGACGTCTGAGCAGGACTTAGCGGTTTCCTCCCTCTGGTACAGAGCAAACGGTCTGAACAGGACTGAGCAGCTTCAGTCAGAGAAACACTAACAACAGCCTCCAACCCTAACCACTGTACAGAGTGACACAACACAAGATCCACAGGTGGAGCAGAGGTGTGGGTGCAGGTGGAGCAGAGGTGTGGGTGCAGGTGGAGCAGAGGTGTGGGTGCAGGTGGAGTAGAGGTGTGGAGCAGAGGTGTGGGCGCAGGTGGAGTAGAGGTGTGGGTCTGTGGGTGCAGGTGGAGCAGTAGGTCTGTGGGTGCAGGTGAAGCAGTGGGCCTGTGGGTGCAGGTGGAGGAGAGGTGTGGGTCTGTGGGTGCAGGTGGAGCAGAGGTGTGGGCGCAGGTGGAGTAGAGGTGTGGAGCAGAGGTGTGGGCGCAGGTGGAGCAGAGGTGTGGGTGCAGGTGGAGCAGAGGTGTAGGTCTGTGGGTGCAGATGGAGCAGTGGGTCTGTGGACGCAGGTGGAGTAGTGGGTCTATGGGTGCAGGTGAAGCAGTGGGCCTGTGGGTGCAGGTGGAGGAGAGGTGTGGGTCTGTGGGTGCAGGTGAAGCAGTGGGCCTGTGGGTGCAGGTGGAGCAGAGGTGTGGGCGCAGGTGGAGTAGAGGTGTGGAGCAGAGGTGTGGGCACAGGTGGAGTAGAGGTGTGGATCAGAGGTGTGGGTGCAGGTGGAGCAGTGGGTCTGTGGGTGCAAGTGGAGCAGTGGGTCTGTGGGTGCAGGTGAAGCAGTGGGCCTGTGGGTGCATGTGGAGCAGAGGTGTGGGCGCAGGTGGAGCAGAGGTGTGGGCGCAGGTGGAGCAGAGGTGTGGGCGCAGGTGGAGTAGAGGTGTGGAGAAGAGGTGTGGGCACAGGTGGAGTAGAGGTGTGGAGCAGAGGTGTGGGTGCAGGTGGAGCAGTGGTGTGGGTCTGTGGGTGCAGGTGGAGCAGTGGGTCTGTGGGCACAGGTGGAGTAGTGGGCCTGTGGGTGCAGGTGAAATAGTGGTTCATTGGGTGCAGGTGGAGCAGAGGTGTGGGCGCAGGTGGAGAAAGCATCCTGTTAGGAAAGCAGTGCAGTGTGTGAAGACAGACACTCAGATCAGATCAGCAGGAGTGAAGAAACAGTGGAAGAACAGGTTGTAGACGCTGCAATAAACCACAACAACTGCACAACAACTGCACTCTCAGAAATAAAGGTACAGTACCTTAGGGTACAAATCTGTACCCTCAGTTACAATAAACACCAATGTACCATGATATGTACCTTTTCAGCTCTGAAAAAGGTACAAACTAGTTGTCAAACAATGAAACCCTTTCAGTGGTATCAGGGGTCTCTAGAGACCCTGTTGTGAACCCCTTCTTTGCATGTGTCTGTGTTGATGGTTGGAATGTGCAGAGCGTATCATCCAATGACTGAAGAGTTAGTGGTTCAGATCCCAGCTATGGCTGTCCACATGTTGGGCAAAGCCTTTGCCTTTGCCAAAGACACTGAAACCTAAATTATTCTCCCAGTAGGTCTGACAGAACACACTGGTGTGTGTGTGTGAGGCTAATGTAAAACACTTTGAATAAAACAGCTATATCAGTGGTACATAATTGTACCTTTTAAGCATGGTGCATATTTGTACCTTCACAATTTGTACCATATAAGGTAGACATAGTAAAGGTATAAATATGTACCTTTGAGCATAGTGTCGGTGTTCTGTCAAAATGGGCATCCCCGTTGAAATGAGCTACCAGCAACCAAAATTGTCAATAATCTACGAATTCATTTTATTACATCAAAATATGTTACTTTGCATTTGGAAACATTACTATTGATAACATATAATGCTCCCATTATAGGTAGACTTTTTAAAATATTTTATTTTTTTGTAATATTGTATTTAGATTTAGTTACTCAAAATGTAGGCTATTGTTTGCATCCATTGAACTAACACGAACAATAACACCCAGGCAACTCATTTGTATAACGTTCATATCATACAAAACTTACTTAAAACTTACTCACATCAATAATCAATCTATCATATGCATGTGATTGTTTATATGCTTAATGGTCAAAGGCACGTTAAAATAAATATACAGTGGTACCTCTACTTATGAAAGACCCAGCAAATTTTCGTCTCTGAATACGATAGAATATTGAATTTACGAAATGAAACCGAAACCCCCGAGACATAAATGTATACATTACTGTATGTACCTACGTAATGTACGTAAATGCGTCATGTACGTACTGTATACGTACCATCCCATTGGCTATTAGTTTTTCCCAGTGTGCTCATTGAAATGCCCATTTTGACAGAACACCAGTACGACAGGCCTTTGTGCCCCTAGAAGTAGAAATCTGTACCTTCTTTTCCGAGAGTGTACTACTACAACTACACACCAGCTCCCCAGTGTTCCAGCCTGTGGGTGGGTGTGGTCCAGCAGACAGTGGGCAGGTCTGTCCAGTCATGTCTGTTTGTGAAATCGGAGGTTTCATCTTTCCAAACATCACACACTCAAGTCCTGCTTCCTCAACATCAGACCTATAAAAAGGAAGATGACTGTGTGTGTGTGTGTGTGTGTGATATGTTGATATGGTTACACAGTCACACCATGGGGACCTCTGAGACAATAGGGACCAGTATTCAGGACCTACACGGGTTAAATATAAATAAAGGTCCCCAGTAGTAAAATAGAAATTATGTGGCCCTATAAGTACTTTTTTTTCCCCAAAAGTCCCCATAAAGCATGAGGGAAACAGGTGCAAAATGACATTTTTCAAAGGTTTGAAGATATGTTTACTTTGGGGGGAAAAAGGTATTTATTTTTTATGTATTTTTTAAAATAATTAATGTATTTTTTCTTTTTTAATAATTGTTATTTATTTTTTTATTAATTTTATTGCTAAAGTATTTTTCATTTATTCATTCATTTTTATTTTATTTAATTTTATAATTTTTGTTTTTTTTAAATTTTACTAAAAAAATATGTGTTTACACTACTACCCATTGGCTACTTGATTATAAACCTGGTCTTCATGAGACATTGAAAGAGTGTGTGTATTCCTACCTTTCTGGGGCCATTAATGTGTTTACTCAGTCACACCATGGGGACCTCTGACACTATGGGGACCACAATTCAGGTATTCATGAGGGTCAAATATCAATAAAAGTCCCCACTAGTCCCTACCTCCCAGCTTTATCCTTTTTTTAGATTTATCATTTCTTAAACATATTTTTAAAAAATATTTTAAACATCTTAAAAGATTTATATAGCAATTTTATACATACAAACATCAGGGGCGGGGCACTGATATTCTAACAAGGGGGCGAGAGATGTACCAGAGGCCCCCCTACCCATGCCTTATAATAAAAATACTGATAATAAAGACATTTACAATTTCAAAATGCAACTGTCATCTTCAGTAACAGAATCACACATGACAACAATGACAAACGGGTTTTAATTTTATTTCACATCAAACATAAACCACACTGCTCTGTCTGAGTGATCATGTCATTACAACTCTGTACCGCACTGACCACTGCGTAGTATACTGGAGCTACACATTGCAAAAAAGTATCTTCCAAACCAGTAACACTATCATTTGGGGAAAATTATTGAATCATAGCTAATGTCCATTAAACAAGCAAACAGTGACCTAGTGGTAACAAATACCCATCATGTACACAGTAAATTTTGCAGTGTTAATTTGGAGAAAATGGGACCAAATACACTGTAGAAGAAGTTAAATAAACTCTCTAAGTGTTGATTTAACACTGCAATATTTACTGTGTATATTTACTATGAAGATAACGTGTGTCTGTCAGCTGAACCAAAGAAGAAATAGGACATAGCCTGAACACATTTATTGTATTTTTTGGACTATAAAGACCACTTAAAAGTCTTTAATTTTCCCAAAAAATTACACTGTACCTCATTTATGGATTAATTCTAGTTGTGTTTAGTGATATTATGTTGTTAAAAGCAGGTAAAGGGTGCCCTTTAGTGGTCAGATTAAAGGGGGTCATCTAGTGGTCAGATTAAAGGGGGTCATCTAGTGGTCAGATTAAAGGGGGTCCTCTAGTGGTCAGATTAAAGGGGGTCCTCTAGTGGTCAGATTAAAGGGGGTTCTCTATTGGTCAGATTAAAGGGGTGTCCTCTAGTGGTCAGATTAAAGGGGGTCCTCTAGTGGTGAGATTAAATGGGGTTCTCTAGTGGTCAGATTAAAGGGTGTCCTCTAGTGGTCAGATTAAAGGGGGTCCTCTAGTGGTCAGATTAAAGGGGGTTCTCTATTGGTCAGATTAAAGGGGTGTCCTCTAGTGGTCAGATTAAAGGGGGTCCTCTAGTGGTGAGATTAAATGGGGTTCTCTAGTGGTCAGATTAAAGGGTGTCCTCTAGTGGTCAGATTAAAGGGGGTCCTCTAGTGGTCAGATTAAAGGGGGTCCTCTAGTGGTCAGAATAAAGGGCGTCCTCTAGTGGTCAGATTAAAGGGGGTCCTCTAGTGGTCAGATTAAATGGGGTCCTCTAGTGGTCAGATTAAAGGGGGTCCTCTCGTGGTCAGATTAAGTGTAGTAACATGTGGTTTGTACTTCTGCTGTTCCTATAACACTTCACATCAAAGAAGAAGGAAGTGAACGGACTTGTTTTTTCTTTCTGTTTGTATGTACAGGAACACGTACACCTGTAAGTATTTTATTTTCAGTTACTTTGAGAATTAACAGCAAAATTGTCTGTGATGTGATCCTTTGTTGTTAGATAAAAAGACAATAGAATTCATAAATTAACCAGAAAATGCTAATTATTAGCATTTCTATGGATTTTCCCATTCAATTTAACATTGAGCTACGCATTTATTTTCATCTCAGTGTGGCAGGTAAATGTGCTAAAGCAATGAATGTAACTGACACTGTATGTTTGTAGTTTTACACTGAGTCAAGTGTGGAGGGATTCAAAGGTGGATCGTCCGAAAATGGCCCCAGCTGCAGTACTGACCCCCACCTGGGGGGGTGGTGGTATTACTGATCAATGGCAAAGTGTACTCTTACTTGGTTACTTCCACCTCTGGTCTCACATATATATGACAGGCAAAATTAATAATATATAGCTTTTATTTTAAACATGTTTTATCACTGTTCCTGCAGTGAGCTTTCAAAATTTGTCCTGTGCTGCACTGCTTTGCATTGGGTTAGGACTCCCGTGGTAGTGCGGGGGTCTAGGTGGGACCTTCAGTCTGTGGTGTGGACTGGTGGGACAACGATATGACACATTCCTTCAGCTGGGCTTCAGGTAGCTGCACATCATCTTTGGTCCTCAATCTACAATTAAAAAGAGGTCTGGGCCGAGGCCGGGGATTCCTGTGTGCATTTAGAGGGGAGGTGGAGGTGGTGGGTCGAGGACTGGCTTTCCCTCTGTCCCTCCCCAACGTGTCCACAGGTGGATCCAGAGAGGTGGGGCCCACTTGCTTGGCCCTCAGGCTGGACAGTTTGGGGTTCCTTCTGCTGGATGTTTGGCCTAGTGCATAGTGTGGTGTCGTGGATGTGGTGTTTCCAGGAGGGTAGACACCCTGGTACAGCAACAGGAAGTCCCTCTGACTGGACAAAGGGAGGAGCCTCTTCTTCAGACGACACTTGTTGAAGATCTCCAGGGTCAAATCTGAGAGAAGAAGAAGAGTGTCCCCATGTTGAATAATTCTCCAGATACATTAGTCCTGTTTCCATGTTTTCATCTGCTCTAAACTTTACTGAATGTGTTCCAACACAAGCAGATATAGACAGACAGGGATGGACCGACAGACAGACAGATAGATTCAGAGTGCTCTGCAGTCAGTGCCCCATTTACAAAAATATGGACTCAATATTACTTATTTAGGTTACAAAATAATTGTAGAAGAAAGAATAAATTAACAATAAATAAATATGTATCCACATTGACCCAGACATGAACACAGTCACATTAGAAGAACATTCAACAACATATAATCGTGGGTTGTTCACATCACTTCCTCTTTTAGTTTCAGATGATCCTTACTGTCGTGGGCAGAAACTGTTTGACTGTGTTTGTATTCATTAGTCGGTGTTGTTTCCCAGATGCAGAGGTGGAAGTAACTAAGTAAATTACTTCATTACACCACTCATCGGTGTTGCCGTCATACAATCTGGACGTGTCCCCTACACATTTCAAAATTATTAGTCTTGTGGTCATATAGGACCCGTCCACACAACAACGCTTTCGAGTGAATCCGATACAGTTTGTTATCGTTTCGGCCTCATGTCCACACAGCCACAGAGTTTTGAGTGCCCCAAGACGATATCTTTTGAGAACGGATTCCAGACTGGAAAGATCTGGTGTCGTTGCCTTGTCATCTGCACGAAGAAAACACCTATCATCTATGCCACAGCCACATGACCAGAACAAGGAGCAGATTCACACACAACATTCATTGGTAAACAAGACAGCGAGCATCATGGTGGACACCAGAGTAGTGGTAGTAGCGGAGCTACAGTCACTGCTCAGTTTACTGGTGTTATTGAAGGAAAATCTACTGATGTTAAACCAACCAGACGAGCAGCAGAGATGCCTACACATGTCTTGTTGTTGTTGTTTATTTCTGGGGTGCATTTAGTGCTGTTATGCACATGTGCTTTACTTCTTCTATTGTTGTGGTAAATGTTCTTCATTTATATTGTTCTTTTCCATCTTCATGGTGCTCAAAGCGCTTTACATTAGCCTCACAGACCAGAAGGTTTCTAAGGTTCTGTCAGTCCTACTGGGAGGGTTCAGGTTCAGGGTTCAGTGTCTTTGCCCAAGGACACTTCAACATGTGGACAGCTAGAGCCGGGACACGACCCACTCTTCCAACTGAACCACAGCCGCCCCATACTGATATTGTTCTGGGTTATCCACTGTGACTGTCTTACCGAGCACCTAGAGGTGTGGCATTTGTATTGCATTGTTTTCAGCAGGTGTTTCGTTGCCATGGTTACGTAATATTTTACTGATCCATTCCCAGTGTGAATGCCATATTTTTATTAGCTCATCCGGGGATGAGCTATTGCTGTCGGCTTTCCTCCGTTGTCCATCCATCGTCGTTATCCACAATTCATTAAATCACTTCTCCCTCATTCCTTCATGGATTTCAATTCTGATTGATTCATTAGATAGATCTAAGCACTGGGTACAAACCTTATCACTTTGTCAAGATTTGTCTTTGTAAAGAATTTTACAACTTTATTTATTTTTCCAGTTGCTCAATAAAATCACTACTCTTCCCTCAGTACTGAACAGATTTCATTTCCGATTGATTCACTGAGTTCAGTTTCAATCCAGATCAAAGAACGTACTAGCCCCAATATTAGTTTGAACCAACAACCTCATGTGTAGCATTTAACAGCTTTAACCACAGTAATATGTCATTACCCAGTTACCTACTTTTGTTCAGTCAGATGTTACCCCAGAAGAGCTTTGGGGGCTTCCTATACCATTCACACTGTTTTTGGCATTTGTTGATAAAATACACAGACACACAGCGGGATTGATTTTATGATTAATTGAATGACTCCCTTTTGTTGATAACAGACATCACAGCTGTGAGGACCTGATGAACACAGGGACATTGGCACTATTTTTATTATCTGGTACAAAAAGAACCCTTGTTGCCTTACTGTGTGGACGGGGCCTTAGTTTGTAGACTGTCTTATGGTCTGTTTTGTGGTCTGTCCCGTAGTCTGTCCTGTGGTCTGTCCCGTATTCTGTCCTGTGGTCTGTCCTGTAGTTTGTCCCGTGGCCTGTCTGGTGGTCTGTGTTGGGGTCTTTCCTCACCCAGGGCCTCCTCCACAGTGCTGGGTATCACCTCCTTCAGAACCATACAGTTGGTGTGCAGAGCAGGGTTACAGTTCATCTCCAACAGCCAAACCTGTAAAAGTTCAATATCACTATTACAAACCATACAACCAACAGAGCACAGGAAGTACTGTGGGTGTGGGGGTTGCTGTGGGGTCAAAGGTCACTCACTGTGAAGTCCTCGTCCACCATGAAGTCACAGCCAATCAGGTCAAAGAAGCCCAGTCTACAGTCCAACTTGGATTTAACTGCCATGAAACACTGGGTCATGATCTGCTGCATACGCTTCTGCCAAACACAGCAGATCCACGATCAGTACCGAGTAGGGCTGGGCGATTTTCTCTTTTAAAAAAATCCCCGATTTTTTCCCAAAAAACTCGATTCACGATTCACGATATGATTTTTTTTCCCAGTTTGGCTATCTGACATTTTCTTTCGGGTTCGGGTCGGATATCGGGTTCATTTATAGCGGGTCGGTTCGGATGCAGATTTTTTTTTTTCGTCGGAAAACGAGTGGGATACGAGTTTAAACATGACGGCTACGGGCGGTTGCGTTATGTCAAAATCAGAACCGAGCAGGACTCTGATAAGGTGTGCCGCGAGAAAAGCTTTCAGTGTTTGTTGAACATTTTGAGGAAGTACTTGCAGAGTTCTGCTTTCGCTTCAGATGTGTGAACAGATTGGTCGTACCGCTCGTAGGCGGGGCCTGGAGTGACACACTACGGAAGAAGCGTGGTTCATGGTTTTCTTTTTACGAGGAAAAAAAGTGGGGAAAAAATGTGTGTGTGTGTGTGTGGGGGGGGGGGGGTCGGATTGCACGATTTTCCTAAAATATGAATCGATTTTGCCATAAAACTCGATTTTAAATCTAAATCGATTTTTTGCCCAGCTCTAGTACCGAGCCACACACCACAAGGGTTTAAAGTAGAGGGGTCAAACAGATGGGCCATGGACCAGAACAGGCCCACTAGAAGGTCCAGTCCAGACTCTGGGATGGTTTTGTGAAATGTAAACTTTTCACTGAAGAGTCAAACATGTTCCAATGATTTTAGTTCAGTTCCACATTTAGACCAGTTCAATCTTTATTGGATCAGAACCAGATAAATACTGTCAGAATGACACAGAAAAAATCACTATTATTATTATTATTATTATTATTATTATTATTACTAGTAGTATAGTGGTACTGCTACTTACGAAAAACCATTACTTCAATTTTTCATCTCAGAATACGAAATAAATTCTATTAACGAAACAAAACTGAAACCCCCGAGACATAAATCCTCCGTACATTACTGTACGTAATGTACATAAATATGTCATGTACGTACTGTGCGCATTATCCCATTGGCTATGAGGGAGCTACCCATGATGCTTTTCGTGAGCCTTTGACCTTCATTCATCCATCCATACCTGTGCTGGCCCAGGATCAGAAGCCGCACGTAAAGGACAAAGCCACCACTACCTTGCGAGTCCCTCCGAGTGCACCCACCGAAAACCCCACCACAGTATGTATTTGCCATCCATCACAAGCCCAAAGAAATTGATTCCCGGTGTGAATGAACAGAAGAAGCGGGCTGCATTATCAATAGAAGTGAAAGAGGAAATTACAAAAAAAAGGAGGAGGCAGCCATCACTCCACCAGCAAGAACGAAAGACATGCTGGCGAAATCCCACAAACCCCCCAAATTTGTGGAAAAAAAAGCCACCCCGAAAACATGTCCCTAGCTGTGTCATCGCCCAGACGATGTTTATGCCCTACGCACCCCAGGAAGATCATGAAAACTCGTCAAAGGCAATTGTCCTCAGAGCTACACCCCACCAAATGTCTGTCAACAAAGACCACTGAAGGCGAAAGTGGTTTAATGTTTAATGTTCAGTCAGTGAAGGCACATTTCCCCACTGATACCAATAAATTACATCTAAAATCTAAACCTACATTTTCTTTTACTTTTAACACATAATTCATACAAAATTGGTCAATTTTAAATGTTTTTTAAAGGGTTTGAGGGATAGTATTGGGGGCCTTGGAATAAATCAGGCATTTTACATGTAAAATACGACTATTTATGAAAAATTCACAGTACAAAACAACTTCTGAAACAAATTAATTTCTTAAGAAATTAGATGGATGGCACTGTCCTTATTTATTTATTTCACCTTTTATGACAAACCGGGTTCAGGATGTACTTCTTGTTTCACTTCATGAGCCAAGGACATCATCAGGAAGGAAAAGGAAGAAGGACGTCCTGACCCAAGTTTGTGGTGAAGGTGATGACTTTTATTACCTCCGTGAAGGCAGTTATGTTTTACCCCACATTTGTTTGTGTCTGTCGGTCAGCAAGATAACTCAAAGTTATTTTGGATTTTGATTAAACTTTCAGAGATGATTCATAATGCGTGAAGGAACAAACCATTACATTTTTAATTCTAAAGTTCAAAGGTCACAGTGAAGGTCAACACTAAAACACATAAATGGTGATATCTCAGAATCCAGACAAGATAGTATCACACATTTTTTCATTCACTTCGTCTGAAGCTCGGCTGTTGCAGTGGATTTACAGCTAAGCTAAGAGCTAACCTGTTCCGACCGCCACTTCCATCAGTCCTGCTCGCCAACGTACGCTCACTGGAAAACAAACGGGACTACCTGAAGCTGAATTTAAATGCCAAACATGATACACGAGACTGCTGCATCCTCATTCTCACTGAGACGTGGCTCAACTCTTCTGTCCCAGACACCGCCATTAGCCTGAATGGGCTAACAATATTCAGGTCCGACAGAAGCCATGCTCTCACAGGTAAAACCTGGGGGGCCGGTGTTTGTATCTACACTAACAACAGCTGGTGTTAACCTGGCTAAAATCTAAATCTACATTTTCTTTTAACACATATTCCATACAAAATCTGTCATTTTTTATAATTTTTAAAGGGTTTGAGCAGCAGTATTGGGGGCCTTGGAATGAATTAGGCCTTTTACATGTAAAGTGCGACTATTTACGAAACATTCACGGTACGACAACACTTCTGGAATGAATTAATTTCGTAAGTACAGGTACCACTGTATAAGACATAAACCTGAAGAAACCAGCGGACAGTGTAATTATGGGACAGCAGTGAGCTCATTCACAGTACCCACCCTCCTCAGTAGACCCCACCTCTCATTAGTAGTAATTGGTCCCTCAGAGCTCTCACTCACCGTGAAGGCGCCTAGAACCCAGTCCCTGGGCAGAACCTCAGAACCAGGACAGCTGTCGTTGACGTATGCATTAAATGTCTCCATAGACCACACTGTGTCCTCCTTCACCTGACTGTACACTGGGTTCTTCTTCTGCATGTACTGGACACACACACATACATACATGCACACAGTAGTGTTTTATAAAAAAGGAAAAGTTTAGTTAAATACACATAGTTAAAACAGTGAAACAGTTAAAACAATAAACCAGTGTGGTAGCAGGCACAACAAACCCCACCCTTTCACAAACATTTTAGCTCTTAATGGACCTCTCCCTCTCAAGGCGCAAGACAATGAGTTTGATCTTTTAAAGTCAAAGGTCATGATGAGTGAAGTAACTGCAGTGAAGGCGGATGTAACAAGTATTCATAAAATGCTTAATCTGGCCCCTATTTTGTGCCAGTCTCAAGTTTCTATGACAACCTGTTCTTGAATTAGAGCCAATAATGTGATGTTGATCTTTCTGCTGAATGTATATATGCGTCAGTGCATGTAGTATTATAATATACCCAGAATTGATTAAGTTATAGTGTGATACATCTATGCTTGACACACACAGTGTTACAGAAGTTAATTTGCGACATGTCACCTTTGACCTCCAGAGATCTCAAAAACTATTGGTTGTAGTTGATAACACAAATTATGAGAATTGTAGAAATCTTCATTCCGCATTGTTTGGTACCAATGTGAAAGTTCTGTGACCCTCCGTTCTTTAGTTATAAGCGATAATGTGACACACACAGATAAACACACACACATACACACAAACACACATACACACAAACACAGTGATTACAATAATCTCTCCGAACCAGTGTTGGGTTAGATCAGGGGTGCCCAATCCTGGTCCTCGAGAGCTACTATCCTGCATGTTTTAGATGTATCCCCTTTCTAACACACCTGATGGTCATTATCAGGCTTCTTCAGAGTTTGATGAGAGGTTTATCATTTGAATCAGCTGTGTTGGAAGGAGGAAACATCTAAAACATGCAGGATAGTAGCTCTCGAGGACCAGGATTGGGCATCCCTGGGTTAGATTAATGGTATAATGGACATGTTTGTCCAGTAGGCGTCTCTGTGCTGTCCCTGTGCTGCTGAAAAGATAAAAGACACAAACTGCTGAATGGTGAGTGCTAAAGCATGTGGCTGCACCTGATTGGTCAGATGGGCTGTGAGGTTGTTGGAGGTGGGATCATAGGGGTCACATGTCAGGCGTACGTAACCATGGCGAAAGAAGACCATGTAAGGGGACGTGCAGGCGATGAGCAGGTACGAACGCACATCAAACTTCCTTCTGTTGAGGAGCAGCGGGCTGCGGATGTACCTGAGGACAGAATTTGGACCATAGGGTTCAGAACCAGACCACCAAAGACTGACCTGAGGACCGGAGACCAAAACCAGACCCCCAAAGGGTCTGACCTGATGCTTGGAGACCAGAACCAGACCACCAAACACTATGACCTGAGGCCCGGAGACTAGAACCAGCCCACCAAAGGGTCTGGTCTCTTTTTTTTAAAAATAATTTGTTTCTTTTTTCTTTTCTTTTCTTTTTAAAATATTGTTATTTATTTTATTTATTTGTAATTTATTTTTAAATTATTATTATTTATTTATTTATTTATTCATCCATTCTTTTTAATTTAATGTAATATTATTATTTTCTTTTATTAAATTTTTTTTATGTATTTTATTAAATTATTTATTGAGTTTATTTTTTTAATTTATTTTTCCTTTTTTAATGTTATTTATTTATTTATTCTTTCATTTGAATTTATTTATTTTGAATGAAATTTTTCTAATTATAATTATTATTATTAGTTTTTATTATTGTTATTTTATTTTGTGAAAAAAGATGTTTACACTCACTACCCAATGGTTACTTGATTACAGACCTGGTCCTCATAAGACATGGAAACAAGTGTGCGTGTGTGTGTGTGTGTGTGTGTGTCCACCCACTCTTGGACTATCAGAGGCTGGTAGTGTCTACAGCAGTGCAGTTTCCTGTGGTTCTTCTTCTCCTCCATATCCTTCAGTTTGAGTCTAAAGGCTGAAACATCTGCCTGGTTCTTCAGCAGGAAGATTCCACGGCCCTGGTTCAGGCCTGTGGGTTTACAGATCCACATGAGGGTGTGAGGGGAGTTCCCACCTGAGGACACAGGACACACGGAAGACTGGTTACACACAGGACAGTCCAGTCTAGACCCAGACCTGCTCCATAGGGTGGTCGTGGTCATACCATCTGTACTTGAGTCTGGACCTGGACCTTGACCTTGTCCTGGTCCTGGTCCACGTGGACTAAAGAGGGTCTGAAGTGACCTACGTGCACAGGTGGTCAAAGTACTCACATTCTGCACTACAGTAGAAGTACAGTTACCGGTGTGAAAAGTACAACTTCTAAACTGTAATACAATAAAAAGTAAAACTTCTTTTTTTTCTATGGATGAAATAATATTTATTTAAGCAGGAAAAACCAGAAAAATATCAAAAGTTAAACCCTTTAAAGGTGAGTTAGTGTGTAGATGATGTTTTTATTGGGTCATGGTACTGAGTTTAGTTGGTATGGACAGGACATTTAGGAATAATTCTAAAGTCATAAATAGGAGATTTTAAAAAGCATAATTATGAAAAATATAAATTCTGAGATAAAAAAAAAACCCTTAAAATTATGATATAGTAAGTCACAATTTCTGATTTCCAACCTATTATTTCATACTGTCACATTTGTCTACTTTGAAAAGAGCATAAAATACATATATTTATTTAAATATAAAGAGTATAAAGTACACGTGTTTATATAAATGTAAAGACTATAAAGTACATTCATTCATTCATTCATTATCTGAACCCGCTTTATCCGCACTCGGGTCCTTCTTGCTGTGAGGCACGAGTGGTAACCACTGCACCACTGTGCCGCCCCTATAAAGTACAGTTATTTTTAAATGTAAAGACTATAAAGTAGTTATTTTTAAATGTAAAGACTATAAAGTACAGTTATTTTTAAATGTAAAGACTATAAAGTACAGATATTTATATAAATGTAGGGAGTCAAAGTAATAAGTTTCCAGGGAAATAAATATTCCAAGTACAGTTGTCTAAAAAATCTACTAAAGTACAGTAAAGGAAGTACTTTTACTTAGTTACTTCCACCTGTGCTTAGCATCCTGTTCCTCTTCCTGTTTGCGTCTCAACCCTGGCCTCTGCTGACTCGTCTCCATAGCAACAGCATGTCCCCCTGGTGATGTTATCAGGGCCTTATGGGAGCTAAAGGCCAGTATTTTCCAACTGCCTCAAACCTTTTGATTAAACAGTCTCCATGGTAACCGTTGTCCTAACAGTGGCAGTGGCTCCTGTTCTTCTCATTGTCAAGTGTATGAACCTGTTTAACACAACTCAAACCCAGTTGGACCATTGGTGCATTGTGGGTAGCAGCAGCAGCAGCAGTGGCTGGTGAATTTTTTTTTCTCAGCTGCACTCTTCACATTTCACCACTAGGGGACACAAAGCACACACACAGGTGATTTTCTAAATCTGGTGCACTTTGTGTCCCCAAAGGTTTCAGCTCAAAAAGATTTTCATATAAACTAAACTACAGAATCTATTCTAGAACATTTTAAAACTGTTGAAAATAGAATGTGACTGGTTTCCTTTTTCACTTCTGGTTTCAGGGTTAGAAACATAGATGTAGAACAAGTATTCAGAGAATGCCTAATCTTGCCACTATTTTGTGCCAATCTCAAGTTCCTATGACATCCTGTTGTTGAATTAGAGCTAACTAGAGCGCAAACCTCCGCCAAAGCAGACCCCCCCTCCCCACTACATTACAGTAAATGGAGAATACAATTCAAAGTGATCCAGAATCCAGGATCTCTTCCGGATCACCACCAAAATGTAATCATTTGTTCCTTATGACACTCCCAACACATCCTGAAAATATTATGAAAATCCATCTATAACTTTTATAGTAATGTTGACAATTAGACAAACAAACAACAGGTAAATAATGTGATTTTGACCTTTTTGCTAAATGTGACCTTAACCTTTGACCTTTTGCAATATTTATAATTTTGATATGTGTATATATGCGTCAGTGCATCTAATGTTAAGATATTATATCCAGTATTGATTAAGTTATAGCATGATATGTCTATGCTTGGCACACATGATTTGGTACGATTCGAACCGTTTTGGTTAAGTCCGATTCAATTTAACTGCAAGGACTTATTTTATTTTATGTTACTGAGAAGAAAAAGAAACACAAATATAATTGCAAATATAATTGCTTTTGTTTAGTTAGTGTCACAGAGATGATAGAGCAGGAACTACTGAACATAAATTCACACAACTTAAACTGAAGTCTTTACAATATAGGCCCTAACTGTAGATAACTGATATTAATGACAATATACCTGTAGATAACTGATATTAATGACAATATACCTGTAGATAACTGATATTAATGACAATATACCTGTAGATAACTGATATTAATGACAATATACCTGTAGATAACTGATATTAATGACAATATACCTGTAGATAACTGATATTAATGACACTATACCTGTAGATAACTGATATTAATGACACTATACCTGTAGATAACTGATATTAATGACAATATACCTGTAGATAACTGATATTAGTGATAGTATACCTGTAGATAACTGATATTAATGACAATATGCCTGTTGATAACTGATATTAATGACAATAAAACTGTAGATAACTGATATTAGTGATAGTATACCTGTAGATAACTGATATTAATGACAATATACCTGTAGATAACTGATATTAGTGACAATATGCCTGTTAAATAACTGATATTAATGCAAAACTGATAATCTGGTGTGACTAATTTAACAAGTTTGTAAAATTGCTCATATTTAAAATATAACACTTACTTTCCCTCAAAAAAGACAAAATACAAGATAAAAATGTCATAAAATGTAATTATTCCTGCAAATGTGAGAATACTATATCATGCTATAACTCAATGAATATCACATGGGCATATACATATAGCTATTGTGCATCAGATGCAATGATCCATATCTGTAAAGGTCAAAGGTCACAATTAACTAAAAGTTCTAAATCATATTATCAAGAACAGAGGGTCACAGAACTTTCAGATTGGTACCAAACAATGCTGAATGAAGATTTCTACAATTCTCATAGTTGGTGTTATCACCTACGACCAATAGTTTTTGAGATCTCTGGAGGTCAAAGGTGACATGTCACAAAATTAACATCTGTAACACTGTGTGTGTCAAGCATAGACATATCACGCTATAACTTAATCAATACTGGATATATTATCATAATATTACACGCACTGATGCATATATACATATAACGAAATGATCAATATTGCCAAAGGTCAAGGTCATATTTAGCAGAAAGGTCAAAATCATATTATTAGCTCTAATTCATGAACAGGTTGTCATAGAAACTTGAGATTGGCACAAAATAGGGACAGGATTAGGCATTCTCTGAATACTTGTTTCCTATGGTCATCTTCTCCATGACAGACAGGTGGGTGTGGCTTTACTAGTGCCCTCTAGTGACGAGCCTCCTGTGGTTGTGGGTGGGATGTGGTCACTGTTCACCTTCATGTTGGGTAAAAAACGCTTCCCTCTCTTCTCTGATGTCCATGCGGAAAGTGGTGGGGATGAACTCCTTCATTTTCAACCTCCTGTACAGCAAAAAAAAAAAAAACAGAAATGTGAAGAGATGAGCTTTTCAGGTTCCCATCTTACACCCTCCTCCCATTTTGTAATTTGTCACGGTAATCTCCCAAAATATATTAGGTCTGAACGTCAAAAACAAAATCTGTAGACATATCATTTAGCTGATGTTGACACACATCATATATGGAACATATACATGTCATTTGTTGACTATCTGACAACTCATGGACCCGTAGTTGATTTGTGCACAGGTTTAAACTTTTCCCCCGGACATTATCGCACACACACACACACACACACACACACACACACACACACACACACACACACACACACACAGGCCAACGATGGCAGTTCAGTTTTAATGTAAGAAAGCACAAAAACATTAATATGTTTGAAGATTCTTAGTCAAGTTAAATCCAACCATGGTATATATTTTTCCCTCACTCTGCGTGTGTGTCTGCGCATGTGTGATTAAAGTGAGAATGAATAATAAACGTAATGTGAATTTAACAATAAAGAACTGTCTACCCTCAGATTTTATGTTTGCAATTAAAATAAGGCAATATACCTTTGGTTCCTTCCTTGGTTTCATGATAATGATGCACAAACACTTTGTTACTAGTACCTGTCTACCTCATGGCACTTGGCTGCCTACCTGTTTGCATTTCAATTAAAAAAAAATCTTGTTGAATTTATATATATATATATATATATATATATATGTATATATATATATATATATATATATATATATATATATATATATATATATATATATTGTATATAGCAGAAACATATTGACATTTTTTTTTTTTGCTCCATATCGCCCAGCCCTAAGTAGAAGTGCTGATTCAACTATTTTACTGAAGTAAAAGTAAAAAAGTACAACTTCTCAACTGTAATAAAGTAAAAAAAAAGTAAACGTTTTTTTTTTTTTTTTGCTATGGATGAAATAATACTTATTTAAGCAGAAAAACCTGAAAAATTTGGAAAAATAGGAGATTTTTTTTCATTAAAAATAGCATAATTCTGAGATTTAAAAAAAATCTAAATCATGAGATAAAAATCTAAATTATTAGGAAAAAGGCAAAATTAGGGTACAGTGGTGCGGTGGTTAGCACCAGTGCCTCACAGCACGGCCGGCCCGACCGCTTTGCAAGATATGCGACCGCTTAGGGCCCACACGCTGTTGGGGGCCCCGAGAGGAGTTCAACACAGCTCAACACAGCGCATACTGAAGCACTGAAAGTGATTGGCAGCGCTGCACTGCCACCTGGTGGTCGTGGAACGTTATTACGGCCATTTAAGGTGCGCAGTGTTAAACGTATATTAGGTACCGCCCAGTGCGCATGCGCAACCAATCCAGAGCCAGACGGATCGCCCCATCGGGCATCGTCGATTCTCCGACTGTCATGTCTCAAAAAAGAAATTATCCGTCTGGAAAAAAGAAGAACCTGGAAGAGGATAAAAACACCAGGACAAAGGTAGGTTGGCGTTTTTGCATGTTCAACATGACTGTTAGAAAGCCCACACGGTTTAATTGTTTATTCTGTAAATTTTCAAATGTCCCACGCTGTTGAACGCACCACTGACGCCGTAACGGTTAAGAACGTAGTCCGTGCTATTATTATCCGCTGTGTTGTTGCTCAGTAACCGTGCTAAATTTGCCATCTCGGCTTCTTTTCTCCTTTGTTATTGATCTGTTCCTGGTTTATCGCTGTGTGTAGATGCCACAAGGTGAGATAACTAGCAGTGCAGTTCGGGTAGATCTTAGCGCCGCTGTACTGTTGAAGGCTAATACGATAGTATGCTAGCTGTCATCGGTAATTTCCATGAGGTGATTCGTGTGTTCAATCACCTATGTAGTATATCTGAGTTATTCATATAGTTTCTAGTCATATAATCGGTCCTGGTTAATTTGTGATTGTATGTGTGTGTTTGTTGTACTGAGTGTTGCTCTGTATTGTTGCAGACCGCAGTGAATAAACATTCAATAAGGACATCTGTATTCCGTGTTCTCTAATCAGAACCACAACCACACCTTGCCACTCTAAATCTAATCCTGGAGACAACCTCACGCTCTCCTTTTCAATGACATCAATCGGCAAGCCTTTGTCGAGGTAGCTAAATAGCTATTTAGCAATATATGGAAAGTGCACCAACTACCTAGGGTTAGACAGGAAGACATTTGAAGGAGTATTAACCAGACCTAAACTTAATTAAATTACGATGGGTCTTGTTTTTCACTATTTAAAATCAATATTGTACTATATTAGTTACTATATTGTACTAGTATTAGTACTATCTCCTTAAAATTATTGTTTTATTAATTAATTACTTGTTATTTATACAATGTGACTTTCAGAGAAAATTGGCAATTCCTTCTTTGTGTGAATTATAGTAAAGTTAAGTCATTAATTTGGTCTCTGACATACTTGTGTAATATTTTACAGGGGCATTGATGAAGTTTCTCGCAGCAAAATCCTCCTCCTTGTTGTAATTTCAAATAAAACAATGCAACAAACGTCACCAGCACATGTGAGAGAGGAACAGTCAGCAGCACATCAGGCAGTTCAGCTGGTACCAGCACCAGCACATCAGGCAGTTCAGCTGGTACCAGCACCAGCACATCAGGCAGTTCAGCTGGTACCAACACCAGCACATCAGGCAGTTCAGCAGGTACCAGTACCAAAACATGACCAGACAGAGGAGTAGTCACCAACAACATCAGATGCTGTTCCAAGTCAGTTTACTTTAAAATATCATTATATTCATTCAGAACCACTTCCACCCTGTGGTTTAGAGGTAACTTCTGCCCAAATTAAAACATCTATTGCTCTGCAACCACAAAGACCACAGTTATGAAACTTCACCTGTGTGTAGATATCACCTCAAAGTTTGTAAATCAACTCATATCAAATCAAATTATATATTTGTTAACAAATAACAAATACAAAGCAGAAAAAGGGGGGAAAAAATCCACTTAGATTGAAAATAAAACTTTAAACTCAACTCAGACCCACAAGATGTCATTTCACCGTGACACTGTAAATTATGAATCTGTCCATCTGTGAACATTTACTGTGTAAAATTTCAGGTTTGTACAACAAATAATTAATAAATTAGTAATAAAATAGTACAATTTGTTCAGTTGAGAGCATTTTAGCCAAACACACACAAATGTGTTATTATTGATATTAGTAATTATATTTGTTATTTTTATTATTTATTTTTATTTGTCTTATTTATTATTTGTATTTTCTATTTTGTCACTTGGTTTACATTTGTTGTGAGACATTTTGCACATCTCTTTTGCATTTTAAAAAGAAACAAAATTAAACTGTTCGACTTTGAAATTCACTGTGTTGTCTGATGATTTTACAAATAGTGAAAATAATTAAATGTACACATTCATATGATGCGAGTTTGCTTCATAAGTAAGGTTTAAAGAGTCAGGATGACAATGGCATATTTTAAGCACTTTATAAATGATGGTAATGGTAGTGGATATGTTTTGTACACATAGTGTGTAGCCTATACGATGAAAGCTTCGGATGCTGAGCAGACTGGTATGGGGGGGCCCAAATGAAATATCGCTTAGGGCCCCAGTAAGGCTTGGGCCGGCCCTGCCTCACAGCAAGAAGGACCCTGGTTCGATTCCCACACCAGACCCATTGTAGCTGGATGTAAAAAGTATAAAGTACAGATATTTATATAAATGTAAAGAGTATAAAGTACAGATATTTATATAAATGTAAAGAGTATAAAGTACAGATATTTATATAAATGTAAATAGTATAAAGTACAGATATTTATATAAATATAAGGAGTATAAAATACACATGTTTATATGAATATAAGGAGTATAAAGTACACATATTTATATAAATATAAGGAGTATAAAGTACACATGTTTATATGAATGTAAAGAGTATAAAGTACACATATTATTGAACAAATGTAGGCAGTAAAAGTACAAAGTTTACAGAAAAATAAATACTCCAGTAAAGTACAGATACCTAAAAAAAACTACTTCAGTACAGTAATGAAGTACTTTTCTTCAGTTACTTCCAGCTCTGTTTTTAACCAGTCGAGTGAATGTGGGCTTTTGTGGACATAAACTTTCTTTCAGATCAAACTGAGTATACTCCCTGTGTATCTTTCATCACAGATTGCTCTGCTCTTTTTAAATCCATTTTCACATTTCAAACATGATGTGTATGATTGAATTTGTTGGGACGGTGGAAATGATTGTTGTGTACCCAGTGAGCCAACTGCTCAAACAGTCAAGGCAAACATCAGGCTGACTGGAAGGCATTATCAGGAACTAATAGTGTGCTCAAACACACTCATTGGAAAGCAGAAGGTTTGAAAAGAGTCAAACAGAGTCAACACACACTCCAGTGGGTGGGACTGTTTGGACAAGGTCTGTCCAACGCTCATATTTAGGCCTTAAAGACTCACTTCTGCACTTAAGGACGGCTAAAAGGACCAAAATTAAATACATACACCCTTAAATATCTCATGAATTAATTACAATTCGAATTAAATACATAAATGTGTCATTCATTTTGTTAAAATACCAATTAATTTAGGTAAAAAAAAAACATCTAAACCAAAACATATTATTATTTCAACAGCGAAGTAAACATACATCCTTTAATGTACTTAAGTAGACTTTTTTAGGTATCTGTACTTTACTGGAGAATTAATTTTTCTGGCAACTATTTTCGTTTACTACGTACATTTGTTCATAAATACCTGTACCTTTACATTTATATAAATATCTGTACTTTATACTCTTTACATTTATATAAATATCTGTTCTTTATACTCTTTACATTTATATAAATATCTGTTCTTTATACTCTTTACATTTATGTAAATATCTGTACTTTATACTCTTTACATTTATGTAAATATCTGTACTTTATACTCTTTACATTTATATAAATATCTGTACTTTATACACTTTACATTTATATAAATATCTGTACTTTATACTCTTTACATTTATGTAAATATCTGTTCTTTATACTCTTTACATTTATATAAATATCTGTACTTTATACACTTTACATTTATATAAATATCTGTTCTTTATACTCTTTATACTTGTTATGTTCATTCAACACTTAATTTTCTTGAAGACTTAAATTTCCCTTAAGTTCTAATAGTTAAGGGTAAAGAATTAAGGGCGTGTAATGTACCAAACAGATGCAGAGCCTTCAGAACGCTTTCACCCAGGACTAATGTTGCCTTCAGGTGCTATTAGGAAAACAGGCCCCTAGTTGGGCCCCATGTTGAAAAGGTCAAAGGTAATTTTCATCCATAATTCCCATGGCACCTGAAGGCAACAGTAGTTCTGAACCTTTCCATTGGCTCCAGGTGGTTCTAGATATGTGGGCCCAATGTTCTACACACTGTAAAACTAGTATTCAGAGAATGTGTAATCTTGCCCCTATTTTGTGCCAATCTAAATTTTCTATGACAACCCATTCTGAAATTAGAGCCAATAATGTGATTGTAGAAATCTTCATTCCGCATTGTTTGGTACCAGTCTGAAAGTTCTGTGACTAGTTCTAAGTCATAACCGCTAATATGATTTTCTACTTTTAGTTAATTGTAATGTTGACCTTTGACCTTAACTCTAATGGATCGTTGCATCTAATGTGCATTCACTATATGTATATGCCCATGTAATTTCATAGTGTTATCTCAAGTATTCATTGAGTTATAGTCAGATATGTCTCTGCCTACACACACACACACACACACACACACTGATTACAATAATCTCTCTCAACAAATGTTGGGTGAGATTAAAAAGAATAGATGAGAATACTTCAACAGTCTGCATTAAGACTTTTATGTTCTGCCAATGATGAAATATCTACTAACACACCTATGAAAACTCTGTTATAAAATCTTAACTCAGATCTGTTATTTTCAATTCCTCATTCTGCCAACATAGCTTTGTCTTTTTGCTGAACAGTGTCATCTACATTACTACAACAACGATTATTATCATTTATATTCATCACTTAAAGGGATTAAAATGTTAAAAATAAGTTTAGCTCATTTTTAATCTCGCCCCAACATTGGTTGGAAGTGATTATTTTACTCACTGTGTGTGTGTGTGTGTGTGTGTTTGTGACACAAAGAAGTAAAAGGGAAAAAAAATACATAAAAAAGATTAACGTAAAAAAAAAAATATATATATATAACACAGTAATAATAGATGGACAAAATCATACGATAGTTGGAGTTTGTGGGGTGTGACGAGACACTCAGCTCACGAGATCGACACGAGATGAGATTTTAAGAAAACTAAATTACAAATGATATGAATGGACAATAGACTTATTTAACTGAGCTGCACATGGATTTTATAACTCTGTAAGCATTAACCTTTAATGAACTTCTTCCCTTTAATGAACTTCTTCCTCTACAAATTGAAACTAAAATAAAATGTTATAAAAGTTAAAATAAAATAAATACAATTATATATTTCTCCTTTTTTCAAAATCAAATCTGGCACTTGACTGTGGAAGTTGAGGTGTGAATGTGTTTGTCATCATTCTGTGGTGGAGCTGGAAATGTCTTTTAACAAAACTAAATTACAAATGATATGAATGGACAATAGACCTATTTAACTGAGTTGCACATGGATTATATAACTCTGTAAGCGTTGACTTTTAATGAACGTCTTCCTTTTAATAAACTTCTTAATGAACTTCTTCCTCTACAAATTGAAACTAAAGTAAAATTTTATAAAAGCTCAAATAAAATAAATAAAATTATATATTTCTCCTTTTTTCAAGTGCGGACAATATGTGCAAAACAAAAAGTTCTTCTCTGTCAATACAGACTGAAAATAGTGCAAATAGAGCCTGACCAACTATGTCACTTCTACCTCTACAAATTGAAACTAAAATAAAATGTTATAAAAGTTCAAATAAAATAAATACAATTATATATTTCTCCTTTTTTCAAAATCAAGTCTAGCACTTGACTGTGGAAGTTGAGGTGTGAATGTGAATGTGTGTTGTGCTCGTATTAGCTGCGCTCTCCACCATTGTTTTCATACAGTGTCTGCATATTGTCTTCATCAATCAATCAAATTTTATTTATATAGCACCTTACAACACCAAAAGATACACATGGTGCTTTCCAAAATTAGATTTAAAAAAAAAAAAAAAACTAAACATAAAAAAAACAAGTAACAGTTACAAAAACAAGTAACAATTGTAAAACCAAGATAAAAACAAAGATAAAACAAGTTAAAAAAACCGCAGCAACAAAATAAAAAAGAGACATGAACGTTCGACTACATGTTAAATACTCGCCTAAATAAATATGTTTTCATCTGAGATTTAAAAACAGCTAGCTCACTCACTGATTGCATTGGCGCTGTATCTTATCAGTCACTCTCTTGCCATTTTTCATTTCTGCTGCGAACCCAAAATGCTGCCAAACTAATTATTTGTTGTGGTGGAGGCGTCTTCAATAGCAACACCTGTATTTTCTGATGTCATTTTGGCTGCTTGTTGGATAACACATCTTGCGAGACACAATTTTAATGTGACGAGCAAATTACATCTTGTGAGATCTTGTCACACCCCTACCGCCTCATGGTGCCGGCGAGAAGTCCTCCTCCTGGCCCCACCAAGTACCTAATTCTAAATCTGGGGCTGTTTTGATCCCAGACCCTGTTAGAAAAGAAACACCTGGATCTAACAAGTCTACGACTGTAGTCCACATGGATCTGGATCTAACAGGTCTACAGACTGTGGTCCATTTGAGTCTGGATCTAACAGGTCTACAGACTGTGGTCCATGTGAGTCTGTATCTAACAGGTCTACAGACTGTGGTCCATGTGAGTCTGGATATAACAGGTCTACAGACTGTGGTCCATGTGAGTCTGTATCTAACAGGTCTACAGACTGTGGTCCATGTGAGTCTGGATATAACAGGTCTACAGACTGTGGTCCATGTGAGTCTGTATCTAACAGGTCTACAGACTGTGGTCCATGTAGATCTGGATCTAACAGGTCTACAGACTGTGGTCCATGTGGGTCTGGATATAACAGGTCTACAGACTGTGGTCCATGTAGATCTGGATCTAACAGGTCTACAGACTGTGGTCCATGTTGGTCTGGATCTAACAGGTCTACAAACTGTGGTCCATGTAGATCTGGATCTAACAGGTCTACAGATATAACAGGTCTACAGACTGTGGTCCATGTGAGTCTGGATATAACAGGTCTACAGACTGTGGTCCATGTAGATCTGGATCTAACAGGTCTACAAACTGTGGTCCATGTGGGTCTGGATATAACAGGTCTACAGGCTGTAGCCCATGTGGGTGTGTTTCATGTCCATGTGGGTCTGCCTCAGTTGTACCTGGGTCCTGGGCCCTGGTCCACTCTGCTGAGGATCCGCTCCTGCTCTCTCAGGCTGACCAGGAGACCGATCTTTGTAGTGAGAACTTTATTGTTTGGAATCTGGAACATCAACTGTTGTCCTGTCAACAACAACACCAGTGTTAACGCCACAGCTGGTCAAAGTACACACATTCTGTACTGCAGTACAAGTACAACTACTGGTGTGGAAAAATACTCTGGTAAAAGTACAAGTGCTGATTCAACTGCTTTATTGAAGTAAAAGTAAAAAAAAAGGACATCTTTTGAAATGTAATAAAGTAACAATTAAAACTGTACTTTTCTATGGATGAAATAATACTGATTTATGCAGGAAAAAAAGGGAAAATGTAAAAAAAAATATGCAAAAATAAAGCCTTCAAAATTGAGTTAATGTTTAGATAATGTGTTTTATTGGGTCATGGTACTGAGTTTAGTGGGTATGGGCAGGATATTTAGGAAAAATTCAAAAGTCATAAATAGGAAATTTAAAAAAGCCTAATTATGAGATAGAAAAAAAAATGTAAATCCTGATATAAAAAGTCAAAATTATGATATAATAATTGTGACTTGTGACTTATTTTTCCATATTGTCAAATGTGTCTAGTTTGAAAAAGTAATGAGTCTATTCTGAGAATGTAAAGAGTGTAAAGTACATATGTTTAGATAAATGTAAAGAGTGTAAAGTACATATATTTATATAAATGTAAAGAATGTAAAGTACAGATATTTATATAAATGTAAAGAGTGTAAAGTACATATGTTTATATAAATGTAAAGAGTGTAAAGTACATATATTTATATAAATGTAAAGAGTGTAAAGTACATATATTTATATAAATGTAAAGAGTGTAAAGTACATATATTTATATAAATGTAAAGAGTGTAAAGTACATATATTTATATAAATGTAAAGAGTGTAAAGTACATATATTTATATAAATGTAAAGAGTGTAAAGTACAGATATTTATATAAATGTAAAGAGTGTAAAGTACAGATATTTATGAAGAAATGTTGCAAACAGCAAAGTACAACTAGTCCAGTCCAAATAGTACTTAAAATAGTGAGGTAAAACTGGCCCAGTCCAGTCAGTTTGAATTATGGGTCAGTCTGTTGTTATTGTCCTGGTTCTGATCTGCTTCAGATCATATAAATGTGGACCTGAACTAACATCAGTTAGTGTTTGTCTTTAAGGGTCGAGTGAAGCTGGAACTGGATCAGTTTATCCCAATAAATGATTGATGACACCAGATAATTATACCAGTTATCATATCAGTTTCTGTCATGGAACCCCAGCGGAACCACGGTTCTACCTCCAGAGCGTGACTGGGTTTTCAGTTGGTACCAGAGGGTGACTGGGTTTTCAGTTGGTACATGTATCAGTGTCAGTTGGTACCTGCTCTGAAGTGACTGTAGTTTCCTGTGGATTTAGTTTCACACCACTTCAGTTTAAAATCCTCCCTGTCTTTGTTATGGATTCGCTTCCATCCTCTGCCTTCACAGTAACGGGTCACACTGAAACCAAAGACCAGGACAGGGATCAAAGACCAGTACAAAGATCAAACACCAGTACAGGGATCAAAGACCAGTACAAGGATCAAACACCAGTACAGGGATCAAACACCAGTACAGGGATCAAAGACCAGTACAAAGATCAAAGACCAGTACAAGGATCAAAGACCAGTACAAAGATCAAAGACCAGTACAGGGATCAAAGACCAGTACAAGGATCAAAGACCAGTACAGGGATCAAAGACCAGTACAGGGATCAAAGACCAGTACAAGGATGAAACACCAGTACAGAGATCAAAGACCAGTACAGAGATCAAAAACCAGTACAGGGATCAAAGACCAGTACAGAGATCAAAGACCAGTACAGAGATCAAAGACCAGTACAAAGATCAAAGACCAGTACAGAGATCAAAGACCAGTACAAGGATCAAAGACCAGTACAGGGATCAAAGACCAGTACAAGGATCAAAGACCAGTACAGGGATCAAAGACCAGTACAGGGATCAAAAACCAGTACAGGGATCAAAAACCAGTACAGGGATCAAAGGCCAGTACAAGTATCAAAGACCAGTACAAGGACCAAAGACCAGTACAGGGATCAAAAACCAGTACAAGGATCAAAGACCAGTACAGGGATCAAAACCCAGTACAAGGATCAAAGACCAGTGCAGGGATCAAAAACCAGTACAAGGATCAAAGACCAGTACAAGGATCAAAGACCAGTACAGGGATCAAAAACCAGTACAAGGATCAAAGACCAGTACAGGGATCAAAGACCAGTACAGGGATCAAAAACCAGTACAAGGATCAAAGACCAGTACAGGGATCAAAGACCAGTACAGGGATCAAAGACCAGTACATGATGTCTGAACATATTTAGTTTTGAACAGGAAATATTAGTTACAAACTCTGATTCTTCTTCTTCACTACTTCTTTCTGATGTTCACTGGCATTCGTTCCCTCCTGGATAGAGTTAGGGTTTAGGGTTTTTATCTGTATTTTTGTAATTGGTGTTTGTGCTGCTACTTGAACCTCAGTTTACTGAGGATCAATGAAGTTTAAGCTAATCTAGTTTAACCTGACCTGACCTAGTTTAATGTAATCTAGTCCAGCATAATCTAATCTAATCTAATGAAGCCAAAGTTAGTCCAGTGTAGCCTAGTTTAGCTTCACCTAATAATTATTTTAATTGACTGTATGGTTGTTTTTGTCATAATACATTTCAGCTCCATTGGATCCTCCAAAGAAGTAAAAGCTGCCGGGCCCCCGGGGGTCCTCCAACTGCTGTTTTCTGTCCCTGTGTGGACCAGAGCAGGTGGGGCCCTTGGGGGTGGGGCCACTGAGGGTGGGATCCTCCAGAACTCCACCTGTCACAGACATACAGACAAAAAAGAACATGACACAGCTGCCATTTCATCCTCTGAACCTTCAGGTGGTTGTTTTGAATCTTCATCCTCACTCTTATCATCCTCACCCTCATCATCATCATATTCATCATCTTCATCCAGCCTGTTACAGCTGAAGCAATTAATCAATTAAGCATAAAGTACAGATATTTATATATATGTAAAGAGTACAAAGTACACATATATATATTGCTCATGAATGGGCAGTTTTTCACAGATTTTATTGCCAGTGTGTTAGGGCAGGGTACGGTGGTGCACCCGGGACTGGGGTTCAGTCCTCTCTGAGCCCAAAAACTGAGTACATGAGACCCATCCCCGGACAGGCTACATTCGGAGGTGGGTACCAGGGGTCAAGCTGGTGGAGTCAGGTCGGGGCGGTTCACCGCTCTGTTCCTTTGCCCCCCCAGGGGGAGAAGGTGGCTTATGGTTCTGGCTGCGAGCTTTACAGCCTCCTCTGCCCAACTTCCTGTCTCAAGCCTTTTGTGTTGATGCCGTCAGAAAGACTCATAGACTATAGAGCCCTACTGTGAGGTCCAAAACCAAAGGGGGTGGGGTGGGGGCAAATCACACCCAGTGTGTGTGTGTGTGTGTGTGTGTGTGTATATATATATATATATATATATATATATATATATATATATATATATATATATATATATATATATATATATATATATATATATATATATATATATATATATATATATATATATATGAGACATGGAAACCAGAATGTGTGTGTGTGTGTTTGTTTGTGACAGTCTTCTTTACCTCTAAACACTTCAAACCTGTGTCTCACTAATGTATTGTCACTGAGCGGGTGACACTGACATATGACAAAGAGTGTTAATGGACAAGGGCGGGGCTTGTGGACAGGCAAGCCATACAATTTCTTTTAGCCCTGCCCACTAGGGGTCCCCCTAGAGCTGCTAAATTGTTCACCAACAACAATGGGGATTTTACAATAATGTAAATAGTGCCCCATCTGCCCTCAGCCTGTAGTTATACTGCACAAACAGCCTGTTTTATTAATATTATTAAGTATAAATATATGTTATTTGTTTTTACATTTTTTAAAAACATTTTATTTTGTTATATATTTTATTATAAGGGAGAGGAAAGAGCATTTGTTTCAGTCCTCATCTCAAATGTCTCAGAAATTGTGCAAAAAGCATTTTTTGTGGCATGTACAGGTGGAGTGGGGGCCCCAGGGATGAGTTTTTTTCGAGCCCCAATAAACCCTAACAACAACACACACGCACGCACGCACACACACACACACACACACACACACACACACACATATACTGGTTAATGCGTAGTGAGTGCGTAGTGACGCACTCACCATTGCGTAGTGAGTGTAAAGACATAAAGACACCCCTCTTTTTAAATAAATACAATACTTTTAAATGAAAAAAAATATATATATATATAAATATATATATATATATATATATATATATATATAAATATATATATATATATATATATATATATATATATATATATATATATATATATATATATATATATATATATATATATATAAATAATAATAGTAAGAATGAAAAAGTGAAAATGGAAAAAGCAAACATCTTTTTTAAATAAAACATATAATAAATAAATGAAATTAAATAATAAAATTAAATAAATAAAATAATAATTATTAAAATAAATACATTGAAAACAAAAAAAATAGACACAGCTTTAAACCTCTGAAAAATACATCTTTTCTTTTCACCTGTTTCCCCCGTGCTTTATGGGGACTTCCATACAAAACAAGTTAATTTGTTTATAGTGGACATCATTTGTATAAATTTGCATATTTACCTACCTATATTTATATTCAACCATCATGGGAGCCTGATTTTGGTCCCTATGGTCATGGCATTAGTGTTGAAACAGATCAATGTCCCCATAAAGGTAGAAATACAAACGCACACCTGGTGCTGGGCGTGGTCTGTACTGGTTGCCACTCCTCTTCTGCACCTCTTCTTCCTCCTCTTCGTCCTGTTTCTCTGTCTTTCCTGCATGACTCATACAGCAGGGATTGTGTGCAGTGGCTCCGCCCCCCTGTTCTGCTTCTGGTCCCGCCTCCTGTGGCCGCTTTTCCCTGCAAGGTTCCACCCAGTGCCGTGATGACATCACCAGTTGACAACAGTGGTCCTGTAGTGTATGAGGTCAGGCCACGCCCACTCTGCAGGTCTGTAGGAGTGTGAGCCAATGGAAATAGAGCAAAGACACAGCAGTACAGGAGGTTATTATGGAATGTGTCAAGTCATTATGAAAGAATATATAGGATATATATATCCTATATCTATCTATCTATCTATCTATCTATCTATCTATCTATATATATATATATATATATATATATATATATATATATATATATATACCGTAATTTCCGGACTATAGAGCGCACCTGATTATAAGCCGCAACCACCTCATTTTAAGAGGAAAACTGATTTTGTACATACACAAGCCGCACCTGTATATAAGCCGCATGTGCCCACATTAAAACATGTAACACAAACACAAAATTAACCCAAACCCGACTTCAAGTCCCGCGAATGAAACTAAATGTCCTTCATTAAAGTCCACAGTCCAAAAATCACAGCCGGCAAAATGAACGGAAAATGATACTTAAGGTTTGATGCAGACCTGCAGAGTCCGGGTCCCGTTGAAAGTAATCCAAGGAAAAAAAAGTGTATATTTCCAAAGGTAAGGGAGGGAAAAATATATATCCACTATTGTCCGCCGCGTCCACAAACAGGTGGCTGGTCGCCGCCTCGCCTCATCTATCGCAGAGTCAGCGATAACTTTAATCTTTCGCAGAGAGTTCAGGTCAAACTCCTCCGTGCCACGTGCAAAAAAAATCCACAGGGTCTGGTCGAGCCTCTGTCTTCTCTCACACACCGCTGCGGGTTTTTCTTTAAGCAACTTTTTAGCCCCTCTTCACCTTTTTTTGGTCTGTCCCTCACCTTTACCGTTCCCCACTTAAACCCGTCACCCCGCGTTTTTCTGCCCCTCCTTTTTCATTCAGTCTTCCTCGACGCATATATTCCACCGGTCTAAATCTTACCTTTTCTACTCGAGCGCCGCTGGCGGCCGTTAGAAAAATTACATAAATTGGCCGCATCACTGAATAACTAGTATATCTTACTGTTGTTCAAGATAAATCTTGGACGGACCAATCAGGATGACTGGGTGTGATTTTAACAGTTATGACTAGGGGTGTGACGAGATGTAATTTGGCGAGATTCCTCATCACATTAAAATTCTGTCTCACAAGATTTGTTATCCAGCAAGCAGCCAGAAAATACAGGCATTGCTATTGCTATTGCTATTAAATCCTTCAAAAATGATAAAAGTATACCCGTTTCAACAAGACAATCAAATCATTGACATACCATATCATTGGTTGTTTTAATTGTGGTCAGTGCTTTTTACCTGTTTGGGTCCACTTTCACCTTCGGCAGTGTTTGTTGATGGACCAGGAATCACTTTCTTTGAGCCCATGATGAATAACAAATAATAAAGTTGTAATGAGCACATTGGAAAAGCTCACCAAAAAACAGTAAAGGTGCTTCCACACTGACCACGGTAAAAACTCTGTGACGAAGGAGGGTTGAAGACACACGAAAAGCACCATGGGTAGCTCCCTCCTAGCCAATGGGAGCCCAGCGGAGTTGTTGAGAGATAGCCAATGTGAGAGCAACTCTATCAAATAACAAATATAATGCTATGTACAAGTGTACAGTACGTATGTATTTACATACAATACGTAAAGTACTGTATTTACATTTCAAGGGTTTCATTGTAACTTTAATTTTTTTGTATTCAGAGACGAAAATTTTACGTAAAGGCATTCATAACTTGGATTATTAGTTTGTTGGGGTTTTGGTAAATTGAGGTATTACTGTAATAATATTTATAACTGCATACACAGTCACTAAAACTATTTGTATCTGAAAAACATTGAATCACAGATTTTATGTTTTTGTGAGACAAAAATTGTTTCAGAATCTGTGTATCATTCCTTCATTCGTTTTTCAAAATTAAACCAAAAATAAGATGATGAAACAGAAAATTTTTCCTTCATTATTTGTTTCCAAAACCAAAATGAAAAAAAATGGAATGTAATTTTTAAGTTTTCCTTTTAGTGTTTAAATTAATAAAATTTAAAAAACAGATGATGGCCATTTTCCGTTTTATCCAATTTTGACCAGAAGCAAATTGAATAAACCGGAAATGGGTGTGACCCACAGTGACAAAGATGGAAACCTACGTCCTATTTGGGGAAACTAAGAGGGTCACCCTAAGACCTGAAGGTGTGACCACGGAGAAAATTGGTGTCATATCATACCATAACAATCTTCATGTTTCTTTTGGTTGTTAAAGGTGTCATTCCATGGTTATTTCATTAATATTACTGTGTTCTCCATTATTGTTGAATACATTGGGTGTTGGTTCCATTTAAAAAAAAGACTAGATTGCTTTGTTTCCAGCTGAAAAATTACTTGAGGTTGAACAACAGAGTTTATTGGTACTTCCACATACATGTCCATGACACGGTGATGAGGTGTCTCTGATTGGCTCAGAGCACATGAAGGAACACTCCCCCCTCCCCTCTCGCTCTGTGTGTGTTTAGCATCCCAGAGTAACATCCAGCTCGGTTTCGTGCCGTCACTTGTTTTGAAAATGTGCAGAGAAAAAATAATGCTTTATTTCCACAGAGAGCACATGAAGCAGTTTACTCCACCAATTTTTTCAAGTTTGTGCAGCAGCTACTGTGGTGCCGCCTTCTCTTGTAGATTCTAATGCTAATGCAGATTTGCTGCAATGGGGGACAGGCTTAACCCCAACATGGGTGATGCCAATGTCCTTGTGATGTGTAGTGGACAGACTTTCTGAGTTGAGGTGGAGGTGACACCCCACGCAGCAAACGCAGCATGTGTTGGTAACTCGGGATGACCCATCAGATTCCAAAAGGAACGTGGAAAAGTGGTTTTCAGCGGAATGACACCTTTAAGATTAATTTCTGGTTTACTCAATTTGCTTCAGGTCAAAATTGGATAAAACGTGAAATAGTCATTATCCGTTTTTTCTATTATTCATTTAAACAGAAAATGAAAAATGTAAAAATTGCATCATTATCCATTTTTTGATTTTGGTTTTGGAAGCAAGTAGTAAAGAAATGAGTTGTTTTTTCATTGTCTTATTTTTGGTTTTATTTTGAAAAACAATTGAACAAATGATACACAGATTTTTCAGGATTATTTCACTCTGGAGTTTAAACTAGATCTGATCTGCTGGTCTATGGATCAGCTGATATGATGGTCATGACTTAGTTCTGAAGTTTTTATTCCAGATCAGTCTGTAAAGGTCAGACTGAACACCACAGCTGGAACTCTGACCTACTGTAACTACACACAACGGAAGGACCCCCCCTCACCCCAAACCCCTCCCACCCCCCTACACTACTCACCTTAGTGCTGGACCTCCATGTGCACTGGACCCTGCAGTCCGAATGCAGACAGCAGGAACTGAAGGACCTGCATGTGGAGGCGGAGTCTTGCATATGGAGGCGGAGACCTGTAGTCCAGTTCTTCTGTTAAAACCAGCCTGACTAGGCCCACAAACAATCACTGGTTACTAGGGTAATGGGACCCCTAGCAACGGACACTGCTTGGACGTTGAAACTTAGAACAACAGCAGCACAAGACAAGACAAACTTACGCCTCCAGACACCCCCCCCACACACACACACACACACACACATGCACCCTCCACCCAGTGTTGGCCTCATTTAGTATTAATGTGCAGTTGGACAGTGTTGTGTGAAGTGTGTGGTAACATGAGAACACAATGGCAACCCAATGGATTGGACTGTTTCAGGAGGGTACATATACACAAACAAGTATACAGAGAATGCCTAAACCTGACCCTATTTTGTCCCAATCGCAAGTTTCTATGACTACCCGTTCTTGAATTAGAACCAATAATAGGATTTTGACCTTTCTGCTAAAAGTGACCTTGACCTTTGACCTTTTTCAATATTGCTAAGCGTGTTATATGTATATATGCATCAGTGCGTGTAATATTATGATAATATATCCAGTATTGATGAAGTTATAGCGTGATATGTTTATGCTTGACACACACAAACAGTGTTACAAAAGTTCATTTTACGACATGAGAGATCTCAAAAACTATTGGTTGTAGGTGATAACACCATTTATGAGAATTGTAGAAATCTTAATTCTGCCTCCTTTGGTACCAATCTGACAGTTCTGTGACCCTCTGTTCTTGAGTTATAACCGATAATGTGATTTTGACCTTTTACTTAATTGCGACCTTGACCTTTGACCTCCCATAATTCAGGACTAGATTTGAGGGGTTATCAGAGGGGTTGCCAACATCACAGCTGACCCCTGGCGCCTGTCTTAGCTACGTGAGCCTGTCACCGTCCTGGCGACGTGACATGGTTGGCGCACCAGCGTCAAAGGGCTCCCACTAGTGGCATCCTCCCAGTGGCCGACCCTGACCTACTGAGGTTGAATCCTTCAGGTGGACTGCACAGACCCCACCCATTTACCTCTCAATGATTTCACGTCTTCTTGAACTCTCTGGTCAAAGTTCTTTTCAACTTTCCCTTCAGGTAATTGTTGACTATCTTTCTGGTGTCAGTATTTAGCCTCAGATGCAGTTTAGCACCCGCTTTGGGCTACATCCATAAACAACCCACCTCTGTGAACTGGGTAAACGATCTTCCGTATGCCACATTTCCGATGCCCGCCCATGGGACGGGGATCCGGTGCTGGGCTCTTCCCTCTTCCCTCGCTGCTACTGAGGGAATTCTGGTTAGTTTCTTTTCCTCCACTTCGTAATATATTTCCAATCAGGAATGAGGGTCATAACATCCAACGCAAGGTAACCCCCCCCACCACTACTACCACACACACACACACACTGTTTTTTTTTATAAATCGCACTCTGAATATATCATTTATCCACCAATATCGGATATCGTTTTTTTTTTTTTAATCCTCCAATATCAGTATCAGCATCGGCCCCAAAAATCCAATATCGGTCGGGCTCTAGTTACATGTGGCAGATTGGGTCCTAGAGGGGCTAGTGAGAAGGGGGAGGGGCTTCAATTCAATCCATAACAAGACACTTAACCATCACAATGACTCTGAAAATTTTTAATTAAGGTAAATTATTATCTAGGTTCCCATTAAATACCTTACCTTGCTCAGAAGGAGCAAGTTATTCATCCACACTTGCTCCTTCTGGTATGGGATGGCTATACCAATGGTGGAAACATGGACCGTGCCTAAACCACCATGAGTCCATATTCATTTCATGTGGTAATTCTTCTCCTTATGCCTCAGATGCTCATTAATCACATGGTCTCCTCCCAAATCCAGTGGCAGCTACCAGGTTGAGCAACGTAGCATTTGTCTGCTTGCATCGGCAAATCCACTAATCACCTTCTGTCTCAGTAGTTTGACTCAGGAGGAACCGCCCAGGCCCAGCCACGCTCCACAATTACCCATAATCCCCTGTCTTCCTCTCAACAGCATGATAATTGACAGGGACGGGTGCCTCTGAGACCCAACATCGATGCAATGTATAATTACAAATGCAACAGGGAAAAGCACCGGCAACATGGATGCAACTCTGGAAGGATGGAAGAAAACTGAGCTAAAGAGTCATCTGTAGGTTTATTATACAGGGTTAGGGGTAAGGGTTGCATATTATACAGGGTTAGGGGCCAGGGTGTGTATATTATACAGGAGTAGGGGTTAAGGTCTGTATATTACACAAGGCTAGGGGTTAGGGTCTATATATTATACAGGGTTAGGGGTCAGCGTCTGTATATTAAACAGGGTAAGGGGTCAGCATCTGTATATTATACAGGGTTAGGGGTCAGCGTCTGTATATTATACAGGGTTAGGGGTCAGCGTCTGTATATTATACAGGGTTAGGGGTCTGCGTCTGTATATTTTCAAGCACAAACCTCTGGCACACAAAAATGTTGCAAACTGCAGTTCACTGTTCCTCCACCAAGGGCTGAATCGAAAAAAAAATCATGTTTAAAAGGTCAAAGTTCACGGCAGAAATAAAACTGTGACAGCCTGGTTCAGAAAAACATTTTTAGGTTTAATAGGTCAAGTTTACCTTCATGACATCTGTGAGGGGGGAGCTTTTTTAATAACTCGTCCATTTAGATGTCTTAAAATAGTACATAATTAGGCGTGTGTCTTTTTCATTGACAAGATGCTCTGCCAGTGCTAGCGCTGGTGGCTAGTGGTTATGTCCTGGAAAGGCCTTAAAACACTGCAGCTGTTTAGTTTTACTGACCTTTGACCTGTCGGTTGAGTTTGTGCAGTTCATGTCCATTCATTTTGGGATATTTATACTACATTTACTGCACTACAAACACACATTCTGATAGGTTCATGGGTTCACCTGGCTCCTCCCACATTCCAAACACATGCTTTGATAGGTTCATGGGTTCACACACACACACTTTTTCTCTGTCTCACACACTTTCTGAAAAACTATTTTTCTCTCTCTCTGTCTCTATCACTCTCTCTCACACACACACATACTCTCTTTCACTCTCTCTCTCTCACACACACACACACACTGTCTGTCTCTCTCTTTGTCTCTCTCACACACACATTCACTCTTTCTCTCACACACACACACACACTCTCTCTCTATTTCTGTCTGTCTCCCACACACACACACAGTCTGTCTCTTTCTGTCTATCTCTTTCTCTCTCACATACTCTTTCTCTTTTCTCTCTTTGTCTCTCTCTCTCTCACACACACACATACTCTCTTTCACTCTCTCTGTCTCTCTCTCTCACCCACATGGCTTCCTTGTCAGACCAGTCCAGTCATTAGCAGCCGCTCTGTGATCTACCTGTTGAACACACCTTTGTGTTTCCCTGTTGTTGAGCCGCTGGAGCCACACCTTGATAAAGAGACACCATTTAATACACATGCACACACACACATACACACACACACACACAGTGGTGCGTAGGTGGACAAAGACAACAGGCTAGTTTTACAACTACTTCCACCTGAGGTTCACCATCTGCCAACAGTGTGTGTGTGTGTGTGTGTGTGTGTGTGTGTGTGTGTGTGTGTGTGGAAAAATACATGTGCAAACAGGTGCATGAGTATGTATTTAACTGTATGTTTCCTTAACAATACTGGAAGGACTCAGCATCTGTCTGTCTGGTTGTCTGCCTGCCTGTCTGTCTCTCTGTGGGTCTGCCTGTGTGCCTGCTTTTTTCACAGCAAAGGTTGAACATGTTAAAAGGTTGTAAACATGGTCTTATCAGTGAATTAAAGTTATCGCTCATTCCATTTTCCTCTAAGACAAACTATCTATTATTAACTATTAACTATTAACTTTCAAACAAAAGTTAATTCCTCTTATAGATGAACCCTGTAAACACCTAATTCTAGTTGAAAATGACAATTCCCATTTGAACTGAATTCAGAATCAATTCACTGGTTCATTCAGTCTCTTGTCATCTGAACCCACTTTATTCTCACTCGGGTCACGGGAGTCTGTGGGGGCCTAAACCAGCTCCAGTAGGTGAAGGCGGGGTACACCCTGTATGGGTCTCTAGTTCATCTCAGGGCTGAACATAGATAGACAATCACTCTCACATTCACACCTATGGACAATGGTGGAGGAAACTGGAGTACCTGGAGAAAACCCACACAGACATGGGGAGAACATGCAAACTCCACACAGAAAGGTCTGGTCCTGTGATCTTAATGCTGAATTCAATAATTCCTCTGACATGGAAACACTTAATTCCTCTTTAACATTATTCCTGTCGTTCTGCACACGCTCCTGGTCTGGTCGCCATGACGCACATATTTGGCGTTGATTACACACATATTTCATGCTTCTTGCATTAGTATGTTGATTCAGTCTTCATAATTATTACAAAAATTAATGCAAAAATCACATGTAGTATCTGGTCTAACATGTTGGAATGTCGAAAGCACGTCACCATCATTTTCTTCCAGGAGACACCGGCCCATTTAGCCTAGCTGTGCTAGACTCCCCTGGCGGCAGCAAATCTAATGTGCTACCGTAGTAGTCTAGTTACGCTCAATGTACCTTTTGGCTAAATTTTGATGAAATTGCTCAATAGATTACGCTGATGGGTTATAGTACTGTCCTATTGCATACAGAGGGATTTGAAAGATAACCTTTTAGCCACACCTCCCCTGCCTATGAAGCGTTCCAAGATCTATACATGTAATGAATAGGGATAGCACAGTTGTGGGTCCTCTGTCATTGTTGGTGCAAAATGCATTCTGGAATAGGAGGCTGCTTGCCTAGCTGCGCTATTGTCATGTTTTAATTTAATTTAATGTTCAAATTCTTGTTATTATTATTATTATTTATTTTATTTAGCAAAAAAAAAGAAGATGCATTTATACTCTCCGCCCAATGGCTACTGGATTACAAACCTGGTCCTAATGAGACAGGGAAACAAGTGTGTGTGTGTTCCTATCTTTATGGGGACATTATGTTTACACAGTCACACCATGGGGACCTCTGACACTATGGGGACCAAAATTCAGGTCCCCACGAGGGTTAAATATAAATAAAGGTCCCCACTAGTAAAATAGATCTGATGTGGCCCTATAAATACATTAATATGTTTTTATCAGAAGTCCCCAGAAAGCATGAGGGAAACAGGTGTAAAGTGAAACATTTCTTTTTCAAAAGGTTGAAGATGTCTTTGTTGTCTTCAAAAAATATTTTATGTATTTTTTTATGGTTTTTGTAATTTATTTTTTCATTTCTTATTTATTTCTAACTTTAAAATATGTTATTTTTATTTAAAAAATTTATTTCTTGTTTTTATTTTTAAAAATGATTCATATTTTTTTTATTTATTCATTCATTTTCATTTACTTTTTAAATTACATTTTCAAATTTGCATCATTATTTATTTATTTTTATTTTGTTTTATTTAAAAAACGGGCCTACACTCACCCAATGGCTTCTTGATTACAATCTTGCTCCTCATGAGACATGAAAACGAGCATGTGTGTGTATGTATGTGTGTCTGTGTGTGTGTGTGTGTGTGTGTGTGTGTCTCAAGGCGGTGACATGATCAGGTGTGTGTCCCAGGAGACCCGCCCATTCCCATGTCACCTCAGCTGCCTGTTGTAGCAGGAAGTGCTGCTCAGTTGCAGGGCCGTGCCTGCAGCCATGGTGTCCCCACGCCACCCATTCTTTACTGGGATCCTCCTCGTCAGGGTGTTCAACAGGAAGGAATGGAGTTAAGTTACCATGGAAACAAAGACTCGCCTCAATAGGGTCTGTCTGTCTCTCCCACTATTCAGGATTTCCTTACAGAATTACACCAGTAAAACAGAGGGGGCTGCTGGGAAGGGAGGGGTTGAGGGTGGGGGTGTGGGGGGGCACTGTGTTCCCAGGGTCTTTATCCACTCATGTCCACAACTGACAAATCTAACACAAAGAGTAATAATCACATGACACCAACAGTTATAACATGGGAAAATCTACAGTCAGGCCGTCCCACTGTCTGTAGTCTAGGAGGTCCAACATGAGGAAGTCCAGAACCAGTATAGAATCAGCCTAGAACAAACCCAGAACCAAGTAAGTACCAACTCAAAACCAACCCAGAATCAGCCCAGAACCAGCCCAAAAACAACACAGAGCCAGCCCAAAACCAGTTAAGAACCTAGAACCAGCCCAGAACAAACTCTGAAAAAGTTAAGAACCAGCCCTGAACCTCTGCTACTACCTCTACTCTGGTGTCCACTATGAAAGACACTCTGCTACTACCTCTACTCTGGTGTCCACTATGAAAGACACTCTGCTACTACCACCACTCTGGTGTCCACTATGAAAGACACTCTGCTACTACCACCACTCTGGTGTCCTACATGATGGACGCTGTCTTTTTTACAAATGAATATTCCGTGTGAAGCTACTATTTGTTCTGGTCATGTGGTTGTGACATACATGCTAGGCGTCAATAAATCTGTTTTACTCATCCACACAGCAACGCAACAACATCTTTGACAAATCTAACCCATTTTCAGAAGATATCGTTTTCGAGTACACAAAACGTCAGCACCATGTGGACGGGAGGCAGAAACAACAACAAACTGTATCGGATTCACTCGTAAACGTTGCTGTGTAGACGGGGCCTATAAGACACTGACAATAACATCATGTGACGCTTCTGATGAAGACTACAGGAAGTAGCTGAAACTAGTCCAGCAGGTGAACATACACTGCACCTGTCTGTTAAAAAGAACTTAAATTTACACTTATCTTTGGAAGACAGTCTGAACCTTTACAAGACATATTATAATTGTCATTATTATTATTAATGTCACCCAATATTGGTTGGGAGAGATTATTTTAGTGTGTGTGTGTGTGTGTGTGTGTGTGTGTGTGTGTGTGTGTGTGTGTGTTCACAGAGACATATGCTATAACTCAATGAATACTTGAGATATCGCTATAAAATTACATGGGTATATACATATTGTGACTATGCATCTGATGTAATGTTCTATTTGAGTAAAGGTCAAAGGTCAAGGTCACAATTAGTTAAAAGGTCAAAATCACATTATTGGTTATAACTCAAGAAATGAGGGTCACAGAACTGTAAGATTGGTACCAAACTATGCAGAATGAAGATTTCTACAATTCTCTTAAATTGGTGTTATCACCTACGACCAATAGTTTTTCAAAGGTGACATGTGGCAACATTAACTTGTGTAACACTCTTTGTGTGTGTCAAGCATAGACATACCACGCTATAACTTAATCAATAGTGGATATATTATAATATTACACACACTGACGCATATATACACAGTAAATTTTGCAGTGTTAAATCAACACTTAGAGAGTTTATTTAACTTCTTCTAGAGTGTATTTGGTCCCATTGTCTCCAAATTAACACTGCAAAATCTACAGTGTACATAAGATGAAATTATCAATATTACAAAAGGGCAATGGTCAATGTCGTATTTAGCAGAAATGTCAAAATCACATTATTGTGTGTCTAATTCAAGAACAGGTTGTCAAAGAAACTTGAGGGTCAAAATAGGGTCAAGATTAAGCATTCTCTGAATACTTGTTGTTATGGTCCCATTCAGAGCATGTTTCTTGCTCTTTCAGATGTTCCCCTGGTCCTGCAGATGGAGGCGTTCCCTGCATGTGTTCTCCCATATTGACCTCTTCAGTGTTTTAATGATGGTATGTGGTAGAACGCTTGTGTTCGGCCTCTTCAACAGGACACAGGAATGTGGTCAGACTGCACCAAAGCATGCTCAGACCAGCGCAGGAATCCTCTGCAGGCGCTCTGACAATCACCACTGTCATCTACCACTCTGACCTCACACTGCAAACATATCTGCTGGGACCACCTTAAAACCAGACTGGGCTGGGACCACCTTAAAACCAGACTGGGCTGGGATCACCTTAAAACCAGACTGGACTGGGACCACCTTAAAACCAGACTGGACTGGGACCACCTTAAAACCAGACTGGGCTTGGACCACCTTAAAAACAGACTCGACTGGGACCACCTTAATCAGACTCTGCTGGGACCACCTAAAACCAGACTGTGCTGGGACCACCTTAAAACCACACTGGGCTGGGACCACCTTAATCAGACTGTGCTGGGACCACCTTAAAACCAGACTGGGCTGGGACCACCTTAAAAACAGACTCAACTGGGACCACCTTAAACAGACTGTACTGACACTACCTTAAAACCAGATTGGACTGGGACCACCTTAAAACCAGACTGGGCTGGGATCACCTTAAAACCAGACTGGACTGGGACCACCTTAAAACCAGACTGGACTGGGACCACCTTAAAACCAGACTGGGCTGGGACCACCTTAAAAACAGACTCGACTGGGACCACCTTAATCAGACTGTGCTGGGACCACCTAAAACCAGACTGGGCTGGGACCACCTTAATCAGACTGTGCTGGGACCACCTTAAAACCAGACTGGGCTGGGACCACCTTAAAAACAGACTCAACTGGGACCACCTTAAACAGACTGTACTGACACTACCTTAAAACCAGATTGGACTGGGACCACCTTAAAACCAGACTGGACTGGTACCACCTTAAACAGACTGGACTGGGACTACCTTACATCCAGACTGGACTGAGACCACCTTAAATCCAGACTGGGCTGGGACCACCTTAATCAGACTGGAAGTCATGACATCATTATCAGTCTTCAGAGCTAATGATCAGCTGATCATTAATTGAATCAAGTGTGATGGAAGAGGGAAATAAGAAACACCTGCAAGACCAGGATCCTCATCCTCCAGGACCAGGATCCTGACCCTCCAGGACCAGGATCCTCATCCTCCAGGACCAGGATCCTCATCCTCCAGGACCAGGATCCTCATCCTCCAGGACCAGGATGTCCCAGCTCTGTGTCAGTTAGTTTCACTTCAGTCAGGCAGTAAAGTGTAACCAGGGCACATGTTAACCTACAGAAGAGTGTTTTATTCTGTCTAACAGTGTGTAGATGGTTTACACACATATTCTAATATCAATAACATGTGGTTTTACAGTTTGAAGTTGATAATGTTGCGTAGTTTTAGTTCATTGTGCAGAACACATGAGGTGTTTTACAGTATGGGTGTGTGGTTCTGGAATCTTCTGAAGGATTTAGCGATTAGAGGAAAAAAAACTGTCAAGAAACTGTTCTTGTAGATAAGTTTTAGGTGTAAAGAGGTTTTAGTTTATCATTTTAGATTCGTCTGAGCAGGAAATGGACTCGATTTGCATTTGAAACTGTCAAAATGCAACAGCTTCCTCCTCCAACACACACACATACTCGTTTACATGTCTCATTAGGACCAAGTTTGTAATGAAGTTGCCATTGAGTCGTGAGTGTAAACACATATTTTTTTACTAAAACAAAATAAAAAACAATAATATTATATAATAATAAAAAAAATTACAAAAATAAATTAAAAATAAAAAAAACAATTAATGAATAAATAAAAAGATAATAATTAAATAAATAATAATTCTAATATTTTTTTAAAATAATAATACAATAAATAAAAAATATAATACAAAAAATACATTAAAACAGTTAAAAAATAAACACATCTTCAAACCTTTGAACCTACCTGTCCTTCATGCTTTACGGGGATGTCCTGAAAAAACTAATTAATGTATTTATAGGCCCACATCATTTCTATTTTACTAGCGGGGACCTACATTTATATTTAACCTTCGTAGGGACCTGAATTTTGGTCCCCATGTTGTCAGAGGTCCCCATGGTGTGACTGTGTAAACATGTCAATGTTCCCATAAAGACAGGAATACACACATACACACTGGTTTCCATGTCTCATGGAGACCAACTTTGTTTCACTTGTAGGCAAAGTAGTTATTGGGTACTTTTTTCATAAATAAATAAATACAATACAATACATTTAAATAAAAAAATATTTAAAAAAAAATTCAATGAAAAACTAAAATAAATGTAAAAAATAATAATGAAAAAATAAAATGAATGGAAAAAGTAAACATCTTAAAAAATAAATTAAAAAAATTATAAACATTTAAATGATAACAAGAAAAAATAAATGAATACATTGAAAACAAAAAAGGAAACAGATGTTTAAACCTTTGAAAAATACACATTTTGTTTTACACCTGTTTTCCTAACCCTTTATGGGGACTTCCAGAAAAAGCTATTATATTTATAAGTGATGCATTTACATACATTTGCATACTTCACAGAGATTTAACCTACATTTATATTTAACCCTTGTGGGAACCTGGATTTTGGTCCCTATGATGTGACTGTGTAAACATATCAATGTCCCCATAGAGATAGGAATACAATCAACCACACACACATTGGCTGGGGTGCTTCACACCCTCCCAACACCAGCCAACTTCCTTTTTTGAATTTCTGGAGAGAGCCCTTTGAACTGAAAAGTCACATGACACTTCTAACCTGTAGCTCCGCCCACCTTCTGCACAGAGTGAAGAACAGCAGAGGTGGTCAAAGTACTGGCATACTGTACTGCAGTAAAAGTACAACTACTGGTGTGAAAAAATACTCTGGTAAAAGTAGAAATACTGATTCCTTTACTGAAGTAAAAGTAAGTACAGATATGTATAGAAATGTAAAGAGTATAAAGTACAGATATTTATAGAAATGTAAAGAGTATAAAGTACAGATATTTATGAAAAAAATGTAGGAAGTAAAAGTGAAAAGTTTCCAGAAAAATAAAAGTACATATATCAAATTACAGATACTTAAAAAAAAAAATCTACTTAAGTACAGTAACAGAATACTTCTACCAGATGACTTACTTACATGTATAGTATTTACAACTCTACTTCCTGTTCTATAACATAACCTCTGACTGTACTTTGTTCCATATATGAGACAGAACTGAGGAAACTAGAGGTTAATGAGTTCAACACTGTCCATGTTTGATACTAATGACGACATTTGATTGGCTAATTTTTATCTCATAATTTCTATTTTTTTACCTCACAATTATGACTTTTTATCTAATTATTTCTACTTTTTGTCTCATAATTATGACCCCCCCCCCTTTTCCCTCTCTTTCACCCTGGCATAGATTTGTGGTTTAATTAGAACCCATAATAAAGTCAAAATTAAAGAAAAGAAAATATAACATGAAAGAGGAAAAAAATCCTGCCTCAGTGATGAGATTTTATTACATTTTATTCAGTTTTATTCATAGAACCCAAATCACAATGTCCTATCACAGGGCTTTACAGGAGAGAACAATCAAGTCCCAAACATCCCCTGTCCTTAGCCCCTCCCCCTGTCATTAGACCCTCCTCTTGTCCTTAGCTCCTCCCCCTGTCCTTAGACCCTCCTCTTGTCCTTAAACCCTCTCTCTTTCCTTAGCCCCTCCCTGTCTTTAAACCCTCCCCCTGTACTTAGCCCCTCCCTCTGTCCTTAGCCCCTCCCTCTGTCCTTAGCCCCTCCCTCTGTCCTTAGCCCCTCCTCTTGTCCTTAAACCCTCCCCCTGTCCTTAGCTCTTCCTCCTGTCCTTAGACCCTCCTCTTGTCCTTAGCTCCTCCCCCTGTCCTTAGACCCTCCTCTTGTCCTTAAACCCTCTCTCTTTCCTTAGCCCCTCCCTGTCTTTAAACCCTCCCCCTGTACTTAGCCCCTCCCTCTGTCCTTAGCCCCTCCTCTTGTCCTTAAACCCTCCCCCTGTCCTTAGCTCTTCCCCCTGTCCTTAGCCCCTCCTTGTCTTTAAACCCTCCCCCTGTCCTTAGACCCTCCCGCTATACTTAGGCCCTCCTCTGTCCTTAGACCCTCCCTCTGTCCTTAACCCTCCCCCTATCCTTGGCTCCTCCCCCCGTCCTTAGACCCTCTATCTTCTACACTATAACTAAATGTTTTCACTTATTCAGATAATGTTTGATATGGAATAAAATCTTTTACAAACAGCCTATTGTGAGAAGAAGGGAAGGGGGGGGGGGTATTTTGGACTTTTATAATAAAACTGTGTTTGAATGTGCCCCTCCTAGCCCAGTGGACTTCAGTTGTGTAGGTTTCAGTGTGTAATGGCCTGCAGGTGAAAAGCACGCTAACAGGCTAGCTTACTGTGCACTGGGACACAATGATGAAGGCTGAGCTGATGAGAGGGGACCTCATGGGTAAATTGAGGCATTTAAAAAGGAGCTCTGTTGGTGGGTAACCTGATCTCGAGCTGACGGGGGTTCGGCATTCCGCTCTGGCTTTGGGAAGAGTTCAGACGAGCAGAGAAACGGCCACAAAGGCAGCGTACGACACACAAACTAGGCCTTAACACACACTAGCTCTGAGTACATGACAGGTTTTATTCAGAATAAAATAAAATTCTGCTTTAAGATGACTGTGTAAACACCTAAGTTGAAAGTGATAATTACGAATAAAACTTAACTCGTCAGTCGTTCTACAGTTGTCCTCTTGTATATTCATGGGTTTAGTTATTTTAGTTCATATCATTACTGTAACTGGTCTGTTCTCAAACCTGATCTGTATGGAGACATTTTAGGGACAAAATTAATTGTATTCACAGGACAGTAATCGTGTATATTCAGGATACGCATGTGTCTGTGGTTGTAGTTGAGCGTAACATAAATATTGTCAAACTCATTTGTACTGATAATATGTTGTGTGTTTGACATTGGTCAGATTATGAATCGAAAATTTACCACATCAAAAATTACATTTACGAAATGAAAAGCTACGAGTACAGTGTCTGAATTTCTCAGATGGAAGAAAGTGGTCAAAAATCCATCATTTTATGGAATATTTGGTTACGGTTTTTTTTTGTTTTCCTGAACATTTTGGTCATTTTTGTTCATCTTACTGAATATTTTCTTAATTTTTTCTTCATTTTACAGAATATTGTATTCATTATTGTGTTAATTTTACTGATTTCTATTTTAATTTCATTTTATGGAATATTTAAATTTTTGTTCGTGTTACTGAACATTTTAGTCATTTTTACTACTAATTCTAAATATTGTCTTTATTTTTGTTCATTTCATTGAATATTTTCTTCATTTTTTGTTAATTTTACTGAACATTTTGGCCATTTTATTCATTTTACTGAATATTTTCTTAATTTTTTTGTTCATTTTACTGAATGTTTTGGTAATTTTTCTTAATTTTATTGAATATTTTGTAAAATTACACTTACAAAATGAAAAGTTAAATGAAATGAAGAGTCAAAAATATGTCACGGCTTACGTCATCACATCACAGACATTATCCATTGAACACAGAAAACAGATGGAATTCAAACCACTACCTTCACTCCTAGAAGTTCTAGAAAATGTTCAATTCAATCTGTGACTTTGTTCACAGTGCAGCTCTATCCCTGGGAAAAACTGACCCTGACCCCTGACCCCTGACTCTAACTCTATCAATGAATTTACTGGATTTACTTTAGGCTTGAAAACAGTTACATTAGCCAAGACATATTTTTAATACTTTCTTCCATCTGAGAAATTTGTATTCGTACTGAAGACAGTGTACTCGTAACTTTTAATTTTGTAAATGTAATTTTTGATGTGGTAAAGTTTCGATTCATATTCTGACAAATATCAAACACACAACACACCAGTACAAATGGACTCATTTTAGAGTTTGACAATATTTATTTATGTCTGACTCCCTGATGAAGGCTTTGATGCTGAGACGCGTTGGGTTTTTTTTATAGGATTTTATAACCAAGTCAATTTAATAATGGCTTTTTAAATTTTCACTTATAAAAGAGTGCCTTGGAATGTTTTCTTTTTTCCCCATCCAAAGAGCACCTCTAATTATTATTACTTATTCTGAGTCTAGGTAGCGTTCCTTAAGCAAACTTTTTTAGGTTTAATATTTATTTTATGTACAACTACAACCACAAACACATGCATATCCTGAATATACAGCATTACTGTCTGTGAATACGATTAATTTTGTCCCAAAAATGTCTCCATACGATCTGTACTAACATATTTACCTGGAAACCAATTACTTGTTATTAGACTGTAATTAACAGGCATTAACAGTCATTAACAATAATTAAAAGTCATTAATAGTAATTAATAGTAATTAACAGTCATTAACAGTCTCTTCTTAAACAAAAATTGCATTAAAATGTTTTATTTCAGTGTTCTGATATTGTGTTTTAAATGCACGTTTCTTTGGTTCAAAACTTAAACACGTTTTCCAGCTGAGTGGACATTTTTATAACTTAAAAAAAAAAAGGTTTATGAAATATTAAAAATATTTACATCACATTGATTTTTTTCAGCCTAAAAATTAATAAAAACACTTAGGAAAAAGATCTTGACTAAGGTTCAGATAATTCATCCATCAAAGTAGTTAATTCTGCATAATGTCACTGGCTTATTCTGATCTTAATTCTGAAATAAATAATTCCTCTGACATGGAAACTGTTCATTTCTCTATAACTGTCACACATGCTCCTGGTCTGGTCACCATGACGCACATATTCCGCTGTAGGCATTAGTTGTAGGCATTAGTTGTTGATTCCTATGGTTGATTTTCGTAATTATGACAAAAATAAAGTCAAACATCACATGTAGTATCTGCATACATGTATAGTTGAAACCAATGCAAAACAAGAAATGGACGCCATTGTTTCCTTCTAGTAGACATCCAGATGTTCTGTCCAATCAGAACTCTCTGAAAGACCAATTAACTAGAGCGGAATACACCTGTTTCCATGGAAACCTTTATTCAGATTTAACATGTCCATGTAAACATGAAAGAAATAGCTTTAATTCTCAATTATTTTGTTCAGAATACTGTATTTTCTAGACTATGAGGCAGACTTAAAGGGATTATCCAGAGCAAAAATACGTTTAGGTAATTTTTTTGCTGATTGGGAGTACATACATATAGTTGACATCAAAATCACACCATTCAGATGTCCTTTGAGAAATTTTGATTTTGCCGTTTTGAGCCAAACTGTGTTAGCATGGAAGTCATTAGGGAATGTCTTGTTCGCCGACATAAAACACTATTTTAGTAGTAGTGGTCCTGAGGTCTTCATGTCATCAGATAGTGTGTCCAGAGTTACTGGTCTAAAGCCATGTACCTTTGTATTCATAAGACGTCTGAGGAGGAAGCGCGAAATAGTTGATTGCCGACACATTTGGAAAGTCATTACATTCTTTTTTTGAAAACAACAACCTGTTAGTAGGCTAAGCTTTGCTGTAGTGTACAGCTTAATTTACATTTCTAATGAAATACTGGACTATGTTTTTTAAAAAGAATGCAACAAAATCATGAATTTCCAGAGTGTCTAACTGCACTCAGGCTTCATCCTAAGAACACAGAGGTACATGTCTGTAGATCAGTAACTCTGGACACACTATCGAAGGACATGAAGACCTCAGGACACTTGGGTTTGCTTTTAGGGACCCTACCCTTAATACCACGTAAGTGTGATGTTGTTTAGAATTTTAGAAGAGGCAAAAAAGACATGCCCTAACCACTTCCATGCTAACACAGTTTGGCTGCAAACGGCAAAATCAAGATTTCTCAATGTTCATCCAAATGGTGTGATTTTGATGTCAACTATATGTTTTTACTCTTAACCATCTAAAAAAAATGAGCTAAACTTATTTTTACTCTGCATACTCCCTTTAAGAATAAATGGGTAAAAATTCTGAGGCAAGAAAATCAATTTTGAGTAAGAAAAACTTGGAAATATAAAGAAAAAGTCATAATTCTGAGGAAAAAATAGGTCATTATTTTGAGCTTAAAGTCAAAATTGTAAATTAAAAAAAAAGTCAGCATTCTATAAAAGACAGATTACTGACTTCAGATTTTTTTATAAAAATCAGAATGAAAGTTATAAATCTGAGCAAAAAAGTCAGAATGAAAGAACCAGGTATATCCTGTCAGAACGACTGGAAGTGAAACTGTTGAACAAACGCTGACATTTTTATGAATATTTTAAATAAATCCTAAATTTCTAAACGTGTCACCGATGACACGTGAGGGTCGAAGGGTTAATAAAATTTGACTGACTGATTTATCTGACTTTTCTTTCTCTCAATGCACCTTATAATCCAGTGCACCTTATACTGCAGAAAATGCTGTAAATAATTCAGAATTAAGAAAAAAAAACCATCATGTAACCATAGCAACTATGGAACCGGTGCATGTGGAAGTGGAGGATAAAAAAAAGAGCAGATACTGTTCACATTTGACTTTTTTTTATTGAAACTTCACATTTATTTCCATCTTTTACAGCATCATTCAGAACATGTTAAACTGAAAACAGACATAAACACACATTTTATACCTTTCATTTTATTCTATTTTTTAATACCATTCATTAGAATATTATTAAGGTGATGATTAAAAACTTTCATCAGATTAATTACTGGTTGCTTTGGTTTAAATTTGGATTAATCATGATCAAAACATTTTATGTCAGTCGACTGTTTTGTCTCTGGGGGTTTTTTAGTTTTTTTTTTATTCAAATTTATCACCAAATACATAAAAATATACTGAGAAACACAAGATATATGGGTATATAAAGGTTGTTAAAGGGACACTCCACTCCCAGGTCAAATTGATTGTGTCCCCACCGTGTCTAGAGTTGAATAAATGTGTGTAAGCGTTTTCCTGGAGACTCAGTCATTGTACAAATATTTGTGCAATGACCCCAGGTTGGTTTCTGTGTGTAGTCACTTTCAGCCAAAGTAAATTAATATTAGTGATGTTGGCCGATCAACTGAGCCTCATTAACCGTTGAAGTCGATCACAGAGAAAAGAAAACACTTGCTTTGTCGGCTCACACACACACAGCCATTACGCACCGCGGCGCTTCAGTCACTTCACTTTATAAACACGAGTCACACTGCGAGGTCGAACAATGTTATGTTAGGAGCTCATTTTAAAGCATCACACATACAACATCATTCGGTGTTACAGTAAATTCTGCTGCTAAATATGGTGTAAAAAACCTTCGTGATGTCCACCAGCCTGCGTCAGTTCTGCACAAACTGCTTTTGCCGTAGTCCACCTGTCATGTCATTTTAAGTAGGTCTGTCAGATGGATAACACAACTCATCCACCGTGCTTTTGGGTTTCATGGTGACAACTTGCTGTCCCAGTCTCTAGCTGCTAGCTCTAGAAGTTCTAGAACCTCACGTCAGCTTTGTGTTTTGGTAACGTTTTGAAGAAACGTTCTAAACTGGTGTGAAATGTTCACACCACATAGATGAATTGAGCTCTGCGTTTGTTATTAATAAATTCCGTCTTGAATTCCTAATGTTGAAATTCATAATTTTTAAAGATATGCTATGGAGAGATCACAAAGCTTCCTCTTTATAGTCTACATTACAATGAAAAAGACTGTGCATTGGAGTGACTGATGCAGAATGGGATTTTTTCTTAGTTTTTTGTTTTTTAATGGATGACAGAAAATCACGACCGGACAACGTTGATGTGGTCAACCATCGGTCAAATGGTCATCGGTTAACATCCCTAATTAATATACTCAATTTTTTTTTCAATTACTTTCCATGTGGGGGAGGAACAGTGGTGCAGTGGTTAGCACTCATGCCTCACAGACAGAAGGCCCCTTTTTCGATTCCCACAACAGACCTTTCTGTGTGGAGTTTACATGTTCTCCTCGTGTCAACGTAGGTTTTTTCAGGGTTCTCTGGCTCCTCCCACCATCCAAACACACTGATAGGTTCATTGGTTAATCTAAATTGCCCATAGGCTTGAATGTGAGAGTGATTGTTTGTCTATATATGGTCAGCCCTGAGATGAACTGGAGACTCATACAGGGTGTACCCCGGCTTCACCTGCTGTAGATGGATTAGGCCCCCCGTGACCCTAGTGAGGATAAAGCGGGTTCAGATGACGAGATGAGACTTCCCATGTGCAGTACGTTGACATACATTGCAAATAATGGTGGAACTCAAAGCGCAAGGTTAGACTTGGTCTAGTTGGTTTGGGAAGAAGATTCTGTTGTGGAAGAACACACACACCAATGCACACACCAGCAGAAGGGGGTTTCCCAAGAAGTTCTGGTCAATGCTGCTGGTGTGTGCATAGGCCATGTTCTTCTGCACTGGAAACTAGTTCCCAAACTGATTTGACCAAGTCAATCCCAGTGCTTCAACCGTCATTTGCACTCGATGTGAATGTACTGCACATGGAAAGTAATTGATAAAAAATTGAATAAATGAATTTACTTTGACCAAAATCTTTGGGCAGATTACTGCACCTTGGCAGACTGCAGCTACACGTAAAACCAAGATGCGGTCACTGCACAAATATTTGGACAATGGCCGAGTTGCCAGGAAAATGCTGAAAGACACTTGTTCTAGACACACTCAATTTGACCTGAGGGTGGCTTATCCCTTTAAAGGGATAGTTTGGTATTTTTCACACGAATCTGTATGGCATGACCATCTTTAGTCTGGTGCACCCACAGTGACTTACCCCTGACAGTGTCCTGTGAGCCCAGTTCTGGTCCGGTTTCGGTCAAAGCGAAAGTAGTCCTGGCAGGTTTCCTGGGGTCAGCAAAATAAAACTTTTTTCTTCTCAAAACAGTATGTGTTGGAAAGAGTGATTTATTTGCATAATAAAACCATCACGGAACAAAAACTCACACCTCGTGATTGCTTGGAGCTACTTTCTCTCAATAGCAATCATTGCACGTTGTCACTGTTAACAGCAGGCACAAACACTGCCGAACAACTGATGAAAGTAGTTTGCTAAGGCGCACAGCTCTTAACAGTGATAACGTGCATTGATTGCTATTGAGAGAAAGTAGCTCCAAGCAGTCACGAGGTGTGAGTTTTTGTTCCATGATGGTAATAATAAATCACTCATTTGATCACATACTGTTTTGAGAAGAAACATGTTTTATTTTGTTGACCCCAGGAAACCTACTGGGACTATTTTTGCTTTGACCAAAACCAGACCAGAATTTAACTCACCTGACACTGTCGGGGGTAAGTCACTGTGGGTGCACCAGAGTAAAGATCTCATATATGAAGAAAAACAAACTATCCCTTTAAGTTTGACTCCATTTTGTCCCTTAAAGTTCAGGTAAAGCTCATTGGTTCGACCGCTGCTCTGTGGAAGAAACTCTGATTCAAGTCACATGGAAGAAACCCCTTAAACTCACTTTAACTTCCAGTGCGAGGATCATAGTTCCATGGTGGTCATCATTCAGACCATGTGCTGTTAGCATAAACATGTGGCGTTAGCATTAACATGTGGCGTTAGCATAAACATGAACTTTTCCTTTGTCAACAGACTGCATGGCACAGGCTCTAGAGTGAGCGAGGGGGAAGTGAGAGAGTAGGAGGTAATGCCATTTAATGGACGGCATTACCAGACAGTATTAGACCCCAGTACTTACATCTAACCTTGTCTGGTAAGACGCCTATCAACAGGCTGGAAGGATGACCTCTGACCTCTGAGATCTGACCTGGGCAAAGACAGGGAAGAGAGAGAAGCAGCTGGAGGAAACACTACAG
>CM035789.1:41154722-41369722 GCA_020466265.1 Siphamia tubifer | reverse complement strand
ATATGTATATATATATATATATATATATATATATATACATATATATATATATATATATATATATATATATATATATTCCTCAATTTATGAAACACCACTACGTATCATGACTAAACAAAACTGCACAGTGACCTGTCCAATTTAAAATACTACAAAACACAAACGTCATGCACAACATCTGAAGAGGCATCCGCTAGCTAACCTGGGTGATATGAGCAGCATCTGCTAGCTAACCTGGGTGATATGAGCAGCATCTGCTAGCTAACCTGGGTGATATGAGCAGCATCTGCTAGCTAACCTGGGTGATATGAGCAGCATTTGCTAGCTAACCTGGGTGATATGAGCAGCATCTGCTAGCTAACCTGGGTGATATGAGCAGCATCTGCTAGCTAACCTGAGTGACATGAGTAGCATCCGCTAGCTAACCTGAGTGATATGAGCAGCATCTGCTAGCTAACCTGGGTGATATGAGCAGCATCTGCTAGCTAACCTGAGTGACATGAGTAGCATCCGCTAGCTAACCTGAGTGACATGAGTAGCATCCGCTAGCTAACCTGGGTGATATGAGCAGCATCCGCTAGCTAACCTGAGCTCTTTTTTTGCAAACATGATGTGGACAGTGTGGTGTGTGTCTTTGCGCCTGTTGCCTTGAACTTGCCTTAAATCTTATCTTATCTTGTTTTAATAGTGTCACTCACACTGGTGTATGAATGTCTCTAAATGTTCAGTGGTGGTCACAATGGCTGCCACACTTCTGTCAGTCTGCCCCAGGACAACTGTGGCGATATATGTAGATTACCACCACCAGAGGGAGAATGTGAAAGTGAATGAATAATATATGTAAATCTAATCCATTATTATTATTATTATTATTATTATTATTATTATTATTATTATTATTATTATTATTATTATTATTATTATTATTATTATTATTATTATTATTATATAATTAATTAATTAATTAATTAATTAAACTTTCATCTTTTAACAGTTCAAGTCAAAAAAATAAGCAATGAAAAAACTAAAGGGAATATTTACAAAAAAGTTTTGTTTTGTTGCAAAAACACCAACTAAAATAAATTAAATATGAATAAATAAATAAGTAGTATTGTAATTTGGGTCCAGTAGTTTTATTTATTTATTTATTTTTTAACCTGTTTATTCAGTTTTATTATAACCTGGATTTAATCCATCGTCAGTGTGGATTCACTTCTAGTTCTAGTTCTATAAAATACATGTTCCTTCTGCCTTAAAATAATTTATCAAAAAAAGAAGGTAAAAAAATGAAAAAAGAAGAAAAAGAAATAAAACGAAACATCTTCAAACTTCCAGAAAAAACCTTCTTAAAAAACTAAATGTCAAACAATGGTGTGCTGCCGCTCTAAACTTTATTATTATTATTATTAGTAGTAGTAGTAGTAGTAGTAGTAGGAGTAGTGGTAGTAGTAATAATTTATTGTATTCATGTATTTATTTACTTTTTTTATTCCAAAAAAAATCATTATTTTGTGTTTTATTTATTTATTATTATTTTGCAGCTCTAAACTGTATTATTATTGTTATTTTATCAAATTTTCTTTAAATATTTTTATTTTAAAATGTATTTTACTTTTTTTATTGTTATTTTTGTATTTTATTTATTTATTTATTGCAGCTCTAAACTTTATTATTTTGTATTTATACATGTATTCATATATTCTCTAAACTCAGTGCCACCTTACATAACCAGGTAAAGGTGTGTAGAGTAAACCAAATATTAAACCCATATTAACAGGGTCAGGGTTAAACCCTAATGACTTAAAATTATCACAATTTTGAGAAAAACCAAAAAGATTAATTTGCTTCTACAATAGTCACTGTTGTCCTAATGTCCTCACATTGGGTTTTCAAGTTAACACCTACTGTCACAAATATGCAACATACAAAAAAATCTGTATTAAATGTGCAATAGTTAAATTAATTTATCTGTTTTTAATTGTTTAACTTCAATTTAAATCAGGGTTAAAGGGGTTTCATGGTTTCACAAACTGGTTACAGTGAAGAGTTCCATTCACCCTTAACACTCACCCTTAACATTTACCCTTAACACTCACCCTTAACATTTACCCTTAACACTCACCCTTAACATTTACCCTTAACACTCACCCTTAACATTTACCCTTAACACTCACCCTTAACATTTACCCTTAACACTCACCCTTAACATTTACCCTTAACACTAACCCTTAACACTCACCCTTAACATTTACCCTTAACACTAACCCTTAACACTCACCCTTAACATTTACCCTTAACACTCACCCTTAACATTTACCCTTAACACTAACCCTTAACACTCACCCTTAACATTTACCCTTAACACTCACCCTTAACATTTACCCTTAACACTCACCCTTAACATTTACCCTTAACACTCACCCTTAACATTTACCCTTAACACTCACCCTTAACACTCACCCTTAACATTTACCCTTAACACTCACCCTTAACATTTACCCTTAACACTCACCCTTAACACTCACCCTTAACATTTACCCTTAACACTCACCCTTAACACTCACCCTTAACATTTACCCTTAACACTCACCCTTAACACTCACCCTTAACTGGCAAAGGGACATTCTTAGTTCCAGGAAATCAGTCAAAAGTCAAAATGTTCAAGGAAAAGTTTTCATTGGAAAAGACAAGGAGTCATTCTGCAAGAAGAGGTGGAAGTAACTAAAGTAAAAGTACTTTATTACTGTACTTGAGTACAGTTTTTAGGTACTTCAGTGTTTATTTTTCTGGCAAATTTTTACTTTTACTTCCTACATTTGTGTATAAATATATGTACTTTATACTCTTTATATTTATAGAAATATTTGTACTTTATACTCTTTACATTTATATAAATGTTTGTACTTTATACTCTTTACATTTATATAAATATTTGTACTTTATACTCTTTACATTTATATAAATATTTGTACTTTATACTCTTTATATTCTCAGAATAGACTCATTACTTTTTCAAACTAGACAAAAATGACAGTATGAAAAATAAGTCGTAAATCAGAAACTTTATTACATCATAATTTTTTTTACTTTTTCCCTTATAATTATTAATATTATTTGTCATTTTTACTTTTTATTTAATAACTATGACTTTTTTGTGATAATTTTGACTGTTCATCTCATAATTATGAGGTTTTATCTCAAGATTTAGATTTTTCTATCTCATAATTATGCTTTTTTTGTTATAATTTCTTTTTAATATCCTGTCCATACCCACTAAACTGAGTACTGTGACCCAAAAAAACATCATCTACACACTAACTCACTTTTAAAGGATTTAATTTTGACATTTTTTTCAGTTTTTTCCTGCTTAAATAACTATTATTTCATCCATAACACAAAAAAAGAAAATTAGTTTGACTTTTTACTTTATTACAGTTCAGAAGTTGTCCTTTTTTTTTTACTTCAGTAAAGCAGTTCAATCAGTACTTCTACATTTACCAGAGTATTTGTTCACACTAGGAGCTATACTTCTACTGCAGTACAGAATGAGAGTACGTTGACCACCTCTGCAAGCAAAAGAGAGAGGGTGTGTGTGTGTGTGTGTGTGTGGGGGGGGGGGGGGGGGGGGGGTGGGGGGGGGGGTGAAGGGGAAAAAAAGAAATAAAGGAGAGTATAAGGGAGGGAAAAGTTCAGGGAAAGAAGGTGGAGAAGGAAAACTGAGAATGCACCTGTAACCTTACCGTCATGAAAGGAACCCCAAGGAAAGAATTTAACAAAACCACAGAAAGTCAGTATGTTTTAGGGAGGGGGGAGGGGGGGGGGGGCGAAAGAGAAAGAAAGACCTTGAATTTCCAGCTCTGTTGCCTGAGAAGGTTCCGTCTTCGTCCCGGTCGCTTCAGGCCCCATGAAATGAGAAAAAGCTCAACAGCAGCAGCTCAGCAGCGAATTCTTCCAGACTGTGTTTAGTTAATGATCAGCGTTTGAAACCAGAGCTGCAGGCCTTTTCTGAGGAAGAACACACACACACACACACACACACAGACAGACAGACAGACAGAGAGAAAAAAGGATTAACATTCAACAGGTGGAAACATCTATCAGAATCTACCGGAACCTCAATACAAACAATAATCCAGTCTGGTAACTTCCACAGGTGGTCATCAAAGTACTCACACTCTGTACTGTAGTAAAAGTACAACTACTGGTGTGGAAAAAAAAGTATAAGTACTGATTCAACTCCTTTAAAAGTGTAAAAAAAAAAAAAAAAGTACAACTTCTTGACTGTAATAAAGTACAAAAGTAAAACTGCATTATTTTTTTTTGCCATGGATGAAATAATACTGATTTAAGCAGGAAAAAAAATCTGAAAAGTTTCAAAAGTTCTGTGTATGGACAGAAAATGTAGGAAAAATGGAAAATGAAAACTCTAAATTATGAGAAAAAGAGTCACAATTATGAGGTAAAATGGCTCAACTGAGATAAAAAGTCTTAATTATGACATAAAAAGTCAAATATGAGATAAAAATGCATAATTATGAGGTAATATAGCACAACTGAGATAAAAAGTCAAATATGCAATAAGAAATGTGTAATTATGACGGTCAAAATTATGTCAAAGTCCAAATTTGTAGATTAAAAAGACACAGTCATGAGATAAAAGTCATAATTATGACATAGAAAGTCACAGTTTCCCATTGAAACCACTTATTTGTTTTGTCATGTCACATACGTTTAGCTTGAAAAAGAATATTCTCATACTAATATTATATACAGATATTTCTATAAATGTAAAGAGTATAAAGTACAGATATTTATGCAAAAATGTAGGAAGCATAAAGTAAAAAGTTGCCAGAAAAATTAATATTCAAGTAAAGTACAAATACCTAAAAACTAAAAAGTACAGTAAAGGGAAGTACTTGTACTTAGTTGCTTCCACCTTTGTCGACTTCCTCTTCTGTTCTTTCAGTCCTGATTCTAGTTCTAGTTTTAGTTCTGGTTCTAGTTTTAGTTCTGGTCCTGGTTCTAGTTCTGGTCCTGGTCCTGGTCCTGGTCCTGTGCTGACCTTAGTTGGTCCATATCCACCTGTCGTGGCTCTGGTCCTTTGGGTGCTGTGGGTGATCAGGTAACTCTAACCCTGTGCTGGAATGTGACTCCAGCAGCCGATAGGTAAACTGGCCTGGCCCTTAATCAATAGTTGCTGTCTTTGTGTGAAAACAATGGGCCAGGGAAACCCAAAACTTTACTTAAGTCCAGACCTTATCTCATGTGATCTCAGCAGCTCCTGTTGAGGCGTCGGTACGACTCCAGACCTGATCCTGAAGCCTCCACATCCATCAACTCCAGCTGCTTGGCTCTGTCTAAACCTCTACCCAGGGACTCATCAGACATGGCTTCTGTCCCCTGATGCCCCTAGCTCCGCCCCCTGGCTCCACCCACTGGCTCACCTTTAGACTCCATCCTCTTTTCTGTTTTGCTTATTTTAAATTAACTAAAATATTCAGCTAATTTGATTATGAAAAGCCAAACAGATTGTTGTTTTTCTTCTCAGTGAAGACAATTAGTGACTTTAACATTAAACTTCTTGTTCTGGAAAATGTACAAAGTTAAAATACGGAAGAAAAAACTGAAGGTGAGAAATGATCAGTTAATAATGTGGTGGTATTATAGTGTTAGCTTTAGCTTTTACCTGAATGGACAAAGTTCATTCAAAGTTTCCAAAGTAGGAAATAGATTTCTAACTCAATGTTGATAAAAAGCTGATTTAAAAATTATTAAATTGAATTAGTTTTACCATTTTGTCTAATAATCAATGCAGTTCATTTGTTGAACTCCCCATTTGTGTTCCTTAAACATTAGCTTAGCAAAGTGGTTCTCAAATCTGGTCCTCGTGGCCCAATGTTTTAGATATCTCGCTCTTCTTGTTTAGTTTTATTATTTTTTTTTTTAATAAAAAAATAAAATACATAACAAAAAATTTATAAAAAATAATTAAGATTTTAAAATAAAAAATAAATTAAAATATTTTTTAAATAAAATTTTGTAAAAATGTAAAAAAATTAAAAATAAATTAAATTACATTAAATAAAAAAATAACAAAAATATTTTTTAAAAATATTTTTAATAAATAATTTTAAAATTTTAAAATAAATTAGAAAAATTTAAAAGTATATAAAAATAAATAAATAAAATACAAAATTACTAAAAAATTATTTAAAATTTGTTTTAAAAAAATCTTTTTAAAGTGCAAAAATAATAATAATAATAATAATAATAATAATAATAATAATAATAATAATAATAATAATAAAGAAATAAAAAATGTAATTTAAAAATTTAAAAATGGTGAAAAGTACATTTAAAAAATTATAATAAAAAAAATTATAAAAAGCTAAAAAATATCTCCCTTCCATCACACCTGGAAGCCATCCCATCATCCTCAGACTTCTGAAGAACTGATCAATAACTGAACTATGTGATAGAAGGTAAATATGTAAAACTTGCAGAACACTGGACCACGAGGTCACGAGTCCCAGGCCTTTGAAACCCTGCTGTAAAGGTCCCATCTGACTCTACCCCCCCCCCTCCCTCCCCCCTCCCTTCACCTCTGCACCCCTTCCTTTAAATCACTCCACTGTTTCCTGGGACTTTCTAATGATTACATCTGACTTCGTGTTCAAACCCTGCTGGCAGTTTTCCGCCCCGTTGCCGAACACTGGTTGAGCGACCGGCGCTCCAGTGACTCACAGCTATTCATTCAAGTGTATGAAAGAAACCAACAAATGTTTCCCTTTCCACCAATCACAGCCGTCCACCTCGCTCTGCACTCGTCACTCTACAGTATTCTGTTTGGTCGACATTTTCCCTCCACTTTCCCTTCCTCTTCTTCTTCTTCTTCTTCTACCCACGCTGCAACAGTCCTACACTTCCATAAACCTGTCCTCAAAGCAGGTTCAATGCAGAATAATGTGGAAAAACCACTAATAATAATAAGTATGACTTTCTTGACTCTGAGCCAAACCTCCGAGGCAAGTAAAACGCATGAGCAGACATTTTAATTCTGTACACCACAACATGATACTTCCTCTTTTTTTTCTCTTTTCAGTCGAATCTTACTTATATTTATCTCAATAAAGACGAACTAGAGAGAAGTCTAAACAGGTTAGCATGTAAAAGTATCTTAGTAATAACTCACCAGACTTCACACTTCAACAGGTTGTTGAGAAAAGTTAAGTCGAGAACTCGGGCGATGTACGGCGCCACTCGACGCTAAACGGCTATGGCTACGGCGACTTCGGGATTGGGTAAAGCGTCTTCGGTAGGTAGTGAACTTCTGCGGCTGTCTCCTGGTAAACAACATTTAAAGTCTAAGAGCCGGAGTGGGTCGGTCTGTGTCTTCATATCCTCTGACACGTCTGGCAGTTTGCCTCTACCTGCCCCGACTGGTCTTTCCAGTTTAGGAATGAGCGTTGGCTTCTATTGTCTCCTCTTCTTTCTCTCCGGTTAAATGGAACTGGAATTTGATACACATTATTTTCGCTTCCCATCGAAACTACCCGGACCCTCCTATTCCTATACCAGCGCGCAAACCGCCGATGGCTTTGCGCGATGACCTAATTTGTTTCCCGCACATTTCCTGATCCTAGCTTGAAGAACAAATGTCCTTAAGTTTAAACTACGCCAGTAGTGTTGTCACTGAGCAACAGATCTCGATGACAGGTTGAGTCTTTAAAAAGATGGAGAATGAAGACAAAGAAGGGAAATTACCAGGCCTTTTTTTCTCTCTTTTTTTCTTTTTCCAGGTGTGGTCATCGAGCCAGAAACCCAAGACAAGAGGCATCATTGTATGCAGGCTCTTGTCGCCGTGTTGGCTAGTCTTCCTCTTTCCTGCTCTCGCTGAAGGACGGTCGACCTCTGGAGTGGCAGTTAAGAAGGTGAAAAAGGCCGTCCCTCCTCTCCGTGCGAATGCCGGAACCAAACCAACCCGACCGGCTCGGTGCGTGTCGCGTCGCGCCTCCCTGCTGCCCGAGAACTTGTTTTTCAGTTTTTTTTGTTTTGTTTTTCCCCAGCTGCTGTTCTTGTTCTTGTCGGCGGTGTTCGTCAGTTAAGCTCCTGAAGACGACAGAGGCTGAATTTGTAAAGGGGTTGGTTTACATGTAGCCTGACCCCCCCCACCCCCTCTACCCACCCTCCCCCTCCCATGTCCTCCTCCTCCTTTACTTCCCCCACAGGTGTAATTTTCAGGTCACAGCCAATCTCTTTAGCCTCTGGCACTCCACAGGTGTGTCCCCGCGCCGACTTTAGCCAATGGTAGTTGAGACCGATCCTTCCCCCCACCCTCTGACTCCCAACTCACCGGTCCACCCCCCCCGCCCCTCTCCCACCCCACCACCATCCCCATCAACCCCTAGGTACCTTGTTGTGTGTTTTTATGATGTCAGCTCCAGCTTCTGTGGGAACGACCTCCTCTGTTCCTATTATAACGCAGACAACAGCTAAAACCACCATCATCCTCAACTGCCGCACACGCCCTTCCTGCCCGAGCGACAAACAAACCCCCCCCCCCCCCAAAAAAAGAAAGAACACTAAATGAATAAATCATGACATTCCAACTCAGTACGAGTCGTCAAAAACATATCTGTGAGGGTTTTATTACATGGGTAAACTTTCGCCTCCTTCCTTCCTCGGACATCCCTGCCCTTTGCTCTGATGACTCCCCTTTTGTGTCCACCACACCTTTTAGCCACACAATAACTGAGCAACTGCTGCAGTACACAGGTGTTCAAAGTACTCACATTCTGTACTGCAGTAGAAGTACAGCTACTGGTGTGAAAAAAAAATACTCTAATAAAAGTAGAAGTACTGATTCAACTCCTTTACTGACGTAAAAGTAAAAAAAAAGTACAACTTCTCAACTGTAATAAAGTAAAAAGTAAAACTTTTTTTTTTTTTGCTATGGATGAAATAATACTTCTGAATCTGAAAAATGTCAAAAATATCCAAAAATAAAGCTAGTGTGTAGATGATGTGTTTTATTGGGTCATGGTACTGTTTTTAGTGGGTATGGATAGGACATTTAGGAAAAATTAAAAAGTTATGAATAAGAGGTTTTAAAAAAGAAGCATAATTATAAGATTTAAAACATCTAATCATAAGATAAAAAATGTTAGAAAAAAAGTAATAATTATGAGATAAGAAATGGATAACTATCAGGTTAAGATGTCAAAATTCTGACATAGTAAATCACAATTTACTGATTTACTACTTATTTTTCATACTGTAACATTTGTCTAGTTTGAAAAAGTAATGAGAATATAAAGAGTATAAAGTACAGATATTTCTATAAATATAAAGAGTATAAAGTACAGATATTTCTATAAATGTAAAGAGTATAAAGTACAGATATTTATACACAAATGTAGGGGGTAAGAGTAAAATACTCCTCTACCTTAACACTGTAGTTAAGTGCAGTAAAGGAAGTACTGTTACTTAGTTACTTCCACCTGTGTCGACTGCTGCAGCTACAGGTGAACAAAGTGCAGCTGAGTTAAACTGCAGAAAGAAACACACACCAGTAGTTTAAGAAGTGGAGGGGGGGCAGGTATAGGTTTGGTGTGTGTGTGTGTCTGTGGGGGGGGGGGGGTCAGGTATATGTCTTGTGTGGTTTTTGGGCCCCCCGAGGTAAACAGGGGCCTAATGTGAAGCCTGGGCCAGGGTTTGGTTGGACTCTGGGTAAAGCAGCCACTTTCGGTCTGGGGGTGTAATTGTGGGGATTAGCTTCTCAACAATGAGCACAATGCCAGAGGCTTCTCCGGTTTCAGGAGGGGCGTGGCCCAGGCCGCCGCGGCACAACTACACGACCAAAGACGGACTGGGGCCATTGTTCGAATTCTCCAGCGAAACAATACTGGATCAAACCTCAGCTTTCATCAGTCATCATCCATTTGAATGTCAAACGTAAAATATCCTGGAGGCGCGTTCACACTGACATTACAACTGTCTGAACACAAACTTAAAACCATCTGAACACAAACTTAAAACCATCTGAACACAAACTTAAAACCTTCTGAACACAAACTTAAAACACAAACTTAAAACCGTCTGAACACAAACTTAAAACCATCTGAACACAAACTTAAAACCGTCTGAACACAAACTTAAAACCTTCTGAACGCAAACTTAAAACCGTCTGAACACAAACTTAAAACCATCTGAACACAAACTTAAAACCATCTGAACACAAACTTAAAACCTTCTGAACACAAACTTAAAACCATCTGAACACAAACTTAAAACCGTCTGAACACAAACTTAAAACCGTCTGAACACAAACTTAAAACCGTCTGAACACAAACTTAAAACCGTCTGAACACAAACTTAAAACCGTCTGAACACAAACTTAAAACCGTCTGAACACAAACTTAAAACCTTCTGAACACAAACTTAAAACCATCTGAACACAAACACGATAAGACCAGTTCCGAAAAATGAACCCTCTGATGGTGGTTACCTACATATGTAGCCACAGTTGTCCTAGAGCAGAGTGACAGAAGTGTGGCAGCTACATTCACTCTGGCCACCACCGAACATTCACACTTTATTGTGACTGACACTGGAGGCAGGAGGGTGAAGTGTCTTCGCCCAAGGACACAACAGACTGTCTATATAACTATAAATATCTGTACTTTATACTCTTTACATTTCTAGAAATATCTGTACTTTATACTCTTTACATTCTGTTTATATATCTTTTCTCTGCATTTTTTGTGTTTCTTGGTGTATTTTTGTGTATTTTGGGGTAAATCTATAACAACCTTGTCATGAATGTGATTAAAAATGTTCATCATTTGACAGCCCTAACAATAACTATTCTAAAGCATATTTTACCTGTTTGTTCATTGTATTTTATTTGACTTTCCAGTATTTGTCCTATTATTAGAATCAGTCTATAGCTGTGTTTCCATTACCCTTGGAAATTCGCAAAATGTTAATATCGCTATAAAAACTGGGATTGGAAATACCTGAATTCCGAAAAAAAACACTCAAATATCGATAAAAAGTTTTCACGCTTTCATGAGGTGGTTTTTCAGATGTTTCGATATTCTAATGTATCGCAAAAGTGCAATGGAAACACTTTTTCTGCAATTGTATGTCACATGATGGTCACATGATCACTTCTCTTGGAGTGAAAATGGTCGCTGTAACCATAACAACCATTGGCTGCTGGGACACGAGAACTTAGAGTGATGATCAGGGTGATTCCTACAGTAGACAGTGAAGGTTTACTTTCATTATCTGTTAGTTTTTGAATATTTAAGTTGGGTTTTTTTACACACAAATATATTGTCTGTTCTGTGTCAAGTGCAAGAACTGTGTAAAAAGCAGTTATTTATCATTTGTTGATATTAAGTGCTGAGCATATTTACACCTAATATTTCAGCCTGACATTGTAGGGACCACATGTACAGACCTTTATAATGTGAACCAGCTGGTTTGTTTGACATGTTAGTGTCTTTAAAAAGTTTGCCAGGGACCTTTACTGAGGAGAGAATTAGCCGATTCATTCATTCTAATGCTATAGGGGTGATGGCCCATCTGAAGCTCTGACGACGACAGCAGTGAAATTTCGTGGGATATTTCACGAGAGTTACGACACTCCTGTCGAGAACAACCATCAATGGAAACACGTTCAAGGCGGAAATATACGTTGTTGAAATTTTAAGAATATCGCTATTGTTTTGCAAAAAACTGTACTGGAAATGCAGCTTATCATCCCAGTAGCAGTACTGAACATTTATTATCACTACACTGTGTAAAGGTTGAATTAACAGAATGTTCTGGAAATCCATCATTTCTGTTTAGTTTGATGAAACTTTTCAATGTCTTGAGACAAAATGCAGCTTTATTACAAACTGGTCTACCTTGGTCTATCCTGGTCTACCCTGGTCTACCATGGTCCATCCTGGTCTACCCTGGTCTACCATGGTCTACTTTGGTCTATCCTGGTCTACCCTGGTCTAACCTGGTCTACCATGGTCTACAAGGGTCTGCCCTGGTCTATCCTGGTATATTCTAGTCTATCCTGGTCTATCCTGGTCTATCCTGGTCTACCCTGGTCGACCTTGGTCTACCCTGGTCTATCCTAATCTATCCTGGTCTACCCTGGTCGGCACTAGTCTATCCTGGTGTAGCCTGGTCTAACTCTGGTACCAGTTCTGCCCTAAAGACTCATAGGTAACATATTAGCTGTGGTTCCTGACTGTTCAAAGGGAGTGGCTCTGAGTGTGTGTGTGTGTGTGTGTGTGTGTGTGTGTGTGTGTGTGTGTGTGTGTGTGTGGCCTTTGTTTAGTCTTTAACATTTGCATCTCAAATGAGTTCAGGAGCTGAACTGGACTGATTTGGATAAAGATGGAAATCTGCAACAGCAGAGCACGCAACCACACACACACACACACACACACACATACACATTTACACACACACACACACACACACATACATACACACACCCACACACACACACATACACGTATACACACACACACACACACATACACACACACATTCATAAATACACACACACACACACACAGATATTATGATAATCAGAACCAGGCTGTGGTAGTCTGGTAATCAGAACCATCCCATAATATTACAGTGTGTGTATAAGGACTGAAGTGAAAAAGTGTTGTGTTGTAACTGAACAATTTTGACAGTTATTACCTGCGTCAAGAAGGTTATGTTTCTGCTGGTGTTTATTTGTTTGTTTGTCTGTGTACAACAGAAGTCGAAAACTTACGGATTGGATTTTGTTGGAATTTTCAGGGTGTGGTGGTAATGGGGAGATCAACAAATAATTAGATTTTGGTGGGGGGGGGGGGGGGGGGGGGGGGGGGGGGGGGGGGGGGGGGGGGGGGGGGGGGGGGGGGGGGGGGGGGGTCCTGCAGAGGTCTGAGCTTTTCTAGTTGTGAATATGCAAATGTTTGAATTTAACAGAATAAAAGTCTGTTTTATTATCTGTTATATGTTAGTAAATGGACTGCACTTATATAGCGCTTTTCCACCTTCATGGTGCTCAAAGCGCTTTACATTAGCCTCTCATTCACCCATTCACACACACACACACCAGTAGGTTTCTAAGGTCTACAGTAAGTCCTACTGGGGGCCTAAGTCAGGGTTCAGTGTCTTGCCCAAGGACACTTCGACATGTGGACAGCCAGAGCCGGGACGCGAACCGCCAACCTCTCGGTCATTGGGCGACCCACTCTACCAACTGAACCACAGCCGCCCCGGTTAGTATAGTATAGTTATATAGTATAGTTAATATATTGGAATTATGACTTTTATCTGCTTGTCATTAGTTTTAATCTAATAATTTAGACTTTTTATCTCAGAAATTTGACTTTTTATCACATAATTTGGACTTTTTATCCCATAATTTTAACTTTTTATCCCATAATTTTAACTTTTTATCACATAATTTGGACTTTTCATCACATAATTTAAAATTTTTATTGCATAATTTGGACGTTTTATCTCATAATTTTAACTTTTTATCCCATAATGTGAACTGTTTATCACATAATTTGGACTTTTTATCTCATAATTTAAACTTTTCATAACTCCCTGATTCACCATAAGACAGTGTTTTATTCCGTCTTGTCAGTTACTGTGAATGTGCTTAATAAAATTTGACTGACTGACTGAAAACTCCACTGAAGTACAGTATTGAAGTACTTGTACTCAGTTACTTCCAGCTGTGCCCATATGTGAGTCAGTGCTCAGGGTTGACACCCCCCCCCCCTCCCAGGTGTTTTCTTTAATAGTGGTGTAGTGGTTAGTCCACCTGTCGCTGCTGCTGTCCTTCTGCTCAGGTGATTCTGGGATAATTACACACATTTACTTTGTCTTAGAGGAAACTGGAGGACTGGGAAAGACCCCTCATTACCCCCCCCCCCATCAACACCAACCCCTGATTTATACATAGTCTCTCACCAATTACACCTAAGCAGCCGCTCTACCCCCCCCACCCCACCACCATCAAACTCATTTCCTATCAGGTTCCACTGAACCGAACCGTTCCAACAGTAGAACCCATGAACAGAACTAGAAATAACTAAGTGAAAGGACTTCATTACTGTTCTGAAGTAGATTACTGGAGTATTTATTCTTTGTAAACTTTGATATTTCCCTCCCTATATTTATATAAATATCTGTACTTTATACTCCTATACTATAACCCTAACCCAAAATTTACAGAAAAATAAATGCCTAAATACCTAAAAATTGTACAGTAATGAAGTACTTCTTGCACCTATGGTTCATAGGCGTATTTTATTTTACAGGACAGGACCTGATACACCAGCAGGACTTCTCTTATCATGGTTGAACAAATGCACACTTGGTTCCTTTGCTTTCTGTGTTCTTTGTCGCCATGGGAACGGCGTGCGTCCAAGCGCCGCCACAGCCTCAGCCATGCTCTGACTTGTCGCCCGGCTGTCACCAGCGGCGGGTAATTGGCCTCGCAGGATTTAAGGCGGGATGGTGTGTGTGGATGGCGCTGCCGTATCCCATAATCTCTAATGGGACCATTGCCATAGAGACACTGAGCGAGGCGTAGCAATTATTTGTGCATCTTATTCCACAACACACCTGTTTGGCTGGTCTGGTAAACTGCTCTGAGATTAGCCCCACATCAGCTGACCAGGGACAAGACAGGAAACTAACCCTAACTATAACCTTAACCCTTAACCAGCGGTGAAAGTGAGCCGGAATGGAGGCCGGAATGGAGTTCCGTTAAAAAAGGAGGAGGAGGTAGTTGTCAAAATCCCATATTAAGGACCTGTGTCCACAGGATGTGTCTTTAGAACTATCTGCATCAACTTTCAACACAAATCCTAGTTAAGCATCAAGAACGCTAAGCACCTTCAGCGCTTAAAAAAAATGCAGATAGAGACAGTTTTTTGAGTTGGAAATAGTTCATCTTTTAAAACGCTGTACTCGTCAATGTCACAGTTGTCTTACTGACCAATCAAAACCAAGGAGGGAGCGGGACAACCACAGTACCGCGACTCATGGTTAAAAGCGAAGACATGGACAGATGTTGCAGCGTCCGTTGGGCGGCCCCAGTACGCTACTGTTTCCCTGCTGATAACAAGGAAGGTGTTTGTGTTTACAAATAATGTATCTAACACGGAGGTGCATGATGTTTGTGTAACTTAGCAATAATATGCGGTCACTAGGGGAAAACCATTTTTGGAAAGCGCCCATAGAGACAAGGTTTTTAGTGCTCTCGGCACTAAAACACATCCTGTAGACACAGGCCCTAAACCAAGAAAACAACGTCTGAAGGCGTTTCACACTGAACACGGCAGATGTGGTAACGATATGACAGCACTGTGAGAGAGAGTACTGTGTGAGTGTGTTATAGTAGTGTGTGAGTGTGTTATAGTAGTGTGTGAGTGTGTTATAGTAGTGTGTGAGTGTGTTATAGTTGTGTGTAAGTGTGTTATAGTAGTGTGTGAACGTGTTATAGTAGTGTGTGAGTGTGTTATAGTAGTGTGTGAGCGTGTTATAGTAGTGTGTGAGTGTGTTATAGTAGTGTGTGAGTGTGTTATAGTAGTGTGTGAGTGTGTTATAGTTGTGTGTAAGTGTGTTATAGTAGTGTGTGAACGTGTTATAGTAGTGTGTGAGTGTGTTATAGTAGTGTGTGAGCGTGTTATAGTAGTGTGTGAGCGTGTTATAGTAGTGTGTGAGCGTGTTATAGTAGTGTGTGAGTGTGTTATAGTTGTGTGTAAGTGTGTTATAGTAGTGTGTGAACGTGTTATAGTAGTGTGTGAGTGTGTTATAGTAATGTGTGAGCGTGTTATAGTAGTGTGTGAGTGTGTTATAGTAGTGTGTGAGTGTGTTATAGTAGTGTGTGAGTGTGTTATAGTAGTGTGTATGTGTGTTATAGTAGTGTGTGAGTGTGTTATAGTAGTGTGTGAGTGTGTTATAGTAGTGTGTGAGTGTGTTATAGTAGTGTGTGAGCGTGTTATAGTAGTGTGTGAGTGTGTTATAGTAGTGTGTGAGCGTGTTATAGTAGTGTGTGAGGGTGTTATAGTAGTGTGTGAGTGTGTTATAGTAGTGTGTGAGTGTGTTATAGTAGTGTGTAAGTGTGTTATAGTAGTGTGTGAGCGTGTTATAGTTGTGTGTAAGTGTGTTATAGTAGTGTGTGAGTGTGTTATAGTAGTGTGGTGAGCGTGTTATAGTAGTGTGTGAGTGTGTTATAGTAGTGTGTGAGTGTGTTATAGTAGTGTGTGAGTGTGTTATAGTAGTGTGTGAGTGTGTTATAGTAGTGTGTGAGTGTGTTATAGTTGTGTGTGAGTGTGTTATAGTAGTGTGTATGTGTGTTATAGTAGTGTGTGAGTGTGTTATAGTAGTGTGTGAGCGTGTTATAGTTGTGTGTAAGTGTGTTATAGTAGTGTGTGAGTGTGTTATAGTTGTGTGTATGTGTGTTATAGTAGTGTGTGAGTGTGTTATAGTAGTGTGTGAGCGTGTTATAGTTGTGTGTAAGTGTGTTATAGTTGTGTGTAAGTGTGTTATAGTAGTGTGTGAGCGTGTTATAGTTGTGTGTATGTGTGTTATAGTAGTGTGTGAGTGTGTTATAGTAGTGTGTGAGCGTGTTATAGTTGTGTGTGAGTGTGTTATAGTAGGCAGACGGAGAGAGAGGGGGCAGAAGTTCAAACATGTAGATGTGGACATGTCCTTCAGGTCATAGATGCGGACATGTTCTTCAGGTCATAGATGTGGACATGTCCTTCAGGTTATAGATGCGGACATGTTCTTCAGGTCATAGCTGTGGACATGTCCTTCAGGTCATAGCTGTGGACATGTTCTTCAGGTCATAGCTGTGGACATGTCCTTCAGGTCATAGATGTGGACATGTCCTTCAGGTCATAGCTGTGGACATGTTCTTCAGGTCATAGATGTGGACATGTCCTTCAGGTCATAGGTGTGGACATGTTCTTCAGGTCATAGTGTGGACATGTCCTTCAGGTCATAGGTGTGGACATGTTCTTCAGGTCATAGTGTGGACATGTCCTATCTTTCAGAGCGTGTCAGGTGTTTTTGGGTGAAGTGGGCGTGGCCTTCACACACACCTGCAGCTCCAGTCACTTTGTTTAGTAAATGAAGGTAAATGCTAAACTGTAAAGGTGGTCAAACAGCATGTCGGCCCCGCCCACCTCTGCCAAATATGGGCATTGTCACACTCCAAAGGCTTTGTTTGTTTGTGTGTTGACTTAAGGGCATTATGGAGACACCAGGACTCCACACCGTCTCCAAACACACCTGCCCGTTTCTGCCTAAAGACTTTGTGTTTGTGCTGTTGGATGTGTTTGAAGAAGCATTAGCATTAGCATTAGCATTACAATGGCTAGGTGCCAACTGCCTGCAGCTAAACTGAGATAAAATCAAAGGTGCTCAAAGTACTCACATTCTTTGACTATAAATAAAAATGTCGTATAAATGCTCTGGTAAAAGTACAAGTACTGATTTAACACCTTTATTGAAGTAAAAAAAAAAAAGTACAACTGTAATTTTTGCTATGGATGAAATAATACCTATTTTAGCAGGAAAATCTGAAAAATGTCAAAACATATCCATAAAATAAAGCCTTTAAAAGTGAGTTAGTGTGTAGATGATGTGTTTTATTGGGTCATGGTACTGAGTTTAGTGGGTATGGACAGGACATATATAAATGTAGTATAAATTGATATATTAGTGATATACTGTAGTTATATTGTAATTAATGTATTATAGAATATATATTTATGGGGATAATTATGTTGTAAGTGTGTGTGTGTTTTTATGTATGTATATGAGTATGTCTTCTTCTTACTCCTTTTTACAAACTATGTTGTGTGTCTTTGTTTTTCTTTAAATCATTATTTCTTTATTTGGCATCTACATATAGTTTTTTGTTTTATATATATATATATATATATATATATATATATATATAGGATTGAACTGAAGTGATTGTGTAAATCAGATTGTGTCGGATGACAATGTGTTGATAAAAGGTTATGGATGCTTGTGTTGATGGGGGTGGATATGAGGTGTGTACCCTGCCCTCACACACTGGCAGCACACTGTTTTTATTTACCCCAGTTCCCATTCATGAGTAAATGAACACCATGTAAAGTGACCCAGATGACCCCCCCCCCCCCCCCCCCCCCCCCCCAACAGGGCAACAGAGAAGATCACATGAACTACACCATCAGAGAAAACTTATGATTGGAAATGTTCATTTAGTGATTTGAGCCTCATTTATGTTATTCCTGTGGGAATGAGGGTCAGAGGTCACAACATTCAACGCAAACTTTTTTCTGTGGGAAAAAAACCCCAAAAAATCTGCACCGAACAGTAGTTCAGGATACCCACCCTTTTGTGGCGTCCCTGGGACGGGTGCTGAAAAACACACTGAAAGGGGACTCTATTGTCCTACTGGGGGACTTCAATGCCCACGTGGGCAATGACAGCATGACCTGGAAGGGGGTGGTTGGGAAGTACGGTCTGCCAGATCTGAACCTGAGTGTTGTTCAGTTATTGGACTTCTGAGCGAGTCACAGTTGGTCCATAACCAACACCATGTTCAAATATAAGGATGTCCATCGTTGCACTTGGCACCAAGACATCGTAGGACGCCAGTCGATGATCGATATATGGTCGAGCTCCACCCGCTCCTTGTCAATATGCTTATATTGTTTTTACTGTATGTTTTTTCTTTTCCATTCATTAATGTTCAAATGAACCAAAGTCAAATTAAAACAGTCAGTCAGTCTCACTAACCATGACAGTTACGTTCACACTAGAGGATGACATTTGTCAGGAATTATGGGTAATGCAATTCCTGCAGGAGGAGTCAAAAATGTATTAATCTCGTGATTGGGAGGGGACTGGAATAAAAATCAACAGGAGCAGGCAGGTGCACGAACAACATTAATAGATGATTTTCAGTGGTGTTTAAACAACCACAAGGACAGCAACGTTCATTAGAATGCAGAGAATGCTTAATCCCGCCCCTATTTTGTGCCAATCTCAAGTTTCTATGACATTCCCTTCTTGAATAAGAGCCAATAATGTTATTTTTACCTTTCTGCTAAAGGCGACCTTGACCTTTGACCTTTTGAAATATTGATAATTTCATTATATGTATATATGCATCAGTACATGTAATATTCTGATAATATATCCAGTATTGACAGTGTGATATGTCTATGCTTGACACACACAAACAGTGTTACGGAAGTTATTTTTGCAACATGTCACCTTTGACCTCCACAGATCTCAAAAACTATCGGTCAAATTAAGAGAATTGTATAAATCTAGACCTTCTGATTTTGACCTTTTAGTTAATTGTGTCCTTGACCTTTGACCTTTACTCAAATGGATTATTGCATCTAATGCACATTAGCCATAAGTATATACCCATTTATTTCATAGTGATACCTCAAGTATTCATTGAGTTATAACATATGTCTCTGCGGACCCACACACACACACACACTCATAATAATCTCTCGCAACCAATTTTGGGAGAGATTAATAATAATTCATCAAAGTCAAATCAGTCAGTCAGTTTCACTAACCATCACAGTTACTCACAGACACACTCATACCAATATTTCACCAATCAGTTCTTTTCACATTGCATCAAACCATTTAACATTCACACTTCACTTATGCAATATTTGTTTTGTTGAAAGAACAGCCTCACTTCTGCCGTCCCCTCTAGAAAAAATGATGACCATGGACCAGATGTTTGATGACTTCCTGACTCCTAGACCATGAGCAAAGTCCACAAGGCAGAGCGCGAAGGAGGAAGTAGTAAAGTATAGAGAGAGAGAGTCATTATGTTTGGGTGGGGATGTGTTAGAGGAAGATGTTCCACTGCTTTCATTTGTTAGCGTTAGCGCTAGTGCTAGTCTGTCCATCCCAGAAACAAGTGTCCCAGAGTTTTTAGCTCTGCTGGGGGTGTAGCTGACTTTAATTCTCTCTGATTATGTTGATCAATTCATATTTTTGAAGAAAAACCTTGAAGTGGACCATTTGTATTTGTCAGATCAGTACTCAGAAAAGAGGAGTCAGGTGCAGGGTGGGACAGAAACAGAATTTTAGTTACAGATCTTCAAGGCCCAAGAACAGGATATAACAGGGCAACAGAAAAAATCACTCCCAAAAAAGCAGGGCAAAGACAAAACATCTGAATATATCTGAAAATAAGACAATGAAACAACTCGTTTCTTCATTATTTGTTTCCAAAAATAAAATGAAAAAACGGATAACTATGCGTTTGTCTTCAGTTTTCCTTTTTGTGTTTAAATGAATAATAGAAAAAATGGATAACAGCCATTTTCCATTTTATCCAATTTTGAACAAAAGCAAGTTTAGTAGGGTATGATCTAGTAGGGACCTGGGCCAAAGACATTGAACCCTCACTTGGTCACCCGGTAGGACTGACAGAACGTTAGAAACTGACTGGTGTATGAGTGTGTGTGAATGGGTGAATGTGAGGCTAATGTGATGAGCTTTCAGGACCATGAAGGTGGAAAAGAACCCTAGAGGTTCAGAACATTTACCATATGAATAACCAATGAACATGACCCACGGTGATAAAGATGGAACCTACGTCCTATTTTGGTAAACTAACAGGGTCACCCTAAGACCACAGACAAAATTGGTGTCATATCATACCATAATGATCTTCAAGTCCGGTGAACATGTTTCTTTCGGTTGTTAAGAGTAATTTCCGGACAGAAACCGCAAAAATAAAAAAAAATTTTCTTGCCAAAATAGATGCTATTGTTTTTATGGTGTTCTTCATGTATAAGAATCTCCAGTTCCTCTGGAGAATGTGTTGTCGCTGATGCCGTCAGCGTGTCCTTTTGGCTGAAAATACATGGATGTGTTTAACCATTTATGTGTCATATTATTGCAAAATAGCTAAATGTTTGTTTGTAAAGTTAACCAGTAACCATTAACCAGTAGTGTTGACAAACTACTGAAAAACACTAATGCATCACTGATTACAAAGTCATCAGTTACAGTTCTAACTATTTATTGTAACACAAGTTACTACTCTGTAATGAATCTGTCCATGTAATTTACGCAGTTCAGGCAATTTCTCACATCACTTCTGCTACATATTAATTCATTCAACTTTATTTATAAAGTGCTTTCAAACAGCCACAGCTGCCACAAAGTGCTGTACATATAGGGTCAATAAAAACCAATCGATAAAATCAAAACACTCAATAAATATAATAAACAAAAAACAATAAAACAATAAAACAATAAAAACAATAAAAACAATAGAGCAATAAAAATAAACATAGGTAAAAACTAGACAATATGGTGGCTGTTGGGTACGAAAAGTGAACGTAACCTCACACTTAAAAATGGTGCCGTTTGAGGGCGTGAAGGTTAAGTACTTTATTTGTCATTATCTACTGGACAATGAAACTTGTCTTCTGCATTTAACCCATCCTTGATGCCATTGAGGCATTTGTAAGGAGCAGTGGGCAGCCATGGGCGGCGCCCGGGGACCCAGGTCAGAATCACCTGGATGGAGGATTTTACCCTAATGAACATGTTTTTTGTTCTAGGTGATGGGGGAACCAGAGCACCTGGAGGAAACCCATCCAGACACAGAGAAACATGCAAACTCCACACAGAAAGACCCGTACGGTGCGGGAATCGAACCCGAGCCTTCTTGTTGTGAGGCAAGAGTGCTAACCGCTCCACCACCGTGCGTCATCTGGGTATTTGCAGTACACTTAACTTCACCGTGATTAGAAGTGGGACACCCTCCGTACCCAAAGACAAGTTCAGATATTGGAACACAGCACTGTCGTCAGACATGTTAAATGACAAATAAAGCTGATTCTGATAATATAAGTATATCAGTGATGCACGGGTTGACCCGAAGTGAGCAGGTGCCCACAGTCATCCACAGTTACGGGTCATTAAAAATAATTGCAATGATATTCAATATTATACATATATATTTGATGTTATATATATGTATGTATATATTGTGTAATTTATAATATGTATAATCTGTATGTCTTACTCATAATTATTCATATATGTAAGATATTTATGACTTTATCTCCTAATTAAGACTTTATATCTCACAATTATGTTTAATCAAATGTTCTTACATTTCCTGCACATGCCCTCTAAACTGAGTAACTGTAATTCAATTAAACACATTTTCTATATTTTCTAACTTTATTTTTGGACAATTTTGAAAGTTTTCTGATTATTTCATCCTTTGAAAAAAAATGCTGTTTTACTTCTTTACTTTAGTATTTTATTCAATTCAGAAGTTGTACTCCTTTTTTTAAAACTTTTACTTCAGTAAAGGAGTAGTACTTCAACTTTTACCAGTGTATTAGTTCTATCTATCTATCTATCTATCTATCTATCTATCTATCTATCTATCTATCTATCTATATATACATATATATATACATATATATATATATATATATATATATATATATATATATATATATATAGTTCTGGTGGTCTCCATGGTTGTGGTGTGGGGGTAGACTAATGCAGACTAATGCTGGTGTGTCTCTCTCAGTGTATCATGGCTGTTGCTTCAGTAGAACAGCAGGTCCTGCTAATGATGCAAGACCTGTTTGTGATGTGGAGGTTCCCCAGGGAGGCGGGGCTCAGGTGAAGCCACACCCCCACTGGGACCAGTTACCAGGGTGAAAGAACCGCCTCCTCCAACCAGCATCCACACCTGGGCCCTGCACTTCCTGAACCACAAAAACAACAGCACACACACACACACCACACACACGCGCACATACAGGTAACTCGTGTAAAGACAACTTTTTTTCTAAATAAATGCATTTTTTTAATTAAAAAATATCTATATTTTTAAAATTCAATAATAAAATTTAATAAAATATATTGAATAAATTAGAAAAAAACTAATGAAATAAATGGAAAACTAAACATATCTTTAAAAAAATTAATGAAGTTAAATAATAAATTAATAATAATAAATAAGTAAATAGATGGAAAAAAGTCAACTTATCTTTAAAGTACTTTTCCCAGATGCTTTATGGAAAAAAAAGAGTTATGTGTTTTGAGGGAACATCATTTACAGACATTTGCATATGTCACACAGCTATAGTTCTAAGGTTCTGTTAGTCTAAATGTAGTTGTAAGGTACCGTCAATTCAGATGTGGTTCTAAAGGTAAGGTACTCTTTGTCCAGTTATGGTACCAAATGAAGGTACCATTCTTGAAACACTGTTTTCTGCAAAACCAGAAAACTGTGTTCCATCACTGTCGGTGGATCTGAACACAGCACTTATCCAGAACACAACATTTATCTAGAACACAGTACTTATCTCGAACACAGCATTTATCCAGAACACGCTTATCTACAACACAGTGTTTATCCAGAACACAGCATTTATCTAGAACACAGGCTTTATCTCGAACACAGCATTTATGGTAAATGGTAAATGGACTGCATTTATATAGCACTTTTCCACCTTCATGGTGCTCAAAGCGCTTTACATTAGCCTCTCATTCACCCATTCACACACACACTCATACACCAGTAGGTTTCTATGGTCTACGGTAAGTCCTACTGGGGGCCTAAGTCAGGGTTCAGTGTCTTGCCCAAGGACACTTCGACATGTGGACAGCCAGAGCCGGGACGCAAACCGCCAACCTCTCGGTCATTGGGCGACCCACTCTACCAACTGAACCACAGCCGCCCAGAACACGCTTATCTACAACACAGTGTTTATCCAGAACACAGCATTTATCCAGAACACAGCATTTATCCAAAACACAGCACTTATCTACAACACAGCATTTATCCAGAACACACTTATCTACAACACAGCATTTATCCGAAACACGGCACGTATCTAGAACACAGTGTTTATCCAGAACACAGCACTTATCTAGAACACAGCATTTATCCAGAACACAGCACTTATCCAGAACACAGGCTTTATCCAGAACACAACATTTATCTAGAACACAGTACTTATCCAGAACACACTTATCTACAACACAGTGTTTTTCCAGAACACAGCATTTATCTAGAACACAGCGTTTATCCAGAACCCACTTATCTACAACACAGTGTTTATCCAGAACACAGCATTTATCTAGAACACAGTATTTATCTACAACACAGTGTTTATCCAGAACATAGTGTTTATCTAGAACACAGTGTTTATCCAGAACACAACATTTATCTAGAACACAGCATTTATCTACAACACAGTGTTTATCCAGAACATAGTGTTTATCTACAACACAGTGTTTATCCAGAACATAGTGTTTATCTACAACACAGTGTTTATCCAGAACACAATGTTTATCCAGAGCACAACACTTATCAAGAACACAGCGTTTATCCAAAAACACAGCACTTATATAGAACACAGCACTTATCCAGAACACAATGTTTATCCAGAACATAGTGTTTATCTAAAACACAGTGTTTATCCAGAACACAACATTTATCTAGAACACAACGCTTATCTAACCATTTGACAAGACAAAAATGTCGGAGCGCTGCAAGTTGAAAATAGTTCTACATTTAGAACAGTGCTGCGCAATTCTCACAATTCTCTTACTGACCAATCAAAAGCAAGGAGGAGGCGGGACAACCACAGTCAACAACCACCTAAAAGAATGGCGGCGTATTAATGTTTACACAATGGATCAAACACAGAAGTATTCACTTAAACACAAAAGTAAAAGTGAAAACTGCATCGTTATCCATTTTTTTCACTTTGTTTTGGAAACAAATAATGAAGAAACGAGTTGTTGTTTTTTGTCTTATTTTTTGTTTTATTTTGAAAGACGAACGATACACGGATTGAGTACGAGTACGACTACTTGTTTTTTATTTGGGGGGGGGGGTCTGGGGGTGTTGATGACGACATGAACAGCGGGTGTTTGCTCAAGTCACTGGAGAACATAGAAACTCTGCTCTTTGATGGACATGGAGGTTTTTTATTTCACACCCCTGCGTACCACGCCCACTACACCAGTGCCTGGGCCCAAACGGACCCTTTAGTGTTCTGGTTTTGGGCCATGGGCCGCATGTTTGTCAGCTGTTCTTCAGTTTGGATCCAGAGCAGAAGAGTCAAAGTCCAGGCTGTAAACATTACAAACACAGCGACACATTAACAGCGGCACACACTAGGACACGCCCCCCACGGCCCTGGCCCCGCCCACTCTACACCTCAGCCTCAAATTGCACAGGTTCAACCAGGAGAAGACGGTAACCATGGAGACCCAGCTGATCTACAGGAGATGGACGAGGACCGGAAAAAAGAGTTTCTGCTGTGTGTGTGTGCTTGTATTCCTATCTTCATGGGGACACTGATATGTTTACTTAGCCACACCATGGGGACCTCTGACGATATGGGGACCAAAATGCAGGTCCCCAAAAGAGTTAAATATACATGAATAGTAAACTACTATTCACTATTCACTACCACTAGTAAAATATAATGATGTGGCCCTATAAATACATAATTTTTTGTTTTTTCAGGAAGTCCCCATAAAGCATGAGGGAAACAGGTGTAAAGTGAAACATGTATTTTATTAAGGTTTGAAGATGTGTTTACTTTAAAAAAAAGGATTTATTTTATGTATTTTTTAAATAATTGATTTAAATATTATTATTTATTCTTATTTCATTCATTCATACATTTTTATTTTAATCTTTTATTTTTTTTAAATATGTTTTTACAGTCACTACTCAATGACTAGTTAATTACAAACTTGGTCCTCATGAGACATGGAAACCTGTGTGTGTGTGTGTGTGTGTGTTCTCCATGTTCTAGTGTGCCTTCTCATATGTGTCTGTGTAGTCCACTGGCAGACAGACAGACAGACAGATAGATAGACAGACACCAGGAAAGTCATTTGTACTTCAATTGTGTTGTGTTTTTCATTTCTGAATATTTTAACTCTCATTTGTGAAAAATGTTTTGGTCAATTTCAAATAAAGAGTTAACAAAGAAAAACCTGAGACAAAATGAAAAATCTAAATGAATCCAAAGCAACCGTGTAATTAATCTGAATAAAAATGTTAATCATTTGACAGCACTGATAAGAATGTATTTTTATTACTTTCTACCACACTGGATTTATATTAATGCATTTGAATGATAATAGGTGTGGAGGTGAAGCAGAGGTACTGATGTACTGTACTGCAGTAGAAGTACAACTACTGGTGTGGAAAAGTAGAAGTACTGATTCAACTGATTTACTAAAGTAAATGTAAAAAGGTACAACTTCTGAACTGTAATGAAGTAAAAAGTAACAGTATTTTTTTCTTTTTCTTTTTTGCAATAGATTAAATAATACTTGTTTAAGTAGGAAAAAAGGAAAAAATGTCAAAAATAAAGCCTTTAAAAGTGAGTTAGTGTGTAGATGATGTGTAGTGTGTACTGATTTTAGTGGGTATGGACAGGATATTTAGGAATATATACATGTAAAGAGTATAAAGTACAGATATTTATATAAATGTAAAGAGTATAAAGTACAGATATTTATATAAATGTAAAGAGTATAAAGTACAGATATTTATATAAATGTAAAGAGTATAAAGTACAGATATTTATATAAATGTAAAGAGTATAAAGTACAGATATTTATATAAATGTAAAGAGTATAAAGTACAGATATTTATATAAATGTAAAGAGTATAAAGTACAGATATTTATATAAATGTAAAGAGTATAAAGTACAGATATTTATATAAATGTAAAGAACATATATTTATATAAATGTAAAGAGTGTAAAGTACAAATATTTATATAAATGTAAAGAGTATAAAGTACAGCTATTTATATAAATGTAAAGAGTATAAAGTACAAATATTTATATAAATGTAAAGAGTGTAAAGTATATATATTTATACACAAATGTAGGAAGTAAAAGTAAAAAGTTGCCAGAAAAAAAAATACTCCAGTAAAGTACAGATACCTAAAAAGTGTAGTTAAAGTACAGTAATGAAGTACTTTTACTTAGTTACTTCCACCTCTGGGGGTGGAGGACAACATCAGCCCCCCCACATGACCTCCAGTGACCCCAGAAGCACACCTGGCCCCAGGACCAGACCAAAGGGTTGACCTCTGACCCTTTCTTCTACCCTTTTGTTATTCTTCATTCGCCTTCTATGGGATGTTTACTAGTGTAGACCATTTAAAAATGACACTTAAAAAAACAGCTTTAAAAAATAACACAAGGTTCTAAACCAATCATATTGTAACATGAATTTTAAATAATTATTGTCTTCACTGTGTGTGTGTGTGTGTGTGTCCGCAGAGACATACCATGCTATATATCATCTCAACTTGAGATATCACCATGGACTTACCTGGGCATATACATAAATATATAATAGATTTAATGTGCATTTGAATAAAGGTCAAAGGTCAAGGGACCAATTAACTAAAAGGTCAAAATCACATTATCAGTTATAACTGAAGAACAGAGGGTCACAGGACTTTCAGATTGGTACCAAATGATTCAAAATGAAGATTTCTACAATTCCTATAATTGGTGTGATCACCTATGACCAATAGTTTTAGAGATCTCTGGAGGTCAAAGGTGGTGTATCGCAAATTTAACTTCTGTAACACTGTGTGTGTCAAATATAGACATATCACGCTATAACTTAATCAATACTGGATATATTATCATAATATTACACGCACATATACATATAACAAAATTATCAATATTGCAAAGGGTCAAAGGTCAAAGTCGCATTTAGCAGAATGGTCAAAATCACATTATTGAGTCTAATTCAAAGCTGTCATTCCATGGTTATTTCATTGATATTACTGTGTTCTCCATTGTTATTGAATACATTGTGTGTTGATTCTATTTAAAAAAAAAAACATTGCTTAGTTTCCAGCTGTTTTTTCACGGTAGAAAAATGACTTAAGGTCGAACAACAGAGTTTACTGGTACTTCCTCATACATGTCCATGACGCGTTCATGAGGCGTCTCTGATTGGCTCAGAATGCATGAAGGAACACTCCCCCTCCCCTCTCACTGTGTATGTATTTACCTTTACCAGAGTATCATCCAGCTAGGTTTCGTGCCGTTGCTTGTTCTGAAAACGTACAGGGAAAAAACGAGGCTTTATTTCCACAGAGAGCACATGAACCAGTTTGATCCGCCATTTTTTTTCCAGTTTGTGCAGCAGCTACTGTGGCGCCGTCTTCTCTTGTAGATGCTAATGCTAATGCTACTTCAGATTAGCTGCCGGGGATGGGTGACGCTACAGTCCATCTCACGTCAGACGGACCAGCTTTTCTGGGTCCCTCGTTCCTCTTGTTGTTTTGTGTGAATGCGGCAGCATGTGTTGGTAAGTCGGGGTGACCCATCAGATTCCAAAAGTGGAAAAGTGGTTTTCAGCGGAATGACACCTTTCAAGAACAGGTTGTCATACAAAATTTTAATTGGCCCAAAATAGGTGTGAGATTAGGCATTGTGTGAATACTAGTTTATAATTGAACTAACTGCACTGCTTTTCATTTTTGTGGGGGTTGAACCATATTTCATTTGTATTCATCCATTCAACCTCATATTCATCAACTCTTCAGGATTCATAACTAACATGAATATTTTTATGTATGTTTTATGATTTTAGAATCATTCTGAAACTAAATGTTTTTCATTCAAATATGCTCATGAATAATGAAGACATTGTTCTTTTATCAATTGGTTTTTCACATTAAAAAGTCATAAAAAAATATATACCCTAAGGCACAGGTGTCAAATATGTGGCCTGGGGGCCAAAAGCAGCCCACTAAGGGGTCCAACCTGGCCCCTGGGATGGATTTGTAAAATGCAAAAATTACACTGAAAACATTAACAAACAAATGTGTTCAAACCATTTTAGTGGATCAGACCAGTAAAATACTATCATAATAACATTGAAATTATATAAAAAGCAAATTTTCTTTGTTGTAGTGTAAAAAAAAGACCAAAATTTATGAGATGAAATCAAAATTGCAAGTCACTAAGCACAACCAGAATGAATCCATATATAAGGCTCTCTGGGTTATAAGGTGCGCTGTGGTTTATGGAGAAAATTAAAGTCTTTTAAGTGCACCTTATAGTCTGGAAAATACAGTATATTATTTGTACTAGTCCGGCCCACTTGACATCATACTGTACAGTAAATGAGTTTGACACCCCTGCCCTAAGGGGACAAAGTCATTTATAAATGACAGTACCCCAAAATAAAGGTCAAAGGTCAATTTTTAAAGTGAGCATAGTTTAGCATATTTTAGGCTTCAACACATTTAAAATTAAAGGACATTCATTCATTTAATTTAAATTAATTTCTTTAATTAGTCCCATAGAGGGTTAAAGACAACAGGTCCAACAGCGTCCTTTACTTCTGGGTTATTGTTTTGTATTGGTTCTATTTGTTTGGAGCGGTCCGGCTCACATGACCCCCCCCCCCCCCTCTCCCACACACACACACACACACACACACCACCCCCACCCGTCCGGCCCCAGATCTCCTACCTCCTGTCCTGACGACTGCTGACCTCCACCCCAGACTCTCCATCCATGTGGGCTGAGCCGGGTCACCATCATCTGGGATATGGACTCTGCAGGACCAGGTCAGGTCCTGCAGAGTCAGGCTGAACTAGATCGGGACCAGGACTAAGACCAGGACCAGGACCGGGCTGCACTGGACGGGGAAGCAGAGGCTGCAGCCGCCGTGTGTGAGCGCAGGAATGCAGCAGTGTTATCATTCACTGAGTTATGCAACAGTGGTTTGGTGGAAACCATTGCCTGGTACAATGAAGGTACACACACACACAGACATACACACACACACACACACACACACACACACACACGTACAGGGTGGGCCGACCGCTGGGTTATCACACTCCTCACTCTTCTTCCGATTTGACTATTTTTAGATTCATTAGGTTTTTATTCACCTGAACCACCAAGACCTGGTCCCACCAAGACCTGAAACACCAAGACCTGGACCCACAGAGAAAAGTCTCCTTTTTCTAACTGTGCATAAACTGAAGAACAGTTATTTACTGTTGTTTTGTTGAATAAACATGTTCATATTTTTGCCCATGTTTTGGATATTTGATCATATTTGATTATCAGTTATCAGATGTTTTTTGTGTTTTTTTCTGTATTTTAGAAGAGTTTTTGAATATGTTTTGGATTTTTCATTACTTTTTGTGTTTTTTTTTCAGTACTGACATTCTGTACTGCAGTAGAAAAGGGTAAAAGAAGAAGTACTGATTCAACTCCTTTACTGAAGTAAAAGTAAAAAAAAAAAAAAAAAGTATTTGTACTTTACTGGAGATTTTGTTTTTCTGGAAACTTTTTTCATTTACTCCCTACATTTTTGTATAAATATCTGTACTTCATACTCTTTACATTTATATAAATATCTGTACTTTATACTCTTTACATTTATATAAATATCTGTACTTTATACTCTTTACATTTATATAAATGTCTGTACTTTATACTCTTTACATTTATATAAATATCTGTACTTTATACTCTTTACATTTATATAAATATCTGTACTTTATACTCTTTACATTTATATAAATATCTGTACTTTATACTCTTTACATTTATATAAATATCTGTACTTTATACTCTTTACATTTATATAAATGTCTGTACTTTATACTCTTTACATTTATATAAATATCTGTACTTTATACTCTTTACATTTATATAAATATCTGTACTTTATACTCTTTACATTTATATAAATATCTGTACTTTATACTCTTTACATTTATATAAATATCTGTACTTTATACTCTTTACATTTATATAAATGTCTGTACTTTATACTCTTTACATTTATATAAATATCTGTACTTTATACTCTTTACATTCTCAGAATAAATTCATTACTTTTTCAAACTAGATAAAAGTGACAGTATGAAAAATAAGTCGTAAATCATAAATTGTAACTTCATCATCATTTGGACTTTTTTAAAATCTTCTATTCATGACTTTTGAATTTTTCCTAAATGTCCTGTCCATACCCACTAAACTCAGTACCATGACCCAATAAAACACATCATCTACACATTAACTCACTTTTAAAGGCTTTATTTTTTGATAATTTTTTTTAAAAACATTTTTCTGCTTTTTCCTGCTTAAAGGAGTCGATCTATGGTTATTTCATTAATATTACTGTGTTCTCCATTGTTATTGAATGCATTGTGTGTTGGTTCTATTTTAAAAAACGTGCAGGTTGCTTTGTTTCCAGCTGTTTTTGGAGGGTAGAGAAATGACTTGAGGTGGAACAACAGAGTTTTCTGCTCCTACCTCATACATGTACATGACGCGCATCTCTGATTGGCTCAGAGAATGAATGCATGAAGGAACAGTCCCCCCTCCCCTCTCACTTTGTGTGTGTTTATCATCCCAGAGTAACATCCAGCTAGGTTTCGTGCCGTCACTTTTTTTTTTTTAAACTTGCAGAAAAAAACTTTATTTCCACAGAGAGCACATGAACCAGTTTCCTCCGATATTATTTTCCAGTTTGTGTAGCAGCTACTGTGGCACCGTCTTTTCTTGTAGATGCTAATGCTAATGCTACTTCAGATTCGCTGCAATGGACGGGCTTAACCCCATGTGGGTGACCCCGATGTAAATAACTATTATTTCATCCAAAGCAAAAAAAAATGCAGTTTTACTTTTTACTTTGGGTGGCACAGTGGTGCAGTGGTTAGCACTAGTGCCTCACAGCAAGAAAGTCCATGGTTCGAAACCCAGGGTGTGTAGGGTCTGTGGAGATGGAGCTGGCTTTCCTGTAAAGCCTGTCAGCGTAGATGTCAGACAGGGGGGGTCATGTGGTTCCTATCACCCTCTGCTGTGGCCTTGTACAACCTCACCAGCAGGTTTCAGGAGAGCTGGCACTGCTTCAGTTTCCCACCCTCTGGTGGGCTTTCCCTACCTGATGGCTGACCAGGTGAGGTCAGCTGTGATGTGTACCCCCAGGTACCTGAAACAGTACCTCTCTACTCTCTCTGTCAGAGTGCTCAGTCCATATTGATTTCCTAAAGTCTATTGTGATTTGTTTGGTTTTTGAAATGTTTAAATCCAGATTGTTATTGTGACATCATTACGTCAAGTGCTGGACCAGCAAACTTAACCACTGGTGTTTGTGGGATGGATGGCTGAGCAATCATGAGTAAAGAGAGAGTAGAGGAAGGGGCTGAGAACACATCCCTGCGGTGTTCCAGTACTGAGGGTCAGAGTGGATGAGGTGTGGGGTCCCATCTTGACCCTTTGTGGTGTATTATTTAAGAAGTCCAGTACCCATGTGCACAGTAGATAAGATAAGATAAGATAAGATAAGATAAGATAAGATAAGATAAGATAAGATAAGATAAGATAAGATAAGATAAGATAAGATAAGATAAGATAAGATAAGATAAGATAAGATAAGATAAGATAAGATAAGATATTCCTTTATTAGTCCCACTAGGGGACATTCCAGGTTTACAGCAGCACAGAATAGAGCAACACAGCAACAAAAATTTTATAAAAAATATCAAATTGTATTTACACTATATTCACTATTTACACTATTGCACATGGGATTGATTCATTGCATTGTATATGACTGTTAATTGAGGTGGCTGTGGCTCAGTTGGTAGAGTGGGTCGCCCAATGACCAAGAGGTTGGTGGTTAGCATCCCAGCTCTGGCTGTCCACATGTCGAAGTGTCCTTGGGCAAGACACAGAACCAGCTTGACCTTAGAAACCTGCTGGTGTATGAGTGTGTGTGTGAATGGGTGAATATGAAGCTAATGTAAAGCGCTTTGAGCACCATGAAGGTGGAAAAGAACTATATAGTTGCAGATCATTTAATTGTACATCATTGTAGGTTGTGGATTTCTGTTGTGGATCCTGACAGCTGACTTTTGTGACCAGTTTATGTAGGATTATTGTGTTGAGTGCTATATATGTATTATATATGTGTCAGTGCTTGTAATATTATGATAATATATCCAGTATTGATTAAGTTATAGTGTGATATGTCTATGCTTGACACACACAAACAGTGTTACAGAAGTTAATTATGCAACATGTTATCTTTGACCTCCAGAGATCTTAAAAACTATTGGTCGTAGATGATAACACCATTTATGAGAATTGTATAAATCTTCATTGTGCATCATTTGGTACCAATCTGAACGTTCTGTGACCCTATGTTCTTGAATTGTAGCTGATGAGCAGTTTTTGACCTTTTAGTTAATTGTGACCTTGACCATTGACCTTTACTCAAATGGATCATTGTATATGGCTGTGTAATATCATGGTGATATCTCAAGTATTCATTGAGTTATAGCATGACATGTTTCTGCGGACACGGACACACACACACACACACACACACACAGTGATTATAATAATCTTTCCACCAATGTTATGTTGGGTGAGATTACATTTTGGGTTTTTCATTATTTCTATGTTATTATGACAGTATTTTACTAGTTGACCATAGATTGAACTGACCACAGATCAGTTTAACTTCTTGTACTGTTAAAATATTCTGCCTAATTTTTACATTTATCAAATTCATCCCAGGGCGGGACTGGATCACGTTGGGGGGGGGGGGGGGCGTTTTGGCCTCTGGAGTCCATGTTTGATGATGTAGAAAGTGTGAGGAGCATGTTTTTCGACTAGTTCTAGTCTAGTTCCAGTCCAGCTGGTGGAACCCCTTCGGGGACAGTAGGTGAGGAAGAGACGGATCAAATGAACACATGCAAAGGTGAGGGGGGGGGGGGGGGGGGGGGGGGGCTGGATTTAGGGCTGTTTGTCTTTGGGCGTTCAAAGCAGACAGCTGTCAACCGCAGACGCACACACTGGCTTCAAAGAACTAAAGGTGGACCAGGTAGAGCCAGAATAACCTTTAAACATGTCCGCCTTGAACCCATAAAAACCCAAAGGTCCACCTTGAACCTGTAACGGAGGACATTTGGGTCTTTAAGGGTTAATAACCTTAAACTTTGATGTGAGTTGAATGAACATCTTTATGATCAGTGAATTAAAGATGCAACAATATGACAGTACATTTTGATGAGTCAAATAGAAATGATTAAATACATTTAAACATTAATTTCAGTTGCAACACATAAGAAGCAATGGATGTGAATGAGATCAGTGTGTGTGTGTCTGTGTGTGTGTGTGTGTCTGTGTGTGATCATGTGTTTGTGTTCAACTGTTGTTCATCCACATCTGCAGTTGAGATTTGCATCCAAGGCAAATCAGGATGGATGGTATTTGTAACACAAAAAAGAACAAAAAAGAACGAAAAAGTTCATTTTGGGATCCATGAACTTCTAGTTCATAATTTGGAAGAATGAACGATGAACTGAACTAATTCATATTGAGTAACTTGAACTGAACTTTGAACTAGTTCCTAATCAAGATGAACTTTCCCAACACTGATATAGATAGATAGATAGATAGATAGATAGATAGATAGATAGATAGATAGATAGATAGATAGATAGATAGATAGATAGATAGATAGATAGATAGATAGATAGATAGATAGATAGATAGATAGATAGATAGATAGATAGATAGATAGATAGATAGATAGATAGATAGATAGATAGATAGATAGATAGATAGATAGGTGACGTACGTCGTCAGTATCCTACAGTATGAAGGGAGCAAGAGAGAAAGTCAAGTTAGGAGAGTGGAAGCTCATACAGCATTCAACACACATACAAACAAAAAAGTAATGTTTGCGACACATTCACTGAGATTTGTAAAGATGATGAGCGGCTCCATGTGTTTTCTTTTCCGTGGAAACCGGGTTCAAATGTCTCTTTGGGTGTTACAGGTTGTCGACCCCTGGTTTAGATGCTGCGTCCAAGCAATGACATTGGATTTGAACACAGAAATAAATGCAGGTATGTGAGTATGATCTACAGGACTACTCCTGGGTCAGGTCTGTCCTTCAAATATATTTACTGCAGTCCGAGCAGTCGGCTCACAACTGCGGGTCGTTTATACTTCAATCTGCACACACACGCACACATATATATATATATATGTGTGTGTGTGTGTGTAGAGAGGAGGGAAGTATTAAAAGGGGACTAAGTGATGACCAGGATGACATAAATATTATAAAGGAAATTATATTATGTCATAATGTTATCAGTAATGTGTCATTTCTTTATTTGTTGAAGTTACTATGTGTTTGTGGTTATAGAGTATTGTTTATGAACCATACAGTGATATCGGGGCTGTGGGGGCTGCAGTTGTGTGGGGAATAGACACCCGAAAACTGTAATAAAAATCACTTTAAACTGATTAAAAGCCGTAAAACTTTGTTAGCGTGTTAGCTTTGTTTTTGCGTGTGTATAGTTCCGGCAACACTTTCACCCCTGGGTGTGGTGGAAATGGGGAGATCAACAAATGATGGGGGGGTCCTACCTTGGCAGAGGTCTGCGCTCTCAGAGTGATTTTCTAGTTAAGAGGATGTTTTTTCCCATGATGCCCCAGTCCAACCCTCTTCACTGTGGATTTTCCTATGCAAATAACTTTGCATTGACTGAGCAGCTGCAGGACACATGTCCCCTCTGTCGTCCTCACATCCTCTCCTTTGGTTCATAATGAAACAACCATGATGCAAAACTGGAGGTAGTTCAGCCACAAACAGAAAATTAGAACATGATGAGTTTCCCCTGAAACGACTCAGCAGCAGCCCATCAATACATTTTATATTTTTAACTTTTTTGATTTTTTTTTTAACCTTTTTATTGTAAGCCCAGGGGTTGTAGAATATATTATTCTATTTATTTTTTTATTTAACCTTTATTTTAACCAGGTTTGTCCCATTGAGATCAATGATCTATCTATGGTCTAGTCTATGTTGGCGCAGGTCTGCCCTCTCAGAGTGCTTTTCCAAATTAGTACTTTTTAGCTACAATCTTAAATAGGTCATTTTACACATTTCAGTAGTAGTTTGTCCACTCAGTGTTCTGGAGTTTTCACAGCAGTTCCTGTCACTACTGGATCAGGCTAATGCTAATGTTTGCTAGTGCATAACAGATAACAGAAAATGTATACATTTTACTCCAACTCAAAACTATATTTGTAGAGAACTCAGTTAATTACTTTCAGGAGCGTAATTTACCTGATCCAAAATGAAGACTGCAAAGCTACATATGGTGTTGGAACACTGTCATCAACTGTCACCAAACACTGTCATCAGTGTTTTTCCTGTTAATTGAAGACAACCACTTGTTTCTCCATGTTCTTTTGTGATCCAATATAAGGCTATTCCTTTAGCAGGATCATGTTTTTTGATTGCATCCAACTGTACAACAACGCTCAGGCATTGTTAGTTTCTTGCTGTTTATGGAGGAGACTACTTATTGTGGCTTCTAACATGTTCCTATAGCCACCTGAGAGTATGAGGTTGGTTCTTTCTGTGGCTATTTGTGACGCGCTGAAGTTCTTTGGTGGATTAAACAAAGGCTTAGATTCATGATGCTTCTTTTAATTTATTTTGTGAGAGACATGACCATAACAATTACAGGGTGGATATATGACAGAATGGAAAACCAGGATATTTGACTGAAATAAAAGTGATAACTAAGTGAAATAAAGAAAAGACGAAAAAGTGTAAAAGCGGAAAAGCGGTCGACAAAAATTGTGGCCGTCAGCCCTCATTCTCTCCTCTGTGAACCCCCTGCTGAAGGCTCACCTTTATGCACCAATGTGCAGACACCCACTTCCATTGGCACCACCCCCAAACCACCTATACACCGAACACTGTGATCCCTAACTTCTACACTTATGTTACTGGAGGTTCAGTAGTTAGCGTTAGCACTGTCAAAATGGAGGCGCTATATGATGTGACGACAAGTTGGAATGCCCTATTACATACAGAGGGATTTGAAAGACAACCTTTTAGCCCCGCCTCCCCTGACTATGAAGCATGACTGGAAATGAATGGGGACAGCATGGCTAGGCTAATATTTTCTATTATTTATTTTACTAATTATGTAGATGTTCATAAAAGCTCAGATTGAAGTTGCAGTAAAATATATTATTCTTTGGTAAACAATTTGATTAACAATAATTTTGCTTTTTAAACATGATTTTAACCTTGTATTCTGGGAATTAAATATGCTAAAAAACTATTTTTAATCTACTTATTTTAAGAAACAATATAAAGTTTATGAAAGTGTTGTTATTTTATTGTAATTATGAGCTCAGGTTATTTTGTGTATTGAATGTGATTTAAATGATCCATCTGCTACAAAACATCTCTTCTCTTTGATGTTCATGTATTTGTTCATTGTCCCTGACAATTAAAGTAGAAACTGAACCAGTGGTTTTCAGCTAGTGAGCTGTTCCTCCCCTGGGGCGCAAGATGACTGTAGGGGAGGAACCATGAGACAAAAATAAACCTAAACAAATATGTGGTTAACTAACAACACACCTGAAGTGAAAATGAGAGAGAATAGAATAGAATAGAATAGAATAGAATAGAATAGAATAGAATAGAATAGAATAGAATAGGGTGGTGCAGTGGTTAGCACTCGTGCCTCACAGACAGAAGGACCCTGGTTCGAATCCCACACTAGACCTTTCTGTGTGGAGTTTGCATGTTCTCTCTGTGTCTGCGTGGGTTTCCTCCCACCATCCAAACACATGCACTGATAGGTTAACTAGTTAATCTAAATCACCCATAGGTGTGAACGTGAGAGTGATTGTTTGTCTATATATGTTCAGCCCTGAGATGAACTGGAGACTCATACAGGGTGTACCCGCCTTCACCCACTGTAGCTGGATTAGGCCTCCAGTGACCCCCCCCCTGACCCTAGTGAGGATAAAGTGGGTTCAGATTATATAAATCATAATAAATCTTTATTTTCCACTGAGGTGGACAACACATCAACATGACAGAACCTTAGAAACCTACTGGTGTATGAGTGTGTGTGAATGGGTGAATGTGAGGCTAATATCGAGAGCTTTGAACACCATGAAGGTGGAAATGAACTATATAAGTGGGGTTGGAGGCAGATCCAGTTAAATGATGCAACAGTAGTTTATTGATATTTACTTCTGCCAAGGAGGTATTACATCCAGGTCTGTCTGTCAACAGGATTATGCAAAAAACTTCTGAACAGATTTTGATTAAACTTTCAGGAATGATAGACAATGGGTCAAGAAAGAATCTATTAGACTTTGAGCAATGAAGGTCAAAGGTGAAGATCACACTATAGGTCAACAGCTAAAGATAAGACAGTACTTTATTGTCATCATACATCGTACATGTATGAAATGTGTCCTCTGCATTTAACCCATCCTTCTAAGGAGCAGTGAGCAGCCATGACCTCCTGCTGTAGAGCCAGACTCATGGTCAGTCACCTGGCTGAAGGATTTTTACCCTAACTAACATATTTTGAAGTGATGGGGGAAACCGGAGCACCTGGAGGAAACCCATCCAGACACAGGGAGAGAAACATGTAAACTCCACAGACCTGTACGGTCCAGGTCCTCTGCTGTGAGGTAAGAGTGCTACCTGCCCCGCCACCGTGCTACAGCTAAAACACATCAGTGGTAACATCTCAGGATTCAGACAAGATAGAACTCATCTCACTTTCAGACATGATATGGGTCAACACTTATGGCTCCATCATGTTATGACGTCATATCAAGCCTTGGTCTGCTGTCTCTGACTGCCTTGGTATTGATGTTTTGGACTACATTTAGACAATACAGTTTGTTTTGGATGTTTTTGTTAGAATATGGTTCCTCTGTGGATAATTATGTGACATAAAGGTTCAGATCAGCTGTTTGTCATTTGTGTTTTGAACAAATGAGTGAACGTAGCTGCTGTGGTTATTTTATCTGACAGTGGTTTATATCTTCTGATGTGTGAGAATCTCTGTTGTCAAACGACATTAGGTCATGTGACATTTGGGACAGGTTTGTGTGGTTTGATTAATATTTTTGAGTGACTACTTCCAACCTATATGTGGAACCTTGGAAGTTCAAAGGGTTAAAAGTGTGTTTGTTAAATGACAGTTGAGTGGAACATGTGATCAGAGGTGAATGAAGCCGTTTCTCTGAACTCTAAACACATCTGCTGCTCCGCTCTGTTCACATATGGGATGTTTTCTGTCCTATAGGAAATGTAATGAGCACCTTCTGACCAGAGGCCTCTAGGGCCCAGGTGACAGCAGGCTGACTACAATGGGGGGGGGGGTGGTTATTGAAGTGTTTAAGCAGGAACACAAAGGTGGGGTCAGTGTACAGGGAGTTAAAAGAATAGGTCTGATTATATGCTCTGGTTTATGAAGAGTTGTGTGAGAACGTGTGATGATGTGAGACACACGCTAGAGGAACAAACCACAGGAGGATAAAACATTATGTTGATTAAAACCCAGAGGAAAAGATTGGCTGAGATTGCATCAGTGAGAAACATCCCATCATAACAACCAGTCTGTAACCAAGGAGGAGGAGGAGGAAGAGGAGGGAGGGATGGAGGAGGAGGAAGATGGAGGATGGAGGAGGAAGCAGAGGGCGGAGGTGGGAGGGATGGAGGAGGAGGAGGAAGAGAAGGATGATGGAGGAAGAGGAGGAGGGTGGAGGAGGAGATGGAGGAGGAAGAAGAGGATGATGGAGGAAGAGGAGGAGGATGGAGGAGGATGATGGAAGAGGGAGGAGGAAGGAGGAGCAGGGAGGACGACGAAGAGGGAGGAAGAGGAAGGAGGAGGAGGATGAGGAGGATGAGGAGGGATGATGTGTAACAATAATAATGTTAATAAAACCAGAGGGAAAGTATTGGCTCAGATTGCATCAGTAGGAACATCCCATGATATCTGTAAACATAATAACAGATGGACAGTATTAGTATTATTACTGTAATCTATCTTAAACTATCCCTCATATATATATATATATATATATATATATATATATATATATATATATACACTGTATGTATTATATTAATGAACGATAAGCTGCTTGTGTATACTCTGTGTAGACACACACACACACACACAGAGTCATGTGGCTGCAGTTAAACAGGCATTTAAAGGTTGACTGTGTGTGTTAGTGACATCTAGTGACAAAAGATCTATCTGTCCTTGTGTCTATCTAGTTAAAACACATTATAAATAAATCTAAATAAAACTTGAAATTGTCCAAATCAAATCAGTTGTATTGATGTAAAAGTATTGTTTTAAACAAACACTCACAGACATGTTCCTCCTCCTCTTTAGTCACGTTTACTATAAATATCACAATGACACTAACTGTCTTTTACACTAAATGTTCATATTTGCAAATGTTTGTAAATGCCTCAGGTCCTGCAGGGAAAAAACAGAGATTGAAGAAGAGCTTCTTCCTCCATCAGGACACGACACAGACTGATAAAACAGTTTATAACAGACACCTCCTAACCATAGTTCTGGAAAACAAAGTAAATATTTTTATAGTTTAATATTATTTTTTGCAGTAAAACAATGACAAAAATGTGAAGTTATCATTTATAGACAAGGAGGAGGAAGAAGAAGTTTAGTTTGAACACTAGAGGGAGACAGGAGGTAAGAAGAGGAGGTGAAGAACATCCACCTGAGGAGGAAGATAGTTTTTTATATTCCTTTTTTCTTTCAGTGTTTGTTTCATGTGTTAAAGTTTAACTCAATTAGGTCAAAACTAGATAAAACAGAAAACAGCCGTTATCTGTTTTATCTATTATTCACTTAAACACAAAAAGGAAAACTGAAAAAATATCATCAGTTTATAATATAACCCAACATTGGTTGGAAGACATTATTGTGATCACCGTGTGTGTGTGTGTGTGTATGTGTATGTGTGTGTGTGTGTGTGTCCGTCCACAGAGACATATCATGCTGTAACTCAATGAATATTTGAAATATCACCATGAAATTACATGGTCATATACACACATGACGTTACACTGGCTGAGTGGTTATTGTTCTTGAGTCACAGTAGAAGACCTGGCCTCGATTCCCAGACCATGTGGTGCCTTTCTGTGGAGGTCATAAGTTTCTCTCCCTGTGTCTGGATGGCTTTCCCCCATCACCCATAAACATGTTTGTTAGGGTAGAAATCCTCCAGGCAGGTAACAGACCATGAGCCTGGTCATATTTATTCATTTTACTAAATATTTTGGGGGCGGCACGGTGGTGCAGTGGTTAGTACTGGTGCCTTACAGCAAGAAGGACCCAAGTTTGATTCCCACACCAGACCTTTCTGTGTGGAGTTTACATGTTCTCCCCATGTCCGCATGGTTTTTCGCCGGGTATTCTGGTTTCCTCCCACCATCCAAACACATGCACTGACAGGTTAACTGGTTAATCTAAATAGTCCATAGGTGTGAATGTGACAGTGATTGTCTATTTATGTTCAGCCCTGAGATGAACTGGAGACTCATCCAGGGTGTACCCCGCCTTCACCCATTTTAGCTGGATTAGACCCCCAGTGACCCTAATGAGGATAAAGCGGGTTCAGACAACGAGTGAGTGAATATTTTGGTCATGTGTCATGGGGGTGAGGAGGGGGAGCAAAGGGGTCTCGTAAGGGACTTTGTTGGGTAGTGTCAGCAGAATAACCTGCTGGCGAACGCCACTAAAACAAAAGGAGGTGGTGCTAGACACCCCCCCTCCGTTGCTCATCAGAGGATTAGCTGTGGCGGTGGCCCCCTCCTACAGGCTGTACTTTCAGAGTCTGCTCTAAACTTCTGTCCATGTTTCATCAGTCTATTGTGTCACGTGTCCTGTTTTATGCTGTGGTGTGATGGGGGGGGGGGGGGGGGGGGGGCAGCGGCAGGATGAGGGACATTCAGAGGCTGGACCGATGGGGTCTGTGGTGGGACTGGGTCTGGACTCTGTGGAGAAGGTGGTGGAGCAGAGGATGCCACTAAGATCAGGGGGGTCCTGTCTAATGACATCCACCCCCTGAGGTTGTTCTTCTGTTCCAGGAGCTCCAGGTTCCTCTCGTTGCATTGCTCCACCCAGAGGCAAAAAAATATTTTTTCCCTGGGGCCATAAGTACGGTGGCCGACAGGGACAAATGCATGCATCGACGAAACGCTGCAAACACAAGAAAGATGCAACAACCAAAAACACAAACACATCAAACAAGAGAAAAATGCTGCAATAACAGAAACAAAGCAGAAGCAAAAATGTACAAACCTCCAAAACAAATGCCAAAGAAAAATGCTGCAAATAACAAAACAACTGCAAGAGAGAAACGCTGCAAATTCACTCCACAACAAAACAGAAGTTCACCAAAATAAGACGGAAGAAAAAGACGGTGGATGAAGATGAAGTTGAAGTTCATTCATTTAAGAGATTAGCGTGAAAAGGTGTAGAGTAGCAGAGGTATGAGCTAAGTTTAGTACTCCCAACTTTTCATTTCATAAATGTAATTTCACAATTTTATAAAATATTCACTAAAATGAACAAAAATTACCAAGATATTCAATAAAATTATTACAAATTATAAAAATGTTGAGTAAAATGAAAACAATTGCCAATATTGAATACAATTTATAAAAATGACCAAAATATTCAATAAATAAAAATGACCAAAGTATTCAATAAAAGCAAAATAATTAAAATATTCAATAAAATGAACAAAAATTACCAAAATGTTCAGTAAACTGAACAAAAATTCCCAAAATATTCAATAAAATAAACAAAGTTCCAAAATATTATAAACAAATGTTGAGTAAAATGGAAAAAAAAGCCAAAATATTCAATAAAATGTATAAAAATAACCAAAATATTCCATAAATTGACATATTTTTGACCACTTTCTTCCATCCTGAATATGCACGTGTTACTTTCCTGTGAATATGATATTTTGTCCCTAAAATGTCTCCATACAGGGGTTCATTATCAAAGTGAATAAAAGTGGGACAGAAGAACAACTGAAGACACGAGTCGTCCACACCACGTCCTTAGAAAACAGTTCCATATTTATTGCAAAATATTTTTGTACAGAATAAAACTGAAAAAACACCAACGGAGGAGGAATGGACAGTAAGGCTGACATGAGAAAAGTCCAAGAGGAACATCTGCTGCTGCTTTAACACTGTGGGGTGGGGGGGGGGGGGGGGTGACACACACATGGTTTTCCCACCCTCATGGATCCTCATGTGGGAGTGGGTTGGGTTGGGGGGGGCAAGACGTCAAACATTATTGCCTTTAACCATTAAAACCCATGAACTCAGAACACACACACGCCTTCAAACGCTGAATGTCTCCAACAAACATGTCCCCTGATCAATAACATCTGATCAAATACCAATATTTACCTGGAAAAACAAGAGAACAGGATCATTCAGGTCACAAAGGGATGTTCAGATCATAGATATAGAAAAGGTAGAAGTGGCTCGTCCTGTCCCTTAACGTTGGGACGAAGGAGCCGTACCTGTCACCATGGTTACGTATGTACTGGATCATCTCCACTATCAGGTGAACTTAAAGGACTTTAATTTTCTGTCATATATGGATTCATTGTGGTTGTGCTTAGTTTTTATCTCACCATTTTTACGCTTTATCTTGTAATTTTGACATATCGCATAATTTTGAATTTGTATCGCATAATTCTAACTTTAAACCGCATATTTTTTAAGTTTTTATCTAACATTTTTTACTTTTATTGCATTAGATTTTTTTATTGCATAATTAAGATTTCTTTATCTCATAATTTTGACATTTTATCTCATAACAGACTTTTTATTGCTTACTTTTGACTTTTTATCAGAATTTTGACTTTTTTAGAGTTTGATTTAGCAGAATAAGAGTGTGTTTTGTTCCGTGTTACAACTTAACAAGGTTGGGAGTCATTGTGACTGTTTATCTTTGATCAATGCACCTGATAGTCCAGAAAAAACAATAAACAAAGCTGCTCTTATTTGGCTTGATGTCGATCATTTCTACATAAAGTGTATGTCGTCAATAAATAAACATAGCAAGCTTCTAACGTTTCCATGCAAGATTGTTTGCAGTATGTATATATATATATATATATATATATATATATATATATATATATATATATATATATATATATATATTATTATTATTTTTTAATTTGTTACTCAGAATGACTCGACTGTGCATTTGTTATTTCAGCTCAGGTCGTGCAGAATTGGACCAGACATTTGTCAAACTAACGAGCACGAAAACACTGGAAACACGTCGACCATGCCAAGATGGCTGCCGCATTGATGTATCCAGCCACTGGAGGCGCTATATCTACCCTTTCTATATCTATGGTTCAGATTAGCACAGCTAAAGTTAGGAGGCTAACCACGTTAGCTTTACTTCTACCACCAGCATATATGTGTGTGTGTGTGTGTGTGTGTGTGTGTGTGCGCGCGCGTGTGCTTGTATTCCTATCTTTCCAGGGACATTGATGTGTTTATAGTCACACCATGGGGACCTCTGACAGCATAGGGATCAAAATTTAGGTCGCCATAGGGATTATGGGGACCTAATGCTTCCCTTAATGCTTACTGTCACAAATATGTATTGTATGCGCTATAGTCAATTTAATTAACCGAACTTCATTTAGCATTTCCTTTTTTTTTTCTTAACTTGTACTTAATCTCAGGTGTTAAGGCCTTAAATATAAATGTAGGTCCCCACTAGTAAAATACAAATCTGTGTCAAGTACACAAGTCCCCATAAAGCATGAGGGAAACAGGTGCAAAACAAAAAAACATGTATATTTCCAAGGTTTGAAGATGTATTCATTTATTTTTTTAAATGTATTTATATAAAAAAAACATGTGTTTAAGCTAACTATCCAATGGACACTTTAGCTACGAGTGATGTTTACAAACCTGGTCCTCATGTCGGGAGTGATTTTTAGGACAAAATTAGTCACATTTACAGACAGTAATGCTGTATATTTAGGATATGCATGTGTGTGTGGTTGGAGTGGAACATTAAATAAATATTGTCAAACTCTAAAATGAGTCCATTTGTACTGATAATGTGTTGTGTGTTTGATATTTGTCAGAATATGAATAGAAAAGTTACCACATCAAAAATTATATTAATGAAATGAAAAGTTATGAGTACAGTGTTTTCAGTACGAATACGAATTTCTCAGATTTTCAGAAAGTGGCAAAAATCTGTCATGGTTTATGTAACTGTTTTCAATCCTAAAGTAAATCCAGTTTTTCCCATGGATAGAGTTGGGGTCAAAGGTCAGGGTCAGTTTTTCCCATGGATAGAGCTGCACTGTGAGAAAAGTCACAGATTTTCTAGAAAGTTAATGGTTTGAATTCCATCTGTTTTCTGTGTTCAATGGATAATGTCTGTGGTGTGAGGACATAAGACATGACATATTTTTGACCCATTTCTGAAAATCTCAGAAAGTGTACATGAAACTTTTCATTTCATAAATATAATTTTACGAAATATTCAGTAAAATAAACAAAAATGAACAAAATGTTTGGTAAAATGACGGATTTTTGACAACTTTCTTCCATCTGAGAAATTCGTATTCATACTGAAGACGGTGTACCTGTAACTTTTCTTTTCGTCATGTAATTTTTGTAATTCTGACAAATATCAAACACACGACACATTATCAGTACAAATGGACTCATTTTAGAGTTTGAAAATACAGTAATACCTCAATTTACGAAAGACCCAAATAATGAATAATCCATTTTACGAAACACCTTTATCTAAAATTTTCGTCTCTGAATATGAAAGAAAATTCAAGTTCCAAAATGAAACCCCTGAAACGTAAATACAGTACTGTACATAAATACATATGTGTTGTACACTTGTACATAGTGTGTCTTCCCCCCTCATTCGTCACAGAGTTCTAACACTTCCACACTGATCGCTGCAGTGGACGACAAACCCATACATTTTGTATGTGCTACCACAACAGCGCTCCTCTCCTCCTCCTCATTATCTCTAAAGCCAGGGCGTTCTGCTGTAAAGTTGACAGGTACATGTTCGTAATGTTCGCACTCTGAACTGGTTGCATAGCAACTTGTGCCTTGCTGTGCGGCACGGTGGCAGAGCTGGGTACCGAGCTTACTGGGGTCAGTGTGGAAACGATTTACTGTTAATTTTTAAAGGGTTTAGGGGGTAGTATTGGGGGCCTTGGAAAAAATCAGGCCTTTTACATGTAAAACGCGGCTGTACTTATGAAAAAAAAAAAATCACGCTACGAAACCACTTCTGGAACAAATTAACTTCATAAATCGAGGTACCACTGTATTTATTTTATGTTCAACTACAGACACATGCATATCCTGAATATGCACGCATTACTGTCCTGTAAGTAGGACTAATTTTGTCCTAAAAATGGCTCCATACTTATGAGACATGGAAACCAGAATGTGTGTGTGTGTGTGTGTGTGTGTGTGTGTGTGTGTGTGTGTGTGTGTGTGTGTGTGTGTGTGTGTGTGTGTGTGTGTGTGTGTGTGTATATATAGACACACACCTTTAACTAAAGGAGAACAGGACGTAGTTTCTACATTTGGTTTAATTCACACGGCTGGAAACAAGGGGACCCTCCTGGTGGGAGGGGTTAGCGTAGCGCTTCTAGCTAACCAGGGGCGTGCATGCCCATGCACATCCTCATGCGTTTTTGGCACTGATGTAAAAGTACTTTCCTCAAAGTCAGACCTCACCGTAAACACGTCACACTCTCCCCAATTTTTTATTCCATCTGACAAACGTCCAGGTTTGAAAAAGGCAGAGTGAGACAGGTACGAGTTTCACTCCAACATTCAAATGTACAGCTTTAAACATTGGCTCTCCCAAAACTGGGATCGAATGACCACAAGAAAAACTCCAGAAAAACAAACAAACAAACAAACAAACAAACAAACAACTCCTTTTCTTTGGAGGTTAAAAATTCAAATTAAATAAAGATTTAAATTTTTTTCTTGGATGCATAAGCCCTTCAAGAAAGCACAGCAGACGTGTAACAGGATGAAGCAGATGTACAATCCACGGGAGGGAGCAAGGGGGCGGGGCTAGGGTGGAGGGGATGGGGTTTCACTTGTGTTCTCTGACAGGATGTCATGTGCCGCTGGACATGGAACAGGTTTTTCCTTTGGGTTCTAAATGTCAGAACATCCCAGGAACAGAAACCAGTGTTCTCCTTTAAACAGGGAACCCAGTGCATGATGGGTAAAGGACAGGGACCGACTGACACCTGCATGTGTTCAGTTCTAGAACATTCATGACATGTATAGATACAGTCGGCAACTACGTAAAACCCCCACAAACATTACACGAACACGAGCTGAAGGGGAAACAAACCCATCTGTGATATTAGCCTTTAGCCTTAGCTTTAGCCTTAGCTTTCAGATTATTAAAATTTCAAATGACTATAATTTTTAATCAGATTCATCACGTGGCTCCGATGCATTAATTTAAATTAATCATATGTAAATACATTCATTTTTAATGTAAAATAAAATCTAATTTAATAGCATTTTACTTTTCATGTGAAAAATAAGAAGGAAATATGTCTGCATTTAATGTCTTTGTTGCTAGGCAATGCATTAGCTGCAGTGCTAGCAGAATTCAGACTAACACACACAGGCTGTGTCTGAAATCACCCACTCACTCCCTACCTCCTACATAAATGTAGTGATGACATAGTGAACTCAATTGAAAACTTTTTGGACACTACTACGGCACTGTTTAATCGCGTCATCACCATCGAACAATTAAAATGGAACAGTGTTGTCTCTCACAAAATTAAAAGGGGTCATCCAACAGACAGACTTAAGGGTTACGGTTACTGAACAGCTGTAGCTCTGCCTCTATGACGTCCAATTTCAATCTGTCTGTTTCTTTTAATCATAAATCTCTTCATCCTTCAGCTACTTTTCGAGTCCTGCAATGCATGATGGGATATCGTGCTTTGGTTACTGACCATCGACGTCCACTAGATTTTGTGGTGGATTGTGGGATACATTGAGTGCACTATAGAGTGACTATAAATAGTTCACTAAATATTCGGACAACCCTACAAAATACCATGGTCCCTATATAGTGACTATATAGAAGTTAGGGAGTGATTTCACACACATCCATGGTGTTACTCTACTGAAGCTTCTTTCATCTATAAATGGACGTTCATCGATGGTCTGTCCGTCCATGGGAATGGATATGTCCTACACTGTGGTTCTCCTCAAGATTTCTTTTTTCCCCTTAGGGTTTTGGAGTTTTTTCTTGCCAAAAAGCAGGATCTAAGGACAGGGGATGTTTGGGACTTTATCTATTTCTGTGGTTGATTGTTTTGGGTTTTTTTGTAAAGTCCTATGAGGAGACACTGTTGTGAGTTGTGGCTCTATAAATAAAGTTGAAAATTTAACTGAAGATGGAAGTGTTTGGGTGAAAAGAAAACTATTCCGCAAAGGACGAAAACTTTTTTTTTAGCCAACCATCCCATCTTCTTTCTTTCCATCTGTACATTTATGTATTTGCGATGCTAAAGTCTGCGACAAACTGTCTGAAATGTGTCGGCAGAGACGTTCAGATTCATTTTGCTGCAGACAAAGGTTTAAATGTGTTCACATTTACAATCAGATTAATGATCAATCTGTTTAAATTTTTAACAGCATTATTTTCAATGTATGCATTCATGTCAGAATCATCATCACGACAACCTGTTAGCGTTAGCATGACAACCTGTTAGCGTTAGCAAAACACGTTGAAACTCCGCCTTTTTACATTATAGTGGACAGATGGGGGGGTTGTTCCCGGCCCCCAGCTGTGACATCATTACCGACTGTATCTATAGGATGAATCTGAGCTTTAACGCCTGTGTGTTCGTATGTGTGTGTCTGTGGGTAGGTGGGTAGGGGGTGGGGGGCAGAGGTGGAAGTAACTAAGTAGAAGTACTTCCTTTACTGTACTTATGTAGATTTCTTTTAGGTATCTGTACTTTGAGTGTTTATTTTTCTGACAACTTCTTACTTTTACTTCCTACATTTTTGTATAAATACCTGTACTTTATACTCCTTACATTCTTACAATAGACTCATTAGTATTTCAAACTAAACAAATGTGGCAGTATGAAAAATGAGTCATAAATCAGTGAATTGTGACTTTACTATATCATCATTTTGCCTTTTTTTAATCTCATAATTATGCAATTTTTTTTTAAACTCTCCAATTTGTGACTTTTGAATTTTTCCTAAATGTTCTGTCCATACCCACTAAACTTAGTACCATGACCCAATAAAACATCATCTACACACTAAGTCACTTTTAGAGGCTTTAATTTTGGGTATTTTTGAAAATGTTCAGTTTTTTCCTGCTTAAATAAGTATTATTTCATCCACAGAAAAAAAGAAATGCAGTTTTACATTTTACTTTTACTTCAGTAAAGCAGTTGAATCAGTTCTTCTAGTTTTAACAGAGTATTTTTTTTCCACACAAGCAGCTGTACTTCTACTGCAGTATAGAATGTGAGTACTTTGACCACCTCTTGGGGGGGGGGTTTGACCTTTTATGGATATCACAAGTGCTTTCAATGGTTTAATTACCCTGAGTAGAGGACATAGGCTTGGGGTGAATTTCAGTAGAAACATAAACAAACTGAAAATAGAAAAACAAACAAACACCAGTGACGTCACAAACACATGTTGACGCATAAATAAATATCTGAACAAAACCCACTGAGGAAACAAGAACATAAAGAAAGAAAAGCACAACAGCTACTGATGAGCCTGACCACAGCGCTGTGGAGCTTCACCATATGCACCTGTTCATGCATATATAGGGGGTGTGGCCCTGCATACAGGCGGGGGGGCGGGGCTATACAGAGGCTTCAGCTAGAGCAGACTAACACTGATTCTTACCAAACAGAACTCACAGGACAGGCCTTTGTAAACAGAAGACAGCCAGAGAGGATGATGGGTAACAGACATCCACTTAAAGCAGCAAAGGGGGGGAAGGGGGGGGGGCAGAAAACTACTGATGTTTTGAGACGACTCTTTTGATGAAAGCAACGGTGGGCGGCGCCTCCTCGCCTGCTTCCTGTCGGACAGAGTGGCGTCGATGCGTTCTGACTCAAATGGAACGGTGGAATCTGAGCGACCGACGGGCTGGGGGTGTGGCAACCACACCAGGACTCCGCCCACCCACCCACGCCGGCGCCATTACCGTCTCTCCGGCCGCAGCTCCGGCGCTGTCCGCAAGCGTTCCGGAGCTGGGGAGGGGGGCGGGGCTCAGACGAAGAGCTGGATGCGCTCACGGATGGTCTGCCTGCAGATGGGGCAGGTCTTGAGGGCGGCGCTGCAGTCCATGCAGGAGGCGTGGCCACACTGGAACACCAGCTTTATGTGGTTATCGATGCAGATGGGACACGTGATTCGCTCCTCCATCTGACGATAGCGAGACTGAAGCTGCTCCAGCAGGTTGTGCTGCTCCGAGTTCTCTGTACCTGGACTACAGTCCACCTCTGTTTGGTCTGAGAGAGGGGTGGGGCAGAGACAGAGGAGGGTCAAATAAACAATTATGAACCTCAGACAGAAGTGAATCAAACCCACAAGTGACTGAAATTGCAGTTCACTGTTCCTCCACTAGGGGCTGTATCTAGAGGGGAGTCATTCTATGTTCACCTTATTCACCTGGCAGCTATTTTTATGTTTGAGGGGTACAGAAGTTAAACAGAAGTACACAGTTGCATATGTTGTCAATTGGCAACATAATAGCAGTTTGGACCTCCAATCTGTCCTTCATGCCAGAGTTAATGATCGATATTGTTGTAAGGACTGCGTTATTCCCAGGGCTGTCTTGCTGAAAGGCTACATAAAGTTTAAGTAGGCGAATGGTCACAGAACTGTCAGATTGGTACCAAACGATGCAGAATGAAGATTTCTACAATCTCATAACTTGTGTTATCACCTACGACCAACACTTCTTATATATTCTGTGGTCAACAGACCAGAACCATATAGAGCTATAAAATATAGAAATACAGAACCGTAGATCTATAGAACTAAACAGAGAGGTTCTTGTTTTGTGAACTGTAAACTATAGAACTGTAAACTATAGAACTGTAAACTATAGAACTGTAAACTATAGAAGTGTAAACTATAGAACTGTAAATTATAGAACTATGAAACTGTAAACTACAGAAATAAACACAGTGAGTGGACAGGACGGTTAACAGAGTGGAACCACAGAAATATAGAAATATAAAAGAACAGAACTGTAAACTATAGAAAGGTAGAACCATAGAATGACAGGTGTTTAAAGGTTCTTCAGGTGCAGAACTGTTCTTACCTTGTCTAATTTTCTTGGTGATTGTAACTTGACATTTGATGCATTTCTTCATTCGATGAGCGCATTCTGTGAACAGAGCACACGCCAGTGAACACCTGCTGCCCCCCAACCCCCCAACACACACACACAAAGTCGTCATCTGTGACAGCCCCCCCAGGGCCTCCAGTACCTTTATCCTTGACCACCCACTCCTCTACTGCCTTTGACCGTGACCCCCCCAGGCCTGTGTGGCTCCTCCTCTTACCTTCACAAGCCACACTGTGCTGGCAGGGGCAGAACAGAACCAGCAGAGCCAGTTCAGAGCAGATGAGGCATTCACTGGGTCCTGGTGGTGTGGGCAGAACCAGGTTGGTCATAGTGTTTGGGGTGGTGTGGACCCTCCTCAGGCTGGCGCTGCTCAGACCCTGTCCACAGGTGATGGCCTGCAGACGCTGCAATCTGAAACACACCACACTGGCATCATGGACCAGGACCAGGTAACCTAGGACTAGGTAACCCAGATCCAGCTAACCCAGGACTAGGACCAGGTAAGTCAGAACTAGGACCAGGTAACCCAGGACTAGGACCAAGTAACCCAGGACCAGAACCGGGTAACCCAGGACCAGTGTAAATGTTAAATGGTCTGCACTTCTATAGTTCTTTTCTACCTTCATGGTGCTCAAAGCTCTTTACATTAGCCTCACATTCACCCATTCACACACACACTTATACACCAGTAGGTTTCTAAGGTTCTGTCAGTCCTACTGGGAGACTAAGTCAGGGTTCAGTGTCTTTGCCCAAACAAATTTCAACATGTGGACAGCCAGAGCCGGGATGCGAACCTTCGGTCATTGGGACGACCTGTACTGTGACTATGATCTGAAGGGGATGGACATGGAACCCTGTAGAACGGTGGAACCTGAACCCTTGGGGCTCAGACTATTACCTGTGTTTGGGCTCAGTGTATTACCTGTGTTTCTCAGAGAAGCTCTTGATCAGCTGTAGAACTGCAGAGTCTGTCAGCAGGTCCAGAGGACTCTTTCCTTTGTGGTTGGCGTAGTTGATGTCAGCTCCTTCCTGTGCTAAGAAACAAGCGATGGCTGCACCAACACTCAGCTCTGCATTTCCCAGAAGCCCTGAGGCACTCAACTGGTGAGACGCAAACAAGAAACAAGGACAAAGCAGGAGTTAAAAAGCACAAAAAGAACTCTTTCAAAATCAAATATAATTTATATAAAAGTAATGAAAGACAAAAGTCATCTGATTAAACTTTACATGTAGAGTCGATCCATATATAATAAAGTGTATAAAGTGTGTGGTGGGGGGGTTTACAGCCTTAAAACATAGAATCAAGTGTGTGGTGAGGAGTTTTACAGCTTTAAAATATATAGAATAAAATGTATAAAGTGTGTGGGGAGGGGATTTACAGCCTTAAAACATATAGAATAAAGTGTATAAAGTGTGTGGTGGGGGGGGTTTACAGCCTTAAAACATAGAATCAAGTGTGTGGTGAGGGGTTTTACAGCTTTAAAATATATAGAATAAAATGTATAAAGTGTGTGGGGAGGGGTTTACAGCCTTAAAACATAGAATCAAGTGTGTGGTGAGGGGTTTTACAGCTTTAAAATATATAGAATAAAATGTATAAAGTGTGTGGGGAGGGTTTACAGCCTTAAAACATAGAATCAAGTGTGTGGTGAGGGGTTTTACAGCTTTAAAATATATAGAATAAAGTGTATAAAGTGTGTGGGGAGGGGTTTTACAGCTTTAAAACATATAATAAATTCTATAAAGTGTGTGGGGAGGGGTTTTACAGCTTTAAAATATAGAGAATAAAGTGTATAAAGTGTGTGGTGAGGGCTTTTAATGATGGCGCTCACCTTGCAGTAGAGCGATGTGGACGTGCATCCCTCTCCACCCTCCTCAGTGCTACTTGTGCCCACAGGGGGGCTGAGCATGGCGTTGGCCAGTTGTGGGCGGAGCAATGCCACATGCATGGCCGTGTCTCCGTCCTCGTCCTCCATGTTGACGTTGGCGCCCTCAGACACCAGCAGCTGCACCAGCTCGGTGTGGCCCTGCGTCACCGCAAGCTGCAGCGCCGTCTGGTTACGGTTGTTACGAATGTTGATGTCGCAGCGACCCTGTGCGACCACAGAAAAGTCAAAGATAAATGTGGTTTTCAGTCGTGCTCCTACACACAATGATGGACTGGATAATTGGATTATAAATTAATTATATCAAATATTATACACGTACTATTCATACATTTTCTGACTCAGGTTGTGGGGTTGGAGCTTATCCCTGCTACTTGCAGGCAGAGGCGGGGCTTACCCTGTTCACCACATATAAAAAAGGTAGATGCTAGATTGGAACGGTCAGATGAACAGGGGGCGGGACATTCTGCGCAGCTGCAGCTTTCGTTGCTATGGCCTGAAATATGACACTCAGATGCAGCTCAGTCAAAAAGCTGAATCGGGTGCATTTCATCGGACATATTTCTTCGTGGCGTAGTTTTATTTAATTTTTTCTTTCATGTGGAGTGTTTTGGCAAATCCAAGCACCACAAGGATGGATTTTTTTTTTTTATTATTATATAGTCTGAATCTGATTAGAGTACAGACTCATTCAATATGTTTTGTTTTTCTCACTGTACACCACCAAACCTAGACAGAGAGGAAGGCCATGGTGATGCAAAGTGACATAATAATAATAAAATGACGGTGAAATAAGACTTCACTGACTTGCAGCAGGTTTATTTTTAACAAGTCAGATATGTTTGACAATGTTCAGTCAGTTATATTTAAGAACCTCTGTTTAATTATATTATACAGTCATTTATACACTAATAAATGAATGGTAAATGCATGAATCCATCCACGAACATTGCACACATCAGTTTTGTACTTTAAATTCATCTTTAGGGGCAGCGCAGTAGTGCAGTGGTTAGCACTTGTGCCTCACAGCAAGGAAGACACTGGTTCTTCTTTCAACAGTGTTGTCATCTTTCAAAAGTGTGAAATTTGACAATTTACAATGTTACGATGCTCTTTGAACTATGTCTGAGTGTTGAAATCGCGTCAAATGTCCTGAGGAAAAACGTCCTGAGCACCGCTTCCGTCCCACCGGGCATTCCAATCTATCATCTACCAAATAAAAACATTGTCCCATTCACACCTATGGGTGACTTAGGTGTACATTTTGGATATAACTTTTGAACTCTTCATCTTACAGACTTCCACTCATCACTAAATATCTGTACTTTATACTTTTTACATACTTTATAAACATGTAATTATTATTGTCACATAATCAAATCAACGTCATGTTAAATTTAAGAAAAAAATTATTTACCTGATTAGTTTACTAATGGTTTCAATAATCAGTAACTCGTCAATTATTGAAATAGTGGTTAGTTAGACATATTTTAAATGAACAAACGTAATATATAGAACCCTGCAGTGACTGTAAAAGCCAGCCTGACTATTGTCCACACACAGTGTCCAGGAGGTTTACTGGACATAAACAGACTCATGGTCACATGTTTGGACAGGGATGCGCTCTGTCCTCATCTCACCTCCTTGATGAGGATCTCGGCAACGTCTCGGTGGTTGTTCAGAGCAGCCAGATGCAGCGCTGAGAAACCGTCTTCCTTCTTTACGTCCACCAGCTGTCGTGCTCGACCCAGGATCTTCTCTGTGGCGCTAAAGACAAACAGTAGAGACACGTCAAATACAGACCAGCCTATCCTGTCTGAAGTCAGTAGCCCTACTCTGCAGACCGGTTCTGTAGACCTGTTCTGAAGGCCTGCTCTGTGGACTGACTCAGAGTCCATGTCCTGATGTTGAGCCACATTTTGTAATTACAAGTGCTAACCACTGGTGCAGTGGTTAGCACTCGTGCCTCACAGCAAGAAGAACCCTGGTTCAATTCCCACACCAGACCTTTCTGTGTGGAGTTTGCATCTTCTCCTCGTGTCTGCGTGGGTTTTCTCCAGTTTCCTCCCACCATTCCAAACACATACACTGATAGGTTAATTCGTTAATCTTAATTGTCTATATATGTTCAGCTCTGAGATGAACTGGAGACTCATACAGGGTGTACCCCGTCTTCACCCATTGTAGCTGGATTAGGCCCCCAGTGACCCTAGTGAGGATAAAGCGGGTTCAGATGACGAGACAAGTACAAAATGTGTGTCAGATGGTCTATCGTCACATAATCTGGAGTCAGAAAAACACTGTATATGATCAGTAGTAAACAGTGGAAGACAAAAGACAAAGGACATAAAAGACAAAAGAACAGAGGACACAAAAGACAGGAAAACAGGACATAAAAGAGAAGAACAGAGGACATAAAAGACAGGAAAACAGACATACAAGACAAGAGAACAGAGGACATAAAAGAGAAGAACAGAGGACATAAAAGAGAAGAACAGAGGACATAAAATACAAAAGAACAGAGGACATACAAGAGAAGAACAGGGGAAAGAAAAATTATTTTCTTTACTTTTCTTCTCTTCTCAGTTCTTTTCTTTTCATTTCCCAGGCCTGTTTGTGAACTTGGCCTCAAACATTCTTTTTCCATTTCCACAGAATAAATAAATAGTCTAATAGACAAAACATTCTCATCTTTCTGTAACAGGAAATGCAGTGGAGGGTCACAGACATTTTAAACTCACAAAACAGAAATAAAAACAGACTAATTCCAGAAGACAGGTTTAGGATTTTCATGTTCTATCTAAACATTAGAGAAGAAGAACCCATGGTACTAATGAAGAACCCATGGTACTAATGAAGAACCCATGGTACTAATGAAAAATATATGGTACTGAAGATGTGGACCACGACCGTGAAGGTACAGAACACGACCGTGAAGATCTGGACCACAACTGTGAAGATACGGACCACAACCATGGAGATCTGGACCACAACCATGGAGATACGGACCACAACCATGGAGATACGGACCACAACCATGGAGATCTGGACCACAACCATAAAGATATGGACCACAAGGGTTAAAGGTGGACGTTTGGGTCTTTAAGGACAGACATTTGGGTCTTTAAGGGTTAAGAGTTATAATCCAGTCCCAGCCTTCATTGATGATAATAGCACAGATGTGTTTGGAGTCTACATTTCCAGAATGGTGTCCATCTAATGACATAAGTATGAAAGAAAATGTCTCCTAGTCAAACCTTGAATGAAGTGGCGTCGCTTCAGGAAGGAACTTTACCAGGAAGCTGCTGTTTTTCATTGTCGCCACCTCTTTAAAAGACAACCACAGACAAGTTTCCATGACACAGTTTTGTCATAAATGGAGAAGGAAAAGGTCGTGTGAGGTTGTAAAAGCCCTTGAGTGAAGGAGCAGGAACATAAACCCGGTCCTACCAAAGAGCCGCACCAAGACGCATGACTTTAAAACAGGTGGAAAAAGTGACCAGGGGAAGAAAATGTCACAATGAAAGCATAAAAGCCTGGTTGGGTTAAAGATTGGAACTGCAAAGGAATGTAATGGTACGGCCACACCAAATGTTGATTTACGCATGTATGCCTGTGATGCACCGCACAACACCCAAGTCTGGACACTGGATAAACATAGAAACATACGTAGATAAACATAAGCTGCGTTTATATTACCCTGGGAATTTTGCAAAATATAAATAGTACTATAAAAAACTGGTAGAGGAAACACCTGAATTGAAAATTTCACAGGACATGACGTACATAGTCACATGATCACTTCTCTTGGAATTAAAATGGCGTGATACACATGGAGACAGAGAGACAGAAGGAGACAGAGACTTTACGCGAAATAATTCACAACATAAATATAAGTGCCATTTTAGAGATGGCAAACAGCAGAGACATTCAACATGATATCAAGACATCGACAGGGCCATCTTCAAGTAGTGAAATCTCACGGGATGACATTTAACCAGAGTTACGACGCTCCTGCGTAGAGCAATCGTCAATGGAAACACGTTCAAAGTGCAAATATACTCTGTCGAAATTTTAGGAATATCACTATTGTTTTGTGAAAAACTGTAATGGAAATGCAGCTGTAGATAAATAAAATCTGTCCCGCCAATTCAGACTCTCCTCAACTATGGGTGAGATCACTTGGATTGCTGCTCTGTCCCTGCTCTGGAGGAGCCCAGACATGACAGAGGGCTGGACGCCGTCGCTTTTGAGTTCACCCAATCCTGGAGAAGCGCCTGCAGCACGGGGAATTCCACCACCTCCTCCAGGAACTCCACCTGGATGACGTCCGCTTTCAACAGTATTTCAGGATGACTCGGGCTCAGTTCTTCTTTGTGCCGCCTTCCTTAATGGTGATTGGCTTTCATAGCCCGGCATCACACAAATTCACCTGAAAAGTTCAATATTTTTAACTCAAGTGTTTACGCATATGTTTGGCAAAATGTGCTGCTCCAACGTGCCGCAGTAATGCATCCAACGCACTGCCTGGGGTGAATCTGCGTCCAAACACATCTCTCTGTTGACTGTGAATGTAATCTCGATGCATGAATGTGAAAATTCATGTTCGGGTGTGGCCGTACCATTAGAGTTTGTATCTGAATGACATCAAACATATCAAGACCAGATTCATTCAAAGGGTTAAATCCAGATGCACTGCTGAGGGGAGGTACTAGAGGCTCTGTGATATGGATTTTTTGGGGCTGATACCAATTTTCCTTTACATCAGCTTTAGCTTATGACTGATACATGTTACTGTTATATTAACTAGTAAATGGACTGAGCTTATATAGCCCATTTTATGTTCCCATGGTCCCCAAAGCGCTCTACTATAGAGTGATTTTTAGGACAAAATTAAGCGTATTCACAGGACGGTAATGCATGCATATTTGGTATGTGTCTGTGATTGTAGTTGAGAATAAAATAAATATTGTCAAACTCTAAAATGAGTCCATTTGTACTGATAATGTGTTGTGTTAGCCTAGCCACGTTATCCCTAATCATTACATGTATGGTCCAGTCATGCTTCATAGTCAGGGGAGGTGGGGCTGAAAGGTTGTCTTTCAAATCCCTTTGTATGCAATAGGATGGTACTACAACCAATCAGCGTAATCTTTAGGAAGACATAGTTGGAGTGCCGGAAAGTTCACAGAGGAGTCTGGAGAAAGGTACGAATGACGAAACAAAATGGTGGATTATGGACCTTAACGACTGTCGTTTCCTCACATTCTTCACTCATCTTTGATAAAAGGAAATCGATACCCGGTGGTGTTCTTCTTCTATGGTTGCTTCGCTGTGATATGTTGGCCAGTGACAGGGAAATCTAGCAAAAACTAGACTACTACGGTAGCACATTAAATGTGCTGCCACCAGGGGGAGTTCAGCGCTGCTAGGCTAGTTGTGAGTTTGGTATTTGTCACAATCTGAATTGAAAAGTTACAACATCAAAAATTACATTTATGAAATTAAAAGTTACAAGAACACTGTCTTCAGTACGAATAGGAATTTCTCAGATTTTCAGAAAGTGGTCAAAAATGCGTCATGGCTTATGTGACTGCTTTCGATCCTAAAGTGAATCCAGTTTTCCCATGGATAGAGTTCGGGTCAGGGTTAGGGTCAGTTTTTTCCATGGACAGAGAGGCACTGTATTCAGTGGATACTGTCTGTGATGTGATGACATAAGTGACAATAGATGGTGGACTTACAGTTTGTTTCCTTTCAGGGCGGCGTGGTGCAGCAGGTTGAATCCTCGGTGGTTCTGCTGGGTGAAGTCAATGCTGGGAACCACCACCAGGATTTCAATGATGTTACGGAAATCTTTAGCGATGGCGTCATGGAGCGGCGTGTCCCCGTACGAGTCCTGACAAAACAACAATTAATTACTTTAGCTATAGTTGAAATGCAAATGTACAGTAAATGTTTTTTTTTTGTTTGTTTCTTTTCACATTTAATGACTCCACATTTGACAGCAGCCTGAGGTCACTGACCCATTAAGGGTGTTTTCATTGGTTAATTTTCCTTCATCACATGGCGGCCATCTTGAAAGAAATTCAAAGCTTGTTCAGGTAAAGACAGAAGATTGTAAACACCAGAGGAGGTGTGTGGGCATGGTTTGACATTTACCTACAGATGTTACCTACAGGGTCCCCACACGATTGTTAAACCTAAATTTAAAACTTTTAAGACCTTTTGTAATGCAATTTCAAGTAAAATGTAATACTTCTATCGCACCCGTTATTTCAATAATATTGAACCATATTCAATAAAGAAGCACTAATCAAATGTAACCTCCAATACTTCTTAAGAGAATATGGCTGTGTCCGAAATCACTCCCTAACCACTATATAGTGTACTATACAGGGACTACGCCATTTTGTAGGGGTGTCTGAATCTTTAGTGCTATTTACAATATGACTATAAACATACTGATTATAGTGCACTCAATGTATGCCACAATCCACCGTATACTGAACATTCAATAGTCACTAACCAAAGCATGATATCCCATCATGCATTGCACAAATCAAAAAATGGCCAAAAGACGGGGAGATTCATGGTTAACAGAAATATGGACAGATTGAGATTGTTCATCATACCGGCAGAGTTACAGGAGCTGTTAAGAAATGGTAAATGTTAAGTCTGTCTGTTGGATGACAGGGCGCCAGGCAAGAGTTGTTTAACAGTTAATAACTTTTAATTTTATTACACAGACGTAAAAAAAAAAAAAAAAGAAAAAAAAACCCCAGAAAGAATGAGATCATGGGTGCAAGTGGTCGAAATGAGTTTCCTTCTCAGGGTGGCCGGGCTCAGCCTTCGAGATAGGGTTGTAAAAAGTGTATAAAAGTGTGTAAATGTAAATATGGAGGACACGTGACAGATGTCCAGAAATTCTGGTTTTAGAGCTGTTGGTCTAGACAATATTTGGACATATGGTCACCCTACTTAATTTGTGCAGTTAAATTTATCAGAAAAGTCAAGACTAACATCTTTGTTTTGTTAGGGTTAAAAAACTGATGCTTGTGTCTTCATACTCATTGCTGGACGTGTTGTTCCTCCGCTGACAATGTGATGACATCATCACGACCCACCGACTCGACTTTGAATTGACGGATAAGTCGACTTGAAAACTGAAGTCGTTAATGCCCTAATACTGACAGAAACCAACACCACAAGCCTTGTTTGGAACATGGATGGTGTCATGTTTGAAATAAGCTAACAGGGCTCCAAAACTCTGCCACTGTTAGATGTGTTCCACAGCTGTGACGGTGTTCCACAGAGTACCCAACAGGCCACACCCACCTGCAGATTGACGTCAGCTGAGTGTTCTGTCAGAACCCGCACCACGTCCGTGAAGCCCTTGTTGACGGCGATGTGCAGTGCCGTACACATGGAGTTGTTCAACAGGTTGACGTTGGCTCCTTTACTCAACAGCAGCCGAGCGATCTCTGCCTGGTTCCTGGGGACACATGGATCAAAAGGGGAGGGGGCTTTAAAAAACAACTGACATGTTTAATTGAGTAATATAAATAAATAAATAGACTCAATGTAGCCTATGCAAAGACTCAATGTAGTGTGTATATGTAGACTCAATGTCCATCCTAAAATCTTGTTGACTGAAAACATGATTTTCGGTCCAAACGGTAGACTGTTCAGCCCTAACGTTAAAATATGTATAAACACTTACAAAAATAGGTACTGCAAGTTGCTGTCAGTTAACTGGTTTAAAAGTTATGGCCCAATGACTTTGTATGTCTGTACCTGCTTTGACTGGCCTATTATGAGTGAGCCCCCCCCCCCCCCAAAAAAAGGGGGAAAAAAAACAAAACAAAACACAAAGCTACTCTGGGTGGGAGCGGGTTCTTATTCAGAGGTGGTCAAAGTACTCCCATTCTGTACTGCAGTAGAAGTACAGCTACTGTTGTGGAAAAATACTCTGGTCAATGTAGAAGTACTGATTCAACTGCTTTACTGAAGTAAAAGTTTTAAAAACTTTTCACTTGGAATAAAGTAAAAAGGAAAACTGCATTTTTGTTTTTTACTATGAATGAAATAATATTCATTTGAGCAGGAAAAAAAAATGTCAAAAATATCCAAAAATAAAGCCTTTAAAACTGAGTTAGTGTGTAGATGATGTGTTTTATTGGGTCATGGTACTCACTTTAGTGGGTATGGACAGGACATTTAGGAAAAATTCAAAAGTCATAAATAGGAGATAAAAAAAAAAACCATCATTAGGAGATAAAAAAAATTAAAAAAATCCTAAAATAAAGTGTAAAAAATTTGAGAAAAAAAATTCATAATTATGAGATTACAAGTCCCAATTTTTGATTTACAACTTATTTTTCATACTGTCACATTTGTCTAGTTTGAAAAAGTAATGGGTCTGTTCTGAGAATGTAAAGAGTATGAAGTACAGATATTTATATAAATGTAAAGAGTATGAAGTACAGATATTTATATAAATGTAAAGCGTATAAAGTACAGATATTTATATAAATGTAAAGCGTATAAAATACAGATAGTTATATAAAATGTATAAATTAAAAAGTTGCCAGAAAAAATAAATACTCCAGTAAAGTACACATACCTAAAAATTGTACTTAATACGGTAAAGGAAGTCCTTGTGCTTAGTTCCTTCCACCTATGGTTCTTACCCAAAGGCGGTGTAGTGCAGCGCCGTGTCTCCATCCTCATCCTTGACCTCGATGGAGCCGTTGGCCTGGAGCAGTGCCTTCACCACCTCCATGTGACCCTGGTGGGCGGCCACCTGTAGCGCCGTCTTGCCCTGGTTCTTGACGTCCACCTGCCATGGACACAAAGACGGCGGCAGGTTCATCATCGAGCGCTGAACGTTCAAGCGCCTGTGTTTCCACGACTCAAAATAACCTGAGACCCAACAGTCACAGCACATGTCCCACACTGATCCATAATCCCTGTCACATGGAGGGGGCGTGACTAAGCCAGGAAGGAACACAACTACTGAAGACATACAGCTTCTACACACTGGAGTTAGTTCACAATAGGTACTGTAGTTAGTTCACAACAGGTACTGTAGTTAGTTCACAACAGGTACTGGAGTTAGCTAACCACATGTCTCAAGCTGCACTGCCCCTGAAGTCTTCTGGTGCCCCCCAGGGTAGGCTCGACTCCCAGGGTAGGCCCACTCCACTGCTGTAGTTGATTCCACAGGTTCATGTGAAGTTTAGCCTTAGCCTAAACAGACCCCTTCAGTCACAGCTGCTGTTTGTGCTTTAGTGGTTCAGTCAAGTTCACATTTAAAGTTAGTGTGGAATAATCCACTTTAAAGTTGGACAGCATCTACTGGTTCCACTGAAGCAGTGGGCGTGGCCTTTGCGAGTGTTGGGTTAGAGCCCAGTCTGCAGGTTCAGCATTCTGTTAACCATGTTTGTTTGGTTTTAATTTTAATTTTAATTTTATTGGAAAAGTTGAGAAAATCTGTCCCACATGGCCATTGTGATATTTATCATACATTTATCAGAGTCCTTTACCATTTACTGTTTGTCATTTCCTCTTTTATTTTGTCAGTCTTCCTCATGGCCTCAGTGTGAAATGTGAGTGTGTCCCTACTTCACCTGTGGCCCTAGGGCTGCAACATATTAGCAAAACTCATGATATGACATAATAGTTAGTGAAAGGTGTGGATTTTTGGAAAATCTTTGAACAAATTTCTTACCAATAGGTTTTTTTTTACCATGTATTCTTACAGGTAGCATACAGGTGTCTAGTATGACAGAGTATTAGGGCCACATGTGAAGAAAAAAACATTTTTGATACTATGAGATTAAAGTCATTAATCTTGAAATGTTGAAAATAAAGATTAAATCAAATTTAGACTTAAATGTTGTCATTTTGGAGAGAGAGCAGCTGCAGGATCTGTGCACCTTTTGATATTTTGATATTTCTAGACTTAAGTCTAGAGTTTCTTCTATGGATTTTTTTTGAACCAGCATCAATCAAGCGCGTCATATAAAGACTCCAGGGTCAAATTAATGAGTTTATAGTTGCCATTGGTGGTGGCTGTCCGACAGTGAAATAGGACCAGGCATTTTTGGAATACACGGTTACTGTCAGTTAAATTGAGGTCACATTACAATTGACAATTGTGTCAATTACGATTGACACACAACTAATCAACATACAGAGACAAACTAACATAGAGGTGCTACATCCTGGTCCTCGAGAGATAGTAGCCTGCATGTTTTAGACGTATCCCCCTTCCAACACACCTGATTCAAATGATAAACCTGTCGTCCTGTCAGCGCTGCAGAAGCCTGATAATGACCGTCAGGTGTGTTGGAAGAGGGATACATCTAAAACATGCAGGATAGTAGCTCTCAAGGACCAGGAGGTCCACCCCTGAACTAACACATGTTCCCATACAATTCAGTGAATTAAATTAATTAGTTGTTTTTGACATTTGACAAAAAAACTGCCAAAAAATTTGCATAAAATGTATAGAATTTCAAATGCCTTTTCATTCTTTCAAGTTTCATTTGGTGCTTTTGCACCACTTGCGCTTCATTTCTCATTTACAGTATGAATTATATATTTTTTATTAATGACCTTTGAATTTTTCCTCAATACCCATGTGGACCATACCCACTAAACTAAGTACCATGGCCTGATAAAAAAGTCATCTACACACTAACTCAATTTTAAAGACTTTATTTTTGGATTTTTCACATTTTTTCAGTTTTTTTCCTGCTTAAATAAATATTATTTCATCCATAGCAAAAAATGCAGTTTCACTTTTTATTTTATTGCAATTGACAAGTTGTATTTATTTCCTTTTACTTCAGTAAAGGAGTTGAATCAGTACTTCTATTTTGTCACACATTTTTCCAGTATTTTTTTTTCCGCTATTCACAACTTTTGAATTTTTCCTAAATGTCCTGTCTATATCCACTAATCTCAGTACCATGACCCAATAAAACACACTAACTCACTTTTAAAGGCTTTATATTTGGATATTTTTGTAATTTTCTCAATTTTTTTCTCGTTAAATAACTATTATTTCATCCATGCTTTTTATTTTATTACAGTTCAGAAGTTGTACCTTTTTACTTTTACTTCAGTAAAGCAGTTAAATCAGTACTTCTACTTTTACCAGAGTATTTTTAACACCAGTAGTGTACTTCTACTGCAGTCCAGAATGGGAGTACTTTGACCACCTCTATATTATTGCAATATTTTGTGCAGCCTTCGTCCCTCCCCCACCCCCAGGATCTGGACTGTGTGGTAGAAGTTGCTCTTGGACGGGCTGCTAGACTACAGTAAAGTGCTGGAGTGCCGCACTAACCTTGTCAGGGTACTTCTGCAGCAGCTCCCGTACTTTGCTGGCGCTGCCGTGCGCTGCCTCGATGACCAGCCGGGTGGGGTTGTCCTGCTCCGTGGACTGAGACAGAAGCTTCTCCAGCACAGAGATGACGGTACCTGAACAGCAAAGGACACAGAGGACACGAGTCAGCCTGATCTGGACAACACTGAGTATGTGAAAATGATGGCTGCTGCTGCTGCAAAGCCTCGCAGGAAACAGGAGAAGAGATGCTGGTTAATGGGTTTGAGCGGAGAGCATAACCAAAACAATGAGTCCAAATGTCCCCGCAAGCCCAAAATGTCCCCACAAGCACTGTAATCCAACACAAACACACATGATAGGCCAGTGTCGCTGAGGTGAACATGTCGTGATGAAGACACTGTGAAGAACAGGAGGACAAATGTAGGCCTTACTGTCAACGTGAAGGACCGTGAAGAGTGTAAGTATACGCATGCATACACACACACACACACACACACACACACACACACACACACACTGTGGTCATGCACATATTACATACACATGCACAGATGCACATGCACAACTGGAAGGCGGGGTTAGGAGAAGATGAATGAGCCAATGCAGAGGACAAAAGCTGGAGCTGGGGTGGTTAGCCATGTAAGCCCCGCCCCCTGGAGCTGGGGTGGTTAGCCATTTAAGCATCGCCCCCTGGGCCCGCTCACAGCCCTTACTTCCAGATTCGTTGGGATTCTCAGCAGTCATTAGGTTAGCGTCCACCTCCACAGGCTGAGCAGAGAGGCACGCCGGGTTAAAGGTCCACGTCTGGCCCCCGAACGCCACTCGGAGGTCACCGTCTGCATACACTTTTAACACCTTTCCCACCTGGCCAAGCACCTGGACGCAGGGACAGGAAGGAGATGGGTTAGTTGCCAAAAACCAGCAGAGGTAAGAAGGGACACACTCAACCTGGCCTGAGACCTGGACCCCCACCCCCCAGGTCACATGTGTTTGTTTTAATACTAGTGTTCTTGGATTTACACAAATGCACGTGTTACCTTTTTTTTTCCATCAAATCAGTAAAATTAGCTAATGATGGAAACACTGCTAATGTTAGCTAATGCTGGAAAGGCTGCTAATGTTAGCTAATGACGGAAACACTGCTAATGTTAGCTAATGATTGGAAAACCTGCTAATGTTGGCAAATGATGGAAACACTGCTAATGTTAGCTAATGACGGAAACACAGCCAAAGTTAACTAATGACGGAAATCCCTGTAATGTTTATTAATGACCAAAACACCGCTAATGTTAGGCAATGATGAAAAACCTTCTAATGTTAGCTAATGATGGAAACACAGTTATTGTTATTTTCTGTCAGAAAGACCACTAATATTAGCTAATGACAGAAACACCACTAATGTTAGCTAATGACAGAAACACAGCCAATGTTGGCTAATGACAGGAACACAGCCATTGTTAGCCAACTACAGAAACGCCACTAATGTTAGCTAATGACAGAAACACAGCTAATGTTGGATAATGATGGAAACACAGCTATTGTTAGCAAATGACGGATACACCACTAATGTTAGCTGATAATGGAAAAACTGCTAAAGTTAGCTAATAATGGAAACACTGCTAATGTTAGCTAATAAGGGAAACACTGCTAATGTTAGCTAATAAGGGAAACACTGCTAATGTTAGCTATATCTGCATGAACAGTCTACACACAATCCATAGCACAAACCCAAACTCTACTCACTGGACCTGATGTGAACTTACATCTGTCTTTCCATTTATCTTTATTTATTTATTAACGACAGGGCCAGGGGGGTGACTGGTTGGTTCTTTGTGACTGATATTATTTGAACATTATTGAATATATTTATACAAATCTGTAAATCTAGAGTGAGACCGTACGGGGGCCATGCTGTCGGTCCACTCTCCATGACCCGCCTGCAGCCTCTTCACACTCTCCATATCCTCCAGGACTCGTACTAATTCACCAACTCCAAAAGTGTTGACCTAAAACACAAAAGATCCAGCAGTTATTCATACTAGTGTCAAATATGCAGATGTTCTTTACTGAGGAAGAGTGTAGAGTAAAAGGAGGAAGAGTGTGAGGTAAAAGGAGGAAGAGTGCGGAGTAAAAGGAGGAAGAGTGCGGAGTAAAAGGAGGAAGAGTAGAAGTAAAAGGAGGAAGAGTGCGAAGTAAAAGGAGGAAGGGTGTGAGGTAGAAGGAGGAAGAGTGTGAGGTAGGAGGAGGAAGAGTGTGAAGTAAAAGGAGGAAGAGTGTGAAGTAAAAGGAGGAAGAGTGTGAGGTAGAAGGAGGAAGAGTGTGAAGTAAAAGGAGGAAGAGTGTGAAGTAAAAGGAGGAAGAGTGTGAGGTAGAAGGAGGAAGAGTGTGAGGTAGGAGGAGGAAGAGTGTGAAGTAAAAGGAGGAAGAGTGTGAAGTAAAAGGAGGAAGAGTGTGAGGTAGAAGGAGGAAGAGTGTGAGGTAGAAGGAGGAAGAGTGTGAAGTAAAAGGAGGAAGAGTGTGAAGTAAAAGGAGGAAGAGTGTGAAGTAAAAGGAGGAAGAGTGTGAGGTAGAAGGAGGAAGAGTGTGATGTAAAAGGAGGAAGAGTGTGAAGTAAAAGGAGGAAGAGTGTGAGGTAGAAGGAGGAAGAGTGTGAGGTAAAAGGAGGAAGAGTGTGAAGTAAAAGGAGGAAGAGTGTGGAGTAAAAGGAGGAAGAGTGTGAAGTAAAAGGAGGAAGAGTGTGAGGTAGAAGGAGGAAGATTGTGAGGTAGAAGGAGGAAGAGTGTGAAGTAAAAGGAGGAAGAGTGTGAGGTAGAAGGAGGAAGAGTGTGAGGTAGAAGGAGGAAGAGTGTGAAGTAAAAGGAGGAAGAGTGTGAGGTAGAAGGAGGAAGAGTGTGATGTAAAAGGAGGAAGAGTGTGAGGTAGAAGGAGGAAGAGTGTGATGTAAAAGGAGGAAGAGTGTGAAGTAAAAGGAGGAAGAGTGTGAGGTAGAAGGAGGAAGAGTGTGAGGTAAAAGGAGGAAGAGTGTGAAGTAAAAGGAGGAAGAGTGTGGAGTAAAAGGAGGAAGAGTGTGAAGTAAAAGGAGGAAGATTGTGAGGTAGAAGGAGGAAGAGTGTGAAGTAAAAGGAGGAAGAGTGTGAGGTAGAAGGAGGAAGAGTGTGAAGTAGAAGGAGGAAGAGTGTGAGGTAAAAGGAGGAAGAGTGTGAAGTAAAAGGAGGAAGAGTGTGGAGTAAAAGGAGGAAGAGTGTGAAGTAAAAGGAGGAAGAGTGTGGAGTAAAAGGAGGAAGAGTGTGAAGTAGAAGGAGGAAGATTGTGGAGTAAAAGGAGAAAGAGTGTGAGGTAGAAGGAGGAAGAGTGCGAGGTAGAAGGAGGAAGAGTGCGAGGTAGGAGGAGGAAGAGTGTGAGGTAGAAGAAGGAAGAGTGTGGAGTAAAAGGAGCCCATCAGACTGATGATGTGAACAGCAGGAAGTGGAAGTCAGATTTCAGGGACAGTTTGTTAGCTTTAGTTTTAGCTTCAGAATTACCTTTAGCTTGAGAGTTGTGAAGGTGCAGTCTTGAAAAATTTAAATAAAATAAAGCTGATAACTGCACTAAACTGTAGTAATGGTTTTAAAGTGTAAAAGGTCCAGTACAAGTTCAGAGAGAAGGAAAAAGTAAATGGTAAATTGACTGCATTTATGCATTCATGGTGCTCAAAGTGCTTTACATTAGCCTCTCATTCACCCATTCACACACACACACACTCATACACCAGTAGGTTTCTAAGGTCTATGGTAAGTCCTACTGAGGGCCTAAGCCAGGGTTCAGTGTCTTGACCAAGGACACTTCGACATGTGGACAGCCAGAGCCGGGACGCGAATCGCCAACCTCTCGGTCATTGGGCGACCCACTCTACCAACTGAGCCACAGCCGCCAAGTACACATGTAGTAATACTGAAGTTCTATAGTACAGAAATACTGAAGTACACAAATACAGTAGTACTCAATATTTCCATACACATACATAAATAATAACCCCAGTAAAATTCTAAAGGGATTATAAGGTACTCTAACGTCATGTTTCCACAAGTACCAGCTGGACTGGAGTTGACTCTACACCATTACGTGACAGTACTTACTTTACAGTACCTGGTCATCATAGTGATAGTACTAACTTTACAGTACCTGGTCGTCATAGTGATAGTACTGACTTTATAGTACCTGCTCGTCACTATGGTGTAGTATTATGGACTGCCAATATGGTGTCTTATTATGGGCTGTCATGGGCTGGTGTCTTATTATGGGTCTGCGTACCTTGGTCAGGGCCCCTGGGTGGAAGGTCCAGCGGATGTTGTTGCTGTACTGGACTCTGACATCACCCCGGTCAGTGATTCTGTGAACGGTCCCGATCCGGCAGATGTACTGTAAATACAAACAGAGCACAGGTTTAACCCCTCCCCATTAAAGGATCTCCTTCAGCAACAGTCAGCCCCTCCCCTTTAAAGCGTCCCTGTCAGACTCTCCCCTTTAACCTATCAATGCATGTCTTCTAGGTATCTGATCCCTGCTCTAGGCTAGTCCCTGCCCTAGGTTAGTCCCTGCCCTAGGCTGGTCCCTGCTCCAGGCTAGTCCCTGTTCTAAGCTAGTCCCTCCTCTAGACTGGTCGCTGGTCCAGTTCAGGAACTACCCATGGTCAGGTTCAGTGGGTAAGGGTTAGGCACACCAGAGGTTCATCGGTCATACCTCTGCCATTTTGGGGTTCCAGCCTCCGTGTCCCTCCTGCATCTGTCTCAGGATGTCCACCTCCAGAAGACATTTGACCTTGTCGCCTTGCTGGAAGGAATGACCGTCTGCACTCTCCTGTCGCTGCAGCTCTGCATGTTCCCCTGTGTGGACAAGGCAGGGTTAGAGTCAGGGGTCAGAAGCTAATGCTAAAGGTAAAGCTATGCACTCACAAGACCAGGGATGTGTCCAAAATCACCCACTCACTCCCTACACCCTACTCCCTACATAGGGAAATAAATGGAGTGTGCCACATAGTGAACTCAATTAAAAACTTTTCCGACACTACTACTGGTGTCATCACTGTTGAACAATTAAAACGTAACAGTGTTGTCTCACAAAATGAAAAGGCTTTTTTTTAACTGTCTGTTTAATACAATTTTTAAAAGTAACAAACTTGGCTCATGACTATTTTACTGTTAACTCTAACACAACTCTTGTCTGATGTCTGTCATCCAACAGACAAACTTAACGTTTACCGTTACTGAACAGCTGCTGTAGCTCTGCCGGTATGACATCCAATCTCAATCTTTCACTCTTTCTTTTAATCATAAATCTCCCCGTCCTTTGGCCATTTTTTTGACTCATGCAATGCATGATGGGATATAGTGCTTTGGTTAGTGACCATCGATGTCCACTACATTTTGTGGTGGATTCTGGAATACATTGAATGCACTATATAGTGATTATAAATAGAGTGGTACCTCTACTTATGAAATTAATTTGTTCCAGAAGTGTTTTTGTACTCTGAATTTTTCATAAATAGAATCACATTTTACATGTACAAGGCCTAATTTGTTCCCAAGCCCTCAATACTACCCTTCTGGGGCGGACCACTATCGTAGGATGTATCTGACCGGCGTAGCAGACAGAGGTTCTGTAGAACAGTCTGCGTCTCTGAGCTTACGGAGTCCAAGTTTTTAACAATTTTTCTTAAGCTGATGATAGTCTGCTGGTCATATACTCCTCTTGCACTGTTCAGCTGAACTTTTGATACTAAAAGCGCTGGTCTAGTTGACAAAATTATCGTTTAAGTGGCTGTGTTACCGGGAGCCACAGCAGGAACAGCCAATCAGGGCGCCACAATCACCATGTTTACTGTAATTTTTGAATACATACTGTAATACATTTTAAATGAGCATACTCAGAAAAACTCAGGAAACAATAGTAACTCTGTGATGAATGAGGGTCAAAGGGTAACGAAAAGCACCATGGGTAGCTCCCTCATAGCCAATAGGATGCTACGTACAGTACGTAAGAGACATATTTACGTAGATTATGTAGTTACGTATAGAAATGTACATACAGTAGTGCATTTATGTCTCGGGGGTTTCAGTTTCCTTTAGTAAATAGAATTTTCTTTCATATTCAAATGAAAATGTGAAGCAAAGGTTTTTTGTTACTTGGATCATTCATTAGCTGGATCTTTCTTAACTAGCGGTACCACTGTAGTTCACTAAAGATTTGGACACCCCTACAAAATGGCGTGGTCTCTATATAGTACACTATAAAGAGGTTAGTGCACATGTGCAGATGAGAACCCATTCTGTTTGTGTTCTAGATAGCTTTAGATAACTGGCAGTTAAACTGTTGGATAATATAAACAAACCAGAAAACAGCTCACTGACTTTAATGAAAGTTATTAGACAGTTAGTTTGAATTACAAGTCTAAATATTGTATTTTCCGTACTATAAGGCATACCGTGAGTTAATGGTTTATTTTGGAGGGTTTTTTTCATATATAAGGTATATATAAGAAACTAAACAGTCACTAAAACTCCCAACCTTGTTGTGTTGTAACATGAAAAAACCCATAAATGATTATATTAGCAGAAAAAAATGTGGTTACTGACTATTTTTTATGTATTTTATAAAACAGTAACTTTGCTCAGTGGGGACATGCTCATTTGGCTGAACTCTACGCTTCAGAAACAGAAAATGTTTGAAAATATAATATTTTAAATATGTTTGTTATAATGCAAAGACACATGGACATTTTTTATTTCATGTTTTTAAGTGCATTTTGTTTATATCAGTTGTTCTGAAATCCAGTCCTCATGGTCCAGTGTTCTGCATATTTTAGATATGTCCCTCCTCTTCTTCTTCTTTTTTTAATAATAAAAATAAATAATTAAAATTAAAAATTTATACAAAATAAACAAGGATGCAGTGGTTAGCACTCATGCCTCACAGCAAGAAGGACCCTGATTCGAATCCCACACCAGACCTTTCTGTGTGGAGTTTGCATGTTCTCCCTGTGTCCGCGTGGGTACTCTGGTTTCCTCCCACCATCCAAAGACATGCACTGACAGGTTAATTGGTTAATCTAAAATTGTCCATAGGTGTGAATGTGAGAGTGCTTGTCTATATATGTTCAGCCCTGAGATGAACTGGAGACTCATACAGGGTGTACCCCGCCTTCACCCATTGTAGCTGGATTAGGCCCTCAGTGACCCCCACGACCCTAGTGAGGATAAAGCGGGTTCAGATGACGAGTACAAAATAAACAAAGATATTTTAATTTTAAATGTAATATTAAAAAATAAAACAATAAAAAAGTCCCTATACGTACATACATAATATCTCCCTCTTTCATTCTTTTATCACACATGGAAGCCATTACATCCTTATCAGTCTTCTGAAGAGCTGATCAATAAATGAACAACTCGGTGATAGAAGAGGGAAATGGGTAAAAGGTGCTGGACAGTGGACCACCAGGACTGGATTTCACAGAACATCAGCCACATATCATCAGTCCTGCTATGGGAGCGGTACATCTCTAATATGAGGGTGGTAGGTGTGCGTGTCTTACCCAGTTTTGGAAGGTGGTCTTTGTAATAGAAGCCCCCTTGTCCATCAGACACATATTTGAGGTCTACTTTGCCCTTGTGACCCATTCGGTAGACGTTTGTGGTTCCGTTGGACCAGGTGACACTGGCCACACTGCGACCAGACTCTGTGTCCCAGCCTCGAATATCCACTACCTTCCCAACCTTACCCTCCCCACCTACACAAACACATATGCAGGACACAATAAAGCATGAGTGTGTGTGTGTGTGTGTGTGTGTGTGTGTGTGTGAGTTCAAACAGGAGGAACATGTCACACAACTTTTACACCATGAAATGATGTTCAACTGCAAACATTTAAAGAAAACACCATTAAAACAGTCCTTACAACAACAAGTGACCCCCCCCCCCCACACACACACACCAAAAGAACATGTGTTAAATTAAGCCTGTTCCTGGAAAAGACAGAAATGGACATGAATATGAACACACACACACACACACTTATCTGCACACACACATCTGTGGACCAGGTTCAGATGAGTTAGTGACAGAAAACACACACACATATTAACACCAAATATCAACATTAAGAAGATCAGGGATTATAACAGAGGTGGAATTTGAAGAGGTGGGGGCTGGAGGTGTAGGTCAGGGTAGTGGTGGAAGTAGGGGGTTGAGGTGGGGGTCAGTTTGGGGGTGGAGGTAGAGGTAGATACGGTTAGGATGGGGGTGGAAATCAAGGTGGTGGTGGGGGGTGAATGTCAGGATGGATGTGCAGAAAGAGGTCATGGCAGGGGTGGAGGTGAAGGTTAAGGTCAGGTTGGAGGTGAAGGTCAGGGGCAAACTGGCCATTGGCAGTACCAGGAGCTGCTTGGTCTGGCGCCACTCTGACCTCCCCTGGGTGGAGGTCAGAGTGGGGTTAAAGGTGGAAGTGATGGGGTGGTGTAGTTGTAATTCAGGGTGGGGGTGTAGGTGTGGCTCAGGGTGTAGTTCAGGTCCACTCACCGTCTTGGTTGCCCCAATCCCAGTCGGGTCCACGGACGACTTTGACTCCCTGGAAGATTCCTTTGAGGATGATCCGTGGGAGGTTCTGCCGCGGTGCCAGACTCACTCTGAGACACAAGAGCACAAACGTGGAACTGAGCAAAGGGTTCTGTACGACCACCATGCCTGATCCAGGATACCCATACCTGACCTACGATACAGATACCTGACCTAGGATACGATAGGTTTATTCATAAATTCCAGCTGTTTCAGGTTAATTGCATCTTTTTTTTGTTTGGATAGTTTTGCTTAGGTGCTTAGCTTGTGAAAAATTTGAATGGGAGTGAATGGAGCAAGTCAAGCTAAATTCTGATTCCATTTGACAAGTGCTCTGACATTCACATATGATCACGGTTAATAAGAAATATTTGATGTGTCATAGGCAGGCCACTCATTTTTGATGGGAAGCAAATGTGACGTTAGGTTTCATGTGGGCTTCGTAAGAGACTACAATGTGACGCGTATGTGACATCACACTCCACTCAGCTGTGGTGTGGAGTCTGTGGTGATGTCACATGTGCGCAAGATATGTAGTCCAAATTATTAACGGGTTTTACTCGCAAATGAATCAGCCGTTGGTTAACAGAAGCAGTTGAAACGCACATTAATAACTATAATTTATTATGAGGTACAACATGTGTGTGATTCAGGGCACATGACAAACCAGATACCATTTTAGCATTTTAATTCCCATTGAATACCATTCATTTATTTTCCAATCTTAGGCCCCATGAGCTTCCTAGAAGGGGCGGAGACTTAGGCTCCAAACTTAGAACCTGAACCATCAGATCAAAGTGTCTACAGACACAGAATGTGGGTGTGTCTATGAGCACAAAGCCAATCAAAGCCCTCGTCGAGACTGGGAACTTGTTACATCCTGAAAGGTACCGATGTAGTCAGGCAGTAAATAGGTCAAACTTCGAAACTGTGGAGGTTTAGTTCACGCACTAACGCACGTATATCAAATTCAGGCCCACAGTCAGACGAATAACTGTAGGATGTTCATTATGTCTTGCTGTTAAATTAAGTTAGTCTTTCATTTATCTCAGACATACGTATAGGTATTTCTCACTTGAAGGTGGAAGTAACACGGCGAAAACATGTCAGGTGAGAAATACCTACACGTATGTCTGAGCTAAATGAAAGACTAACTTAACCACAATCTAACGCTTTCCACAATATGGCGTATGGTTACAGTCGTATCCAGTTTATGGACTTGAGCATTTCTGGTCGAATACTTACGTGTATTGATAGCACTGTAGCGTTTGACAGCTGTTTAAAGATGACACATTTTTACTGGAGATGTCTGCAGGACCTCCTGAACTCTGGCCAATCATTGTACTGATCATCTTTACACTGATTGATTTGCTGATACGTCCAGCAAATATCAGTTTTAAATATCAAATATCAATTTTTGTGAACAACAAAGGCACATCTTCAGTTCATCAATACACAGATCTTTAACATAAAAATTAGTCTGTCATTAGAAATGACATTTGTGTTACACATGTAACTAGAAAAGCACTCCGAGAGCACAGACCCCCACCAAGGTAGACCCCCCACCCCGATCACCCCCAAAATGAAATCAGTTCTTCCCGTTCACATTTCCAACATATCCTGAAAATTTCATCAAAATCCATCCATACGTTTTCAAGATATCTTGAACAAAGACAAACAGACAAACAGATAAATGCTGGCAAAAACATAACCTCCTTGGCGGAGGTAATAAAAATACAAACATTCCATGGTTACCAAAGACATGATAGCCATGGTATATGTAAACATTATTAAACAAAAAACTCCATTGTTTGTATTTATTACGTATTTATTTTAATAACGAAACTATCCTTTTCTATGCTTTTGAAAATACAGTAGTAGTTGCAGCATGGTGGCTGAGTGGTTAGTGCTCTTGTGTCACAGGTTGAATTCCCTGACCGTACAGGCGTTTCTGTGTGGAGTTTGCATGTTTCTCTCCACGCGTCTGGATGGGTTTTCTCCAGTATATGTTAGGTTTAAATCCCCCACCCAGGTGACTCTGACCAGGCCTAGTTCTAAATCTGGAGATGGGTGCCCAGATGCTGCTCACTGCTCCTTACAGGTTACCTCATCAGTAGGATTATGGTGAATTCAATTGAAAATATTAGTGCATGGTTTGCAATGATCCATGGTAAAACACTATGCAGTATTCAACCAGATTTATATATGTATCTACTCATTATCCGGAAAACCTTGATTCCTTCTGTGAGATAAACATGATAAACTGATCTGCAACTGGACTACTCAAATAGGAGTTAAAAAACACTGATTAATCATCCATTGAAGATTCATCTTTTTCAGTTGCTGCAACTTTGGAGCACCCCCCACAGCATTCCCCACATGCTGGAGAACAGTCTAGGTCTGCCTTGTGACAGGAACATCTAATTTTTGAGCAGCCAGTTTTGCAGGAACATCAGATGAGTTCCAGTAAAACTTCCAGTAAGGCCTTTAGTGCCAAATCATTGTCTGTCATCACTGGACATAGACATTGACCAGAACTGAACAATTTCCAACCCCAGCTCATGGGCAGCAGATCAGTGCCTTATCTTACTTTCTAACAGCATTAGTTATAATATAACTAATGCTCAAAGCCTTTGTGTGTGTGTGTCTCATACCCTGCCCTAGACATATTTGATTAAAGATAGCAAAGAAGCTATTTAAATTACATATTTTTGAATTGGCTCACTAAATACACTCTAGGTTTACCTATGAAAAATTTGTTTTCAGACATTTTGGCAGCTATATTCGATTTATGCAATTTAGTAAAGAGGTGCATGAAAATTCGATTTTTTCCAAAATGTTTCCCTGTACCAGTAATGCGTGGGTCGATGTATAAACAAACCACAACCGACTGCTTTTTAACTAATCCGCCCGCAGCTTGGACCGCAAAAAATATATTTTAATAGAATGGACGCAACCTGCTTCTCGACCCGCATTTAAAAAATTTATGAACATCAAACGATCTTACATACCTGCATTTATTTTCATGTTAAAATCCGATGTCATTGGGGTCGGCAACCTGTAACACCCAAAGAGCCATTTGAACCCAGTTTCCATGGAAAAAAAAATACTGGGAGCTGCTTATCTTTAAAAAATATCAGTTAATGTGTCCAAAATCATACTTTTTTTGTTTCTATGTTTCCGGTGCTTCCACTCTCCTAACTTGACTTTCTCTCTTGCTCCCTCCATACCGTAGGATACTGACGACGTTGTACATCACCTTCAGCAACATTCAGTTAATGAAGCGTATTCACCAGGTTATTTTAAGCGCGCTCATCTACTAACCAATCAGGGTCGAGTATAGAGAGATGCACGGTGTACACGCATTGACGACATGACATTCTAAAGTCCGTTGGTCCACTTGATTCAATACAGTGTGAATGAAGACTGTAAATAAAGTCCGGATTATAAGTACAGTGTGAAAAGGCAAAAAAAAGGTTCTGGTCCAAACCTTGGTACGGACTTTATCATGTGAATACGCCCTAAAATAATTTGCTGAGGAATGTGTATATGACCAAAAACATGATTTTTCTGATCACTTGGTGGCAATATTTTTGGCAAATTTCACACTTTTTCCAAACATACATTTGAGTGCATTTTTTATGTTGCTCCATTGACCTGTCTGGCCTGGAATTCGAAGAAAAACAATCAGTTGCAATTAGTGGTAGGTTAAACCCTAAATTGACTAAACTAGTAGCAGAAACACCACAACAGAAAGAAATGATGACTTAGTTTCCTACAGTATTCACATGAACACACCAGCAGCTGTAAACATCTGTGCTTTGGTCATCTTTTTGCAGTTATCAAGTGTAATTTGTTCTATTACACATAAAAATAGCATTAACGATTGTTGACTATGGAAAAAATATGTACATTTATGCATTTCTGTTGTCACTGATGCACTTTTTGGCTGCGTTTTCCTCCATCTGACCAATGATTCCAACAGAACTATGGGAATCTTCCATTTGTAGTGCAGTCCTACTTTGTCTATGTTTGGAAACCTATACAGTCCTTAGCCCCTCCCCTCCTCTTTAGCCCCTCCCTTCCACCTAATGGAGAATTGGGACACCACTACCCCTTCACACATGAACACACAAAACAGAGAGTAAGGGTAATGTGGGGGGGGGCTAAAGGGTGAAGTGGGATTCAACTTGTCTACTTCTGCAGGTTCTCCATCTTCTATGTTCTCCACCTCTTATGTTCTCCACCTCCTTGCAGTCCCACAGTCCTACAGCTCTTCTACATTCTCCACCTTCTATGTTCTCCATCTCCTTCTACGTTCTCCACCTATGTTCTCCACCTATGTTCTCCACCTCCTACGTTCTCCACCTCCTCTCAATCCCACAGCCCTTCTCCACCCACCCACCCCACCGTCTCCTTCAGTCACACCTCCACACACAGCAGACGTACCTGATGGTAAAAATCTGATCAGATCTCGGTGCAAACGAGCTGCCAATGCCCATAATTTAAGCAAAAAGCTGTGCAGTGTCCCGTCACTGTCCCCATAAAGCGTCATGTCACTGTCCCCATAAAGACAGGACACAGCATCATGTGTGGGTCAGTGGTTGTGTAAAGGACAGAGTGAGCTCAGACAGGTATGATCTGAAAACACAGCTTTGAGCCTAATCCCTGGAAGGAAGAGTTACCACGAAAGAGGAAAGGGGGGGGTTGGAGCGTTACCACGAAAGAGGGAAGAAGACGGGGAAGGGGGAGTTACCAAGAAAGAGGGGAGGAGAGAGGGTGAGGGAAAGAAGAGTTACCAGGAAAGAGGGAGGGAGGGGAGAAAAGAAGGGTGACTGGGAAAGAGGGGGGAGACGACACAGAAGGGGGGGGGGGTTCGTGCCTCAGGTCCAGGTCCTGGACTGTGACATGTCCCTCTGGACTCAAATCCAGACCAGCACCAAGAAGACAACAAGGGATCAGGACTTGTAATCCTGCTGGGTCAAAGGTCAACGTTCGCTCCCAGACAGGATGAAGAACAGTGACAGATCCACCCACTGACACAGAGGAAGTGTGGAACAGTCTGGACACACCCACATGTCCACACATTTAGTCTGGACACACCCACATGTCCACACATTTAGTCTGGACACGCCCACATGTCCACACATACATAGCTGTTTTGGGCATTTCTCTGCTGTTTGCCGTCTCTAAAATCACACTTGTGTTTTTTCTCGTGAATTATTTCCAGACAATTCTCCATCTCCTCCTCTGTCCATGTGTATCACGCTATTTTCACACCAAGAGAAGTGATCATGTGGCCACGTACGTCACGTCCTGTGACGTATAATTGCGGAAAAAGTGTTTCCATTGTGCTTTTGCGATATATTAGAATATCAAAACATCTGAAAAACCACCTCATGTGAAAGCGTAAAAACTTTATCAATATTTGTGGGGGTTCTTTTAAATTCAGGTGTATCCATTACCATTTTTTATAGCGCCATTTACATTTTGTGAATTTCCAAGGATAATGGAAACATAGCTTGAGTCATTTTAGAAACCAAGATAGTACCTAAACCTAAGGATATAAACAGTAATATGTATATATCCCATAATATGGGATATATAGACAACAGGATCTGCAGTGCCCTACCTGTGTCCTGTGCTGACCCATGACCCCAGACCTCTTCCCCCACCCTCACCTGTCTGATGGATGGACCTGCCCCCCCCCCTCATCTAAAAAAGGACGTTCATCTATAGTCTGTGCATCCATGGGAGTGGATCTGTTCTTCAATGTGGTTATCCCCAAGATTTCTTCTATCCCACTGGGTTTTGGATTTTTTTTTCTTGCCGAGAAGGAGGGTTTAAGGAAAGAAGGAGGGTCTAAGGAAAGAAGGAGGGTCTAAGGAAAGAAGGAGGGTCTAAGGAAAGAAGGAGGGTCTAAGGACAGAAGGAGGGTCTAAGGACAGAAGGAGGGTCTAAGGACAGAAGGAGGGTCTAAGGAAAGAAGGAGGGTCTTAGGACAGTGAATGCTTGGGACTTCATCCATTTCTGTGATTGATTGTTTTCTCCAATTACCTCTGTAAAGCCATGTGAGGCAATGTTGTTGTGATTTGGGATCTATAAATAAAATAAAATGAATTAATATAAACTCTACTCTATTAAAATAAACTTTTCAAAATTCATGACCTTCACACCATCAGGACCGTTTGAGTCATTGCTCCAAACATTCAGCTTTATTTTTGCATTTGCATCCCTACTTACAGGTCTTAAAGTTGAAGGTGACTTTATTTATACCCATGGGCAGATTTGTTTCCCAGACACAGTAATTGCATTTGGCATTAGGACAAAACACACACTGAACCACAGATACTTGATCTAGTGTCAGAACAAAAAGAGCTGAGTGTTCCACTGTTCATCAGTACAGCAGCACCAATAAATAAAAGGATTAAATATATATAAAATGTAAGAGATCATGAAATAAGATCAAATAAACAAACAATAAAAACCTGAAAAAAATTAAATCCCAGGATAAGAACCTAAAGACTAACACCTGGTACCAGCCACAACAAGCCTTGTCCCTTGCAAGTATTTTACCTCTTTAGGGGCATTCCTCCTAAAAATGTTTGACTATGGATCTGACCTTTCATGGTCACTCAACGTCAAAGGTCATGGTGCCATTTTGGAGCCAACATGTAGTTTCCCATTAATCGAAAAGCGATTTTTTTAATGATTTTTTTTCTTTACAGTAACAAAGATTGCGGCACGGTGGTGCAGTGGTTAACACTCTGATTCCCACACCAGACCTTTCTGTGTGGAGTTTGCATGTTCTCCCCGTGTCTGTGTGGGTTTTCTCCAGGTACTCCAGTTTCCTCCCAACATCCAAACACATGCACTGATAGGTTAATTTAAATTGTCCATTAGGTGTGAATGTGACAGTGATTGTCTATATATGTTCAGCCCTGAGATGACCTGGAGACTCATACAGGGTGTACCCCGCCTTCATTCGGCCCGCCTGGTCTTCTTTTCATTGTATCCAACCACACGTTTTCGCTGACCATCTTTTTAACACACATGGTCTTGATCGTAGCTTAGTGTGCTGGATAGTGGACTTTTTAACTGACCACTCACAGAGGATGAAGGTGAATAGTGTTTCATCTAATGTACTTTTATCCTCCACTGGTTCACCACGGGGTTGCGTCCTTTTATTTATTTTATATACAGATAACTGTAGGAGTCAATATGCAGACACATTTTAGAATTTACTGATGACTCAGAAACACAATCACTGAGTCATCAGTGACATAAGACAACCTTTTAGACCCGCCTCTCCTGACTATGAAGCACCACTAGACGCATACATGTAATGAATAGGGATAGCACAGCTAGGCTACAGGAGACCTTCCAGTGGGTCAAAACAGAAGAAAAAACAGTAGGTGTAAAAAGTGTGGTGGGTGGATCAGGACCAGCATATGTTAGTGCTGACCAGCAGGGGGCCGGCTAAAGCCACGCCCCTTCTTGTTCCACTCTAAGGATTAAGCGTCTACTTGACCCAATAGGAAGTGCATGAGTTGTTGTTGTGTTGTTTGTGTGTCACAGAGCCGATTAAGCCTCTGCATCCACATGTCAACTCGTAAACATATGGTCCTCACATATGCTGCTGTCAGCACACACACACACACACACACACACACACACACACACACACTTATTTCCATGTCTCATGAGGACAAAGTTTGTAATCAAGTAGCCATTGGGTAGCAACTATAAGTAATTTTTAAAATAAAATAATAATAGTTAAATGAAAAAATATGTAAATAAAAATGAATGAATACATAAAAAATACATAAAATAAATAATATTTTAATTAAAAAATAGAAAAAATAAATCAAATAATCTTCCTAAAACCTTTGAAAAAAAACATGTTTCGCTTTACACCCATTTCCTCATGCTTTATGTGGATTTCCCCCCCAAAAAAATTATTTATGGGGCCACATCATTTATATTTTACTAGTGGGAAACTTTATTTATATATAACCCTCATGGGGACCTGAACTTTGGTCCCCATAGTGTCGGAGGTCCCCATGGTGTGACTGTGTAAACGTGTAAAAGGAAGACTCACATATGCTCATTGTCATGTGTCATGAGGACTAAGTATGTAAATCACGATAGGAATAAACACACACACACAGTGAGGGAAACAACAGGTCAACACGGGAGATCTGAGATCCAACACAGTAACAACATGTGTAATAACAGACACATTAATGCAACACACCAGAGGTGGAAGTAACTAAGTCGAAGTACTGGAGTATTTATTTTTCTGGAAACTTTTTACTTTTACATAAATATCTGTACTTTATACTCTTTACATTTATATAAATATCTGTACTTTATACTCTTTACATTTATAAGTTTAAGGCACTTCTAGCCACAAGCATCCTCATGTAAACTGCGCCTAAAGCTGGAAGATTTTATTTATTTTATTCATTCTCTGAATACTTGTCAAAAATATTTTTCAATGACCCACAACTGAGGGTGATCATAGGTGAATCAATCAATCAATTAATTATTCCTTAATCACTTTACAAGGTCACAAGGTTCCAATGATGAATGAATTCATGGTTGATGTGCATCCATCTTCATGGACAAGACGAGAACAAACCCACTCACCATCAATTCAATTCAATTCAATTCAATTTTATTTACAAAGCCCTAAATCACAACAAAGTCGTCTCAGAGGGCTTTACAAAAACACAATCAACTACAGAGATACATGAAAAAAGTCCCAAGCATCCCCTGTCCTTAGACCCTCCTTCTCTGCAAGAAAAAACTTCAAAACCCAGTGGGAAAAAGAAGAAATCTTGAGGAGAACCACATTGAAGGAGAGATCCACTCCCATGGACGGACAGGCTATAGATGAACGTCCATGTATAAATGCAGGAAGGGGGGCTGGTCCAGACAGGCAGGGGCGGTGGTCCGGGGTCACAGGTCGGCACAGGCGAGATACTGCAGATCCTGTCGTCCATGGCTCCCGTGCAGACACTGTCAGGAGAGCCACCACTCCCCCCAGGGGGGGGAGGGGGAAAGGGGACACCAGGTGACTAGTCATTAACAGACTGATCTAAATGTGAATCCAAAATAAATATTAGTTTGTCGAGTAAATAAATGAGTGTCAACAAAATATGAGTGGGAACCTGATGGAAACACTGAGTCACATGTCATGATCCAAACTAAACTAACAACACTGGGGCTCGATGGAGCGAAAGGATGAACTTTTTACCATTATTATCATCATTATTATTATTATTATTATTATTATTATTATTATTATTATTACAGTTGGTAGAGCAGGTCGTTGGTTCACATCCCTTTTCTGGCTGTCCACATGTCAAAGTGTCCTTGGACAAAGACACTGAACCCTAAATGTCCCTAGTAGGTCTGACAGAACCTTGCATGGCAACAGCACGTACTGGCGTGCGTGTGTGTATGTGTGTGAATGGGTGAGTGTGAGGCTAATGTAAAGAGCTTTGAGCACCATGAAGCTGGAAAACAATTGTAGTGCAGAACATTTACCATTGGTTTTTCATCATTTTCCATGAGGACTTTAAGTCGCTGTCCCTTCCGGGAGGCTCATGGGGCCTGAGATCGTAAAATTAATGAATAGTATTCAAAGGGAAATAAAATGCTAAAATCGTATCTGGTTTGTCATGTGCCATGAATCACACACGTTGTTATAATAAATGATAATTATTGATGTGTGTTTCAACTGCTTCTGTTAACCAATGGCTGATTCATTTGCAAGTAAAACCTGTTAATGATTTGGACTACACACCTGGTGTGTGCATGTGACATCACCACAGACTCCACACAACAGCTGAGTGAAGTGTGACGTCACATATGCGACACATTGTAGTCTCTTACTAAGCCCACATAAAACCTAACTTCAGGTTTGCTTCCCCTGAAAAACGGGTGGTCTGCCTAGGACACATTAAATACTTCTTATTAACCGCTATCATATGTGAATTTCAGAGGCAGGGCTAAAAGGTTGTCTTTCAAATCCCTCTGTATGCAAATAAACGAGTAATGATTCCTCATATAATGTTATTTATATATATATATATTTATTATATTTAACATGAACATAGGGTTCAGATTTTTATCAACTGCGGATCCTCTACAGTTTGTTCTATGTTACAGATTTCAGAAGGAAAAGAAAGATAGAGCTTTTTTTTATTATTTGTTCATGTCTGGCTGGGGGGGGGTGGATTGGTCGAGATTTAGTTCCGTTGATTCAAAATAATATTGTAACAATGAAGATAAAATTGTTATAGAACAGTGCATTTACAGGTACTTTTTACTGTTACCACCGTTTACCACTAGATCCCAGTAATCTCTGCATTATCAAATCTGGCCCTTTCTAAAAAAGTTTGGGCACCCCTGATTTAACAGTTACAGTCTTAGATAAGTGTACTGAGTGTGGATGTGTGTGGGACGGGGCCCACCCAGGCTAAACTCCAGAGTTAATGTGGGTGCAATATGTGGCCTGGTTAGAAGCAGAACGTGCGTCCAGCTGACATTCAGACGTCGCCTGCAGCGCTTAGAGCTTCACTGTGAACTGATGCAGAAGACTGGATTGTGAAGGCATGGCTCTTTCCAGCACATGCACGTGCACAAGACACTGTCATCATTACATAGTTATTTACAGCCAGGCCCACCTCACATGACCCCAAAACATCAGCAGACAGATCAGAAAATGACATCTGCCCCAAATGGAGAAACAAAAAACTGTACAGTGGAACTAACAAGACGTTTATTTTATTCTTTTTTTAATTTCATCTACTATATTTTCCACACTATAAGGCACACTGTCAAAGGATGGTTTATTTTGGAGGTTTTTTCATATATAAGGTGCATCAAGCGAAGTTAAACAGTCACAATAACTGCCAAACTTGTTGAGTTGTAACACGGAACAAAACACACTCTTATTCTGCTAAATCAAACTTTAAAAGTCAAAATCATGAACTAAAAAAAGGCAAAATTCTGAGATAAAAAGTCCAAATTATCAAATAAAAAGTCAAAATTCTGAGACATGAATTAAGAAGTGGACTGCGTGGACCCCACTCTTAGCAGTTTCACGCCCTCTTGACCTTTCGCTTCAAAGACCTTTCCAACTTTCCCTTTAGGTACTTGTTGACTCTCGGTCTAGTGTCAGTATTTAGCCTCAGATGGAGTTCATCACCAACTGCTGCATTTATAAACAACCCGAATCCAAGAAGACCGGACTGGGCAAGCGGTCTTCCCTACACCACATTTCCCACGCCCACCCGTGGGACTAGGATTCCGTGCTGGGCTCTTCCCTCTTCACTCGCTGCTACTGAGGGAATTCTGGTTAGTTTCTTTTCCTCTGCTTAGTAATATGTTTACAATCTGGAATGAAGGTCATAACATCCAACGCAAGCTTTTTTTCTGTGGGGAACCCCCTCCCCCCTCTGTTTTTTTGATAAATCGTACCCTGTGATTGAGTTATTCTAAATATTCATAATTCTGAACATACAATGGATCAAAACAAAGCATTGAGTGAGACTAAAAATAAACAGTTGGGATTTATTTGTTTCTACTATGGTTTACAGTGTTGTTGTGATTTTCCTTTTTTCTACTGTATCTTTACAAACTTTTGACTGTGTAATTGTTGTTTGGAGTTGAACGAAGTGCCAGAAAACATTTGAACTGAATTTTTCAAGAGCTCAAAACAAAACCTGCTGGGTCAAAGTTCAAATAGTTGTTGTACAATGTTTTCTAGTTCACAGTCCACGTTCAACATCCTAAACTGATGGACATTCTGAGTGTCGTCATTTTACACGGTCTTTGTCTTTTCTCCATTATTCCACCAGTTTTGACCCTAAAAAAACAGTACAACTAAACCCCTGAAGAAAAGAAACAAACACAGACTCACAGCAGCTTTTAGGACAAATTCACAGCAGCACATTTACCTGAAATAATGTCTCAGGAGTTAAAGGGTTAAACTAGATCAATTAATAAATGAGGACGAGAGATGTGGATATGTAAAGCAGATGTAGCCTAATAATTACAATACCTTAGTACATTTGCTAAAAATAATTACAACACGTGAGGCTACATGCTAACAGATGATAGTACTCATGAGTGAGGCTAAATGCTAACAGATGCTAGTTTTCACCAGTGAGGCTACATGCTAACAGGTGCTACTACTCACCAGTCACACTATGCTCCAAGGTTACAGACTTCCTCCTCCACATACTTATTTAGAAATAATTTTTTGTACTTTTTAAAAAATGTATAATATATATTATACATGGCGACTGTTTTCATCTGCACTGACCCCACTCTTATTTTGAAGGTGTGGAGTAAATTTACAGACTGCAACCCTATTAACAGTGCTATTCTTATGCATACTTTGTTTTCATACTACCTTATTAACGTATTGAGACGAAACAGGATGTTATGAATTTACAACATATCCGATCATAATATCTGTAATTTCCCTGAATTACACTTATTTATCCCGTGCGAATGTGCCACACAGTAACACAAAGATACGGGGTTAAGTGCGAATTACCAGTGGTCCACAGATAATACTATTCCTGTGCCAATAGGGTATAACTTATATAAGTTAGCTAAGTGGGTAGTTGACATTAGCAGGGGTTTGAGCATCACCCTAGCCTTCCCCATAGGGTCAGGGGCGGAGCCTGAGCCGTGTGAGGAGGCAGGTCCGGTACTCACGGCTGGGAGTGGGCGGTCTCGTAGCGTTCAAAGGCGTGGCTCAGGTCATGTTTGTTGTTCATGTAACACTGAGTGCACAGGTCGTAGTCGAAGCACACCTTGCACTTCCATCGCATTCCCATGATGCCGTGCTTCTTGCAGCTGTCACAGATGATGTTGGAGTGGCGAACTCCTGCACACAGACACAACGTGATGAGGAGGCTGGGCCAATTATTAAAAACCATACATGCAATCATACATTAGAGCAGAGGACTCAAACATGCGGCCCGGGGGCCAAATACGGCCCACCAAAGGTTCCAATGCGGCCCCTGGGATTAGTTTTCAAAGGTGAATAATTCCACAGCCTCGGCTGTGGAAGTGATTTAATTCAGGTTCCACATACAGACCAATATTATCTAGAGTCAAACAGCAGAATAAAATACAAAAAATAATGACTCCTGATTTTCTTCTCATTTTGATGTGAAAATTATTTACATTATGTTCCATTGTGATCCATTTGTGTAAATGTCAAAGGTCAAGGTCACAATGAACTAAAAATCACATTATCAGTTGTAACTCAAGAACAGAGGGCCACAGAACTTTCAGACTGGAACAAAACAATGCGGAATGAAGATTTCTACAATTGATGATTGGTTTTATCAACTATGATGAATAGTTTTTGAGATCTCTGGAGGTCAAAGGTGACATGTTGCAAAATTTACTTCTGGAACACCGTTTGTGTGGGTCAAGCATAGACATATCATGCTATAACTTAATCAATACTGGATATATTATCATAATATTACCCACACTGATGCAAATATACATATAACGAAATTATCAATATTTAAAAAGGTCAAAGGTCTAAGTTATATTTAGCAGAAAGGTTAAAATCATATTATTGGCTCCAATTCAAGAATGGATTGTCATAGAAATTTAAGATTGGCACAAAATAGGGGTGAGATTAGACATTCTCAGAATACTTGTTATTAGAATTGAACGTATTTTTTGAGATATTTCAGTTTTTTCAGGTTATTTACACCTTTCTTTTTGGATAGGTTTATTTTTTTAAGTAAGTATATTCATAAGGTAATGGGGTTTGACAAAGACAAGAAATGTATTTATTTTTTTCTAGGTTATTCTGCTATTATTTTACTGGAGATCAAATCAAGCTGAATGTGGCCCCTGAAAGTAAATGAGTCTCAAACCCCCGGATTAGGGTCTGACATTTGGAAGTCACTGAACTGCTTAATTATTTCTCGTCCTTGCGAAGTTATTTATCGCAAAGACTAATATCATGAGAGGTGGAAGAAGTGAAGCACAAAGAGCAGGATAGACATGGCCCCTCCCCCTACGCTCCTCTGCTCCTTTCGCTCCATTAAATGAAGGGCAGACTTCTGAGGCAGAAAAATACATGTGGCTTTAAATGGAGCAAAATGCTAATGAGCCCTGCATTAATGTGTGTATCATCCAGGTCCAAAATAAAACTGCATGACTGACAGTGACAAATACACCCAGAGCTGGAAGTAACTGACTACAAGTACTTCCTTTACTGCACTTTACTGGAGTATTTATTTTTCTGGCAACTTTTTACTTTTACTCCCTACATTTATACTCTTTACATTTATAGAAATATCTGTACTTTATACTCTTTACATTCTCAGAATAGACTCATTACATTTTCAAACTAAACAGATGTGAGTCACTTCAGAGGGAAAATCAACAAAGGACAGAAATTGTGACTTTCAATATCATTCTGACTTTTATCTCACAGTTTTTTACTCTTTCTTATAATTATGCATTTCTTATCTCATATTTCTGACTTTTTAGACTTTTTATAACACACTTTTTTTTTCATCTTGTAAAAGTGAGTTTTTATCTTAATTGTGACTTTTTTTCCTCCATTTTTCTGTCCATATCCACTAAACTGAGTAACTGTGACCTGATCAAACACATCATTTACACACTAACTCACTTTTAAAGGCTTTATTTTTGGATATTTTTGAAAATGTTCTGTTTTTTCCTCCTTTAATAAGTATTATTTAATTATTTAATTTATTGAAATTGAGAAGTTGTACTTTTTTACTTTTACTTCAGTAAAAGAGAGGAATCAGTACTTGTACTTTTACCAGATTGTTTTTCCCCACCCACTAAGCTGTACTACTATTTAAGCACAGAATGTGATTACACTGGTAAGAAGAGTATATGACCGGCAGATTGTCAAAAACTTGGACTCTGCAAGATCAGAGATGCGGAACATTCTACAGAACCTGGGTCTGCTATGACGGTCTGTGGGAGGAAGCAGAAGACTTACAGCTAAGCTAAGAGCTAACCGGTTCCGACCGCTGCTTCCATCAGTCCTGCTCACCACGCTCTCTGGAAAACAAACCGGACTACCTGAAGCAGGATTTAAACACCAAACATGATACACCAGACTGCTACATCCTTATTATCACTGAGACATGGCTCAAATCTTCTGTCCCGGACACCTCCATTAGCCTGGACGAGCTAACAATATTCAGGTCCAACAGAAGCCATGCTCTCACAGGTAAAACCTAGGGGGGGGCAGTGTTTGTATCTACACTAACAACAGCTGGTGTTACCCTGGACGGGCTAAAATCTAAATCTACATTTTCCTTTGACACATATTTCATACAAAATCGGTAAATTCTTATAATTTTTAAAGGGGTTGAGGGGTAGTATTGGGGGCCTTGGAACAAATTAGGCCTTTTACATGTAAAATGCGACTCTTTATGAAAAATTCACGTTACGAAAACACTTCTGGAACAAATTAATTTCCTAAGTAGAGGTACCACTGTACTTTGACCACCTCTGATAAATAATGACAACTCCATATTTTTTGTCATTGTTTTGGTGCAAAAGAAACCCCCATTAAATGAAACCCCATTACACTTTTCTAAATTATCCAAATGCAAAAAAAGCTAAATTTTATGAGGGAAAAAAGGTAATTTTAAAATATTTCATATATTCTGCCTCAGTTTATCATTAGTCCATGTGTTTTATTATGGATCAGTTCTACAAAGTCTCTAAACTCTTAGTAACAGAGCGCGAGAAAATGGCTCAAACTGTGTCTGAATTTCTTCGGCCCCCTCAAAGCTTTCTTCTTCTGACTGAACAAAAGTAGGTAACTGGGTAATGACATATTACTGTTAAAGCTGTTAAATACTACACAGGAGGTTGGTGGTTCAAACTAATACTGGGGATAAAATATTTGGATAAAATAAAAGTTGTAAACAAATTGAAATCTGTTGAGAATTGTAGGAGGAGAAACGATTTTAGGGAATTGTGGACGACAGATGACAACGGATGAAGTGGGATGGCAATAGGTCATCCCCGGATGAGCTAAAAAAAAGGAAATGCGAAATTATTTTAAGGTGATTCATTTATTTACTACTTTACTTACTTACTCCTTACAAATTGCATTTATTTTATTAAATTTGAGTTTTTTTCTCGTTATTTCCATCTTTTTTGTTTGTATAGTTTGTCAAATAAAATACCTTCATAATTTAATGGGATGTTCTGCACTAAATCAAAGACACAAGTTTGCAGTTATCATTTGCATGTTATTCTATTTTATTTTATTTTTTTACTATTATTTTACTGGAAATCAGATCAGACTGAATATTGCTCTGGAAACAACAGGAGTTTGAGAGCCCTGGTGTACAGAGTCTAAACACCTGTAGAAAAAAACCAGAAGGGTGATTCTGTGAACTGGGTGCACACTGGAGGCTGGCATAAGAACAGTCCAACTTCTAACCCTGTAACAAAGACTCATCCCCGTAACGGTGTTTTTAATCTCACCCAAAATTGGTTGGGAGAGATTATTGTAATCTGTGTGTGTGTGTGTCCACAGAGACATATCATGCTATAACTCAATGAATACTGGAGATATCACCATGAAATTACATGGGCATATACATATAGCTAATGCACATCTGATGCAATGATCCATTTGAGTAAAGGTCAAAGGTCAAAGTCACAATTAACTAAAAGGTCAAAATCATATTATCTGTTATAATTCGAGAACACAGGGTCACAGAATTTCAGATTGGTACCAAACGATGAGGAATAAAGATTTATACAATTCTTATACCAACGGTTCGACCAACGGTTTTTGAGATCTCTGGAGGTCAAAGGTGCTATGTCACAAAATTAACTTCTGTAACACTGTTTGTTTGTGTCAAGCATAGACATATGACGGTATAACTTAATCAATACTGGATATATTATCATAATATTACATTTATACATATAACAAAATTATCAATATTGCAAAAGGTCAAAGGTCAAGGTCACATTTAGCAGAAAGGTCAAAATCACATTATTTGCTCTAATTCAAGAATGGGTTGTCAGAAATTTGAGATTGGCACAAAATAGGGGCGAGATTAGGCATTCTTAGGCATATTCTCTGAATTCTCATATTTTAGAATGTATTTAGTGGTTTAGTTTATATTAAAATGTTTGAGGTAAAAGTTGTGGGGACACAAAGTACAGCAGATTCAGAAGACCATCCAGAACAGACGTACCGATTTGAGCGTTGTCGTACAGCAGGAGGTCGTAGGCGCCCTGGTACCCGGTTCTGTAGTTGGTCCGGGTTCCGCTGTCCCACTGTACCACCACAGTCTTGTCCGGCGTGGTGGTGCTGCCCTGCCGGCCGATCTCCACCACAGTACCCACGTGGCCCTCGCCGTCGTCCTGGTTTCCCCACTTCCAGTCCACGCCGCGCACCACACGCATGCCCACCTCCATGCTGCCTCGGACGGGGCGTGGCTTGGAGGCTGAGCGCGACGGGCGGGACCTGGCAGCACTGTCGTCTCCTCTACCGCCGCCGCACCTACGGGGCTTCGGAGGTCCTGAGACGCCACGCACCGACGATATGGCAGGAAGAGACGGAACCAGGGGGGTTTCTGGAAACAGGTCAGGGGTGACTGGAGGGAGAAGGAGGGAGAACAGTTAGACAAAGCAGATGTCCACACAGGGTGAGAACCACAGGAGTCTGGGGAAGACAGAGACACCACCCCCTATCCCCCCGCTGGTGAAACATGCAGAGGTGGTAGTAACTAAGTAAAAGTAATTCATTACTATACTTAAGTAAATTTTTTAAATATCTGTACTATACTGGAGTATTTATTTTTCTTGCAGCTTTTTACTTTTACTCCCTACATTTGTTCATAAATAACTGTACTTTATACTCTTTACATTTATATAAATATCTGTACGTTATACTCCTTATTCATTACTTTTTCAAACTAGACAAATGTCACAGTATGAAAAATAAGTCATAAAACAGTAAATCAGAAATTGTGACTTATATTACATGATAATTCTAATTTATTTTCCTCAACTTACATTTTTTATCTCAAGATTTAGATTTTTTTAAATCTCATAATCATGCTTTTTTTGGTCTCGTATTTATGACCTAAATGTTGTGTACATACCCACTAAACTGAGTACCATGACCAAATAAAACACATCATCTACACACTAACTCACTTTTAAAGGCTATATTTTTGCATATTTTTGAATTTTTCTGTGGTTGTTTTTTTTTTTTTTTTTTTTTTTAAAAGGCAGAATTACTTTTTACTTTATTACAGTTCAGTAAAAGCGTTGAATCAGTACTTCTGCTTTTACCAGAGTATTTTTTTCACACCAGTAGCTGTACTTCTACTTCTGAACTAGGGCTGCAATGATTAGTGGACGTTGATAAAAATCAATAGAAATAGTTGATACTGAATTCCATTGTCAACTATTGTCACCAGACACGTTTTTCCAAAAGTGAAACATCTCATTTGATTAAAATCTCTAGCAAGAGTTTCTCATGCACAATAGAGAGCCTAAGTCATGCCCCTTTTCAGTCGTCCTTGTGGGACCTAAGACTGAGAAAAAAAGTGAATGATGGTCAATTGAGAGATAAAACTTATTTCCTGGTCTAAATCATTGTATACCCTGAATCACACATATGGTGTATGATAAGTTAAATGGTAAATATTAAAGGTGTCATTCCAGTAAAAAACAGTTTTCCATGCTCCTTTTGGAACCTGATGGGTCATCCCTAGTTACCAACACATGCTGCATTTGAAAGTGTGTAACCTCCAGTCGCTGTATTTCTCATTCATAGAAAAACACAGAGAAATGGACCACTCAGAAAAAGTCTGCCCCCATTACGTCATGGGGTGAAGCCTGTCCCCCATTGCAGCGAATCCGAAGTAGCACTAGCATCTACAAGAGTAGACGGCATCAGAGTAGCTGCACAAACTTGAAAATCACAGCTGTGATGGCTTGTAATCAACAAAAGGGAGTCATTCAATAGATCATAAAAATAAAGTCCACTGTATGGCTGTGTTTTTATCAACAAATGCCAAAAACAGTTATAGTCTACCACATGTTCATTCATGAAAAGATGAACAGGCGGCAGCTTTGGAAGCATTTGTTAATGGTAATGATATTTTCTCTCTTCTTCTGACCAGGTTTGGCCGAGAGTTATGATGTATCAGATGGATCCACTGGTGGATAAAGAAATAATGTAAGTGCAGAAGCCCATGGTTATTGTGGTATCGCCCCTGGTTGTGTTGATAGAGGATCAAGTCAAAGAGGCTGGTACACTAACCCTAACCCTAGTTGCACTGGGAGGAAGAAATGACAACCACACCCTCAACAGATGTTGGCAGCTAGTGTTCAGTAGCCCCAAATCAGGACTGAAGGATAAATGGAGAACCATGCTTTCCTCCAATGTTTAGCAGAAGAACTTGGTGGGCATCATAGTAGATGAGGTTCACGTCAAGTATAAATGGTTTAAACCCCTTCTGTTGATATGTGTATATAACTGATGCAAACTATGTTCGCTAATTAAGCGGCTTGACTTCAATACGAGTGGCTGAAGCGGCGTGTCCGTCAAGATGACGGAATGATTTTTGATCTAATCACATGCAAGGATTTTAGATAAGGCCCCTCCTTTGAAAACGGATCAGTTGTGGAAGGGTCCCAGGTGGTATTGTGAGATACCGTCTGGTGACAGTCAGGTTAAAAAAACAGCGTGAATGGTATACGAAGCCCCCAAAGCTCTTCTGGGGTAGCATCTGACTGAACAAAAGTAGGCAATGACATATTACTGTGGTTAAAGCTGTTAAATGCTACACAAGAGGTTGTTGGTGAAAAATATACACTTTCTTTGATCTGGATTGAAATTGAACTCAGTGAATCAATGGGAAATGCAATCTGTTGAGAACTGAAGGAAGAATAGTGATTTTAATAACTGGAAAAAAAAAAACAAAGTGGTAAACAAATTGTTTACAAAGGCAAAAAAAAGGGGCAAGTGATATGGTTTGTGCCTAGTGCTTAGATCTATCTAATAAACCAATCAGAATTGAAATCCATTAAGAAATATTAAGAAAATTATCTGTATGAGCTCCAACTATGGGCTTATCAGGATCATAGGCTAAAGCTGATGTGAAAATGTTTTTTTAAAAACAGTATCTGCTGTGAAATTCCGTATCAGTGGATCAGTAGTACAATATCAGTAATATCCAGAAGAGTCAGTGAGCACTACTGCACATTAACAGCAGCTTTACCCATAATCCTCTGCTCTCTGCGGGTGTGGATGGATGGAAGGAAATGCCTGGACATGGATGAGCTGTGACATTATTTACTATCTGACCCAAAACACTACAGCTCCAACTACCCACACCCTACTGAAGTACAACTACACCTACTGGTGTGAAGTACTGATGCAACTCCTCTACAGAAGTAAAAGCACAAGTACTGATGCAACTCTTCTACTGAAGTACAAGTACAACTTCTCAATTGTAACAAAGTACAAAATACAGCGTATGAACACTCATCGTGTTCTGTGTCCTGATGGGTCCTGGTGAAGCGGCACATTGCTATGGCAACCAAGTATAAAGGGTGTATACACTTCAAATGACTGTAATACAAGTTGTTGTTCATGAGAATTCAGTAGATACAGACAACATTGTATTGTTTTTTTCCACTAACAATAATAGAATAAGAATTTACATAATCATTATTTCATCACTACCTGTTCACCTGTATACTTAAATGCAAAGTTAAAGAATATTAACATTTTGAACAAATTCAAGTAACTTTCAACAAATATTAAATTTTCAGTATTTAAAATGTATTTCCTGTTTATAATCTATTGCAGGTTGCTTAACTTTTACCATTGATAATAGTACATAAAGATCTTTGATAGAGTTTTTAAGGACGCATCTTAAATCACATTCAAAGTAACATCACTGAACAAGGATGAATACCCTATTTAACTGTTTTTTTGTTTCTTTGACATTTTTAAGCAAAAAAAAAAAAGTAAAGGAAAAATAGTTTTCCTGGTAACTAATTACTTTGCTAGTGGAGTAACGCAGTTAGTAACTTAATTACTTTTTGGGGGAAGTAACTAGTAATTGTAATTAATTACTTCTTCAAAGTAACTTACCCAGCACTGATGACAACCAGGTACTGTAAAGTCAGTATTATCGCTATGACCACCAGGTACTCCAAAGTTAGTAGCATTCCTATGATGATCAGGTACTGTGAAATCAGTACTATCACTATGACGCCAAAGATATGCTAAGTCACAAAGTTTATATTTACTTTACTGTTCACTAATACAACAAAAACAAACACATCATAAACAAAGCCGGTTACTATGATCCCACTAATCCATTATTTTTAAATTTTCATTTTTTGAAGTTTAGAGACTTGGTTTATTATAGAACAATGCAAATCATGTTTAAATAACAAAACGTTACCAGACTGTGTGCAGAAGTTCTTCAAAGGGTCCGCGAGTAATTATGAGTTGAGAGATGGAAGCAAATTTGTGTTACCAAAAGCTAAAAAAAGGGGGTTCAGCTGTGGAACAGTGCTGATCTCAAATTAAAACAATGTATTTCCTTTGTTATGTTCAAGGAATCATTTTGTGCATTTTTATTTAAGAGTTATGGCTATAATTGGGGGGGTGTCATGTATGCGTGTGTGTGTATATATATATATATATATATATATATATATATATATATATATATATATATATATATATATATATATATATATATATGAATTTTTTGTTTCTTTTTTCTCTACCCGCTTGATATCATGAATTGTGTAGCTTAAGATGCATAGTAGGTGGGCATTGAGAAGCTTTGCTTCTGCCTCAGCCTTTTTCAGTCAAATTCTGTATTGTTCTTTTTTTTTGCTGCTTTTAAGTGAATATATGACTGAAATAAACAAAATTAAACAACCAGGTACTGTGAAATCAGTACTATCACTATGATGACCAGGTACTGTAAAGTCAGTACTATTACTATGACGACCGGGTACTGTAAAGTCAGTACTATTTCTATGACGACCGGGTACTGTAAAGTCAGTACTATCACTATGACGACCAGGTACTGTAAAGTCAGTACTATTACTATGACGACCGGGTACTGTAAAGTCAGTACTATCACTATGACGACCAGGTACTGTAAAGTCAGTACTATCACTATGACGACCAGGTACTGTAAAGTCAGTACTATAATAAGCCTAAATTGATGACATCTCAGTCAGAGTTGTTACAGTGGTGTCAGGGTTTATTAACTGACTCACAGACAGGATGACACATTTATGCAAAAACACCTAACCCCTCCCCCTACACTGAACCTCAGTGTTCTATTGGCTGTTAAATAATGTATAATCTTTTGTTTGTTCTGCTGTGGACACCAGGCCTTCAGTCAAATGTTTACTCTCGCATGTTTTAAGTGACTTCGGAGCCGGTGTGAAACCTTATCTGGATCAGGCAGCGGGACAAATTCCAGGGCTGTGCCAACGGGTCTGATGACGAAATCTGGTTCAGCGGCGTTTACAGGTTCAACTGGAGAGGACACATGACATGACAGGAACCAGGAAGTAAAAGTTCACACGTGGCTCTGTAGAACCTGTAGAACCTGTACAAGCATATTCCACCCACAGTGGCATTAACAGATATGCCTCCTGTTTCCCAGATGCATTCCAATCTGAAAGAACACAGTAAACTCACTATCGATGCGTCCCAGGGATTTACCGAATACTTCTACCGAAATATAATACATGAATCTGTGAACAACTCATGTTTGAAAACACATTAAATAGCAAAAAGAAACTTTTCACCAGACAAGCATTATCTAACACAGCCACATTTCAAGTAACAGAGTAATTACTTAATTACTTTATCTGTAACTGTATCATAGTTACTCGCAAAATAATGTGACACGTTACAGGCATGTTTCCACTATCAGAACTTCCAGGAAGGACTTTTTTTTTTTTTTTTTTTTTTGGGGGGGGGGGTTACTTTTGACCGGGCCATGAGTTAGTCCGGTCGTCTCAGGCGTGTGTCTCCATACAGAAATGGCCCTATATGAACCTTTCGATGATGTCATAACTTTCTTTGGTAACGTAACAAAAAGCGCTAAAACAAAGCCTCAGCAGAGGAGGAAATCACCAGACTAGATGTGGACTAGGGATGATGGAATGCATTAAAAAATCTTGACTGGTCAGTGAGCCTCATTAACTGGTCACCAAGAAAAGAAAACACTTGCATTGTCGGCTCACACACACACACACACACACTCTCGAACCGCAGCGCTTTAGTCACTTTTTAAACACCAGTCACACTGTGAGGTTGAAACAATGTTATGTTAAAAGCTCATTTTGAACCATCACACATAGAGAAAAGATTTGATATTCCAGTAAAGTCTGCTGCTAATTATGGTGTATAAAAAAAATAAAATAAAAATAAATAAAAACTTACAGATGTCCATCAGCCTGCAGTTCTGCATAAACTCCTTTTACCGTAGTCTACCTGTCATGTCATTTTAAGTAGGCCTGTCAGATTGATAACACAACTCATCCACTGCACTTTTGGGTTGTCATGGTGACAACTTACTGTCCCAGTCTTTAGCCGTTATAGATGTTCGAGCTTTGCGTTTTGTTTTCGTTTTGAGCAAATGTTCTAAACTGGCGCAAGGTGTACAACAGATTAATTGAGGAAGCATCTTAAATCACATCTAAAGAAAGATCACTGAACAAGGAAAGATACCCAGTTTAACTGTTATTTAATTTCTTTGACATGTTTAAGCAAAACAGTGTTAGAGGACACTGAAGGAGGTAGGAATGGATCAGAGCTGGGGTAAGACCACAAACTGGACCAGAGTTCCAAAACATATGTCTGAAGAAAGGAGTTTGGACTTACTGTATAAATTGTGCATTTTTTAAATGTAGCTGCTGGAATAAATTTTTTTAGATCAGTACCCCACCTTTAAGTGGAGACCAGTGACAATATTTATTTTAGTGATGCACCAATCAGCATTTTTGGCCCAATCCTTGATACCGATCACCAAAAACCTTGATCTGCCAATAACAGAAGGAATTTTAAATGTCCATACCTTTCATTTAGGTTATGGTAGTTGCAGCCCTAGTTGCATCTAGGGCTGTTTAAATAGTTGTTGTACAATGTGTTCCAGTTCACAGTCCATGTTCAACATCCTAAACTGATGGACATTCTGAGTGTCTTCAATTTCAACTGTCTTTTCTCTGTTATTCCACCCGTTTTGACCCTAAAACACAGCAGACCTAAATCCCTGAAGAAAAGAAAAATAAACAGACGTGCAGCAGCTTTTAGGACAAATTCACAGCAGCACCTTTACCTGAAAAAATGTCTCAAGAGTTAACGTGTTAAACTAGATCAATCAATAAATGTTTTGAGTAGCGTGTGTGTGTGTGCATCTGCGCAAAGACGCACACACCCGGATATGTGAAGCAGATGTAGCCTAATAATTACACCACCTTGGTACATCTGTTAAAAATAATGACAACACGTGAGGCTAAATGTTAACAAATGCTAGTATTCACCAGTGAGAACATAGAAGCTCTGAGTCCACTTTGACGAAGTGCCATTGAAGTGTGGATGCATTCGGTTCAGGTGTTGAAGCAAATATGGCAGTGCTAGGCTAACGCTAATTTGCCATGTGCACACTGTTGCCTGCCTTACGCAGTGTGAAAAGGTCCCAAACTTCTACTATTAATTAACTAACTATAACAGCAACAGCAAGAGGAGATGCACCTGTTCTGTAGCATGTTTGCAAGTTTGAAAATTGTCGCAAGTAATTTACGTCACGTGATCAGCTTTTTGATTGGCATTTTTTTCCAATCACCGATTAGTTGATATCGGCCGATTATGATCGGCAGCCAATCTATCAGTGCAACACTAATTACCTCCACCAAGGGGGTTATGTTTTTGCCGGTGTTTATCCGTTTGTTTGTCTGTTTGTCTGTCTGTGTTCAAGATAACTCGAAAACTTATGGATGGATTTTGCTGAAATTTTCAAGATATATTGGAAATATGAACAGGAAGAACTGATTTCATTTTAGGGGTGATCCGGAAGAAATCGTGAATTCTGGATCACTTTGAAATTTTCATTAACATGGTGGTAAATGGGGCAAAAAATTGTTGCGCTTGGCGGAGGTCTGCGCTCTCCGAGTGCTTTTCTAGTTTATTTTAAGTGTTTGTGTTTGTCAAAACAATCTGAATCCCCCTTTCTCCTGGTCTGACCATTGTGTAACTGGGCAGAGGCCCAATGACACAATTGACACCCCCCCCCCTTCACTCTCTCTCCCCTCCTGCTTCCAGAATACTGACACGTGCAACGCTTGTTCCTGATGATTCACTGCTGTACACCAACAGTTCTGTCATTGCCAATTCCAACTCTGGTCTGGTTCAGGTATGGGATCCAATACTGACTCAGCTCCAGTAGCACCCCAACTCCAGTAGTACCTAGCTCCAGTAGTACCCCAGCTGCATTAGTACCCTAGCTGCAGTAGAACCTATCGTATTAACGTTACATTTCCTTGTAGTTTATGTTAGCGACTGAATAGTTTTCTGGTGAACTTTACATCCTAATACTGCTAAAATAAGTAGCCTAGCTTTAGCTTCATTTCCTGTACTAGTGCTAATATAACTAGCCTAGCTATGGCTTCATTTCCTCTACAAGTGCTAATATAACTAGCCTAGCTCTGACTTCATTTCCTGCACTAGTGCTAATATAACTAGCTTAGCTTTAACTTCATTTCCTATACTAGTGCTAATATAACTAGCCTAGCTCTGACTTCATTTCCTCTACTAGTGCTAATATAACTAGCCTAGCTTTAACTTCATTTCCTGTACTAGTGAAAAAAAATAAAAGTTGAAAAAAAAAGGTAAATCAGATTCTATTTTTCAGCCATATCACCCAGCCCTAAGGTGTGTCTATCATTAGTGGGTATCACATGTGGTTGAGTAAAGGTCCATGTACGCGGGGTACAGGATACCTCCTGTCCACACACACCTGTTTGGGAGGGGTGCCATAGAGGCCAGATGTACAGTAGCAGTGCAGGTGTGTTCAGGGTTCAGATCTGTGAACAGAACACCTGTCCCTCTGAGACACCACCACCCTGAGTCTGCAGGAACAGATGGACTGGCTTCTGTCACACACACAGAAACACACACACACACACACAGAAACAACCATACACACACACACAAACAACCACACACACAAACAACCCCCCCCCCACACACACACACACACACAAAAAAAAATACCCGCCCACTAGGGGTGTGACAAGATCTCGTGAGATTTCTCGTCACCTTAAAATTCTGTCTCGCGAGATTTGTTATCCAGCAAACAGTCAAAATGATGACGGAAAACACAGGTTTTACTATTGAAGACGCCTCGACCACTTTCAAATCGTTTGTTTCTCAACATTTTGGGTTCCCGACAGAAATGATAAATGACGAGAGAGTGACTGATAAAACACGGACAATATGCAGACTGTGACGGTGCGACATAAAGTGCTCCGTCATCTCCTGCCCCAGTGTGATTTTTCTCTCTGTCTGTCTCAGTTTCTATATGTGTGAAGCACGGCTTGTCTTGCACATATTGTTTGCACTTGAAAAAACGAGAAATACATAATTGCATGTATTTTATTTTAACTTTTGCAATATTTTATTTTAGTGTCAATTTGTAGATGAATAAGTTCATTAAGAAGTTCATTAAAAAGGAAGAAGTTCATTCAAAGTTAACGCTTACAGAGTTATAAAACCCATGTGCAACTTAGTTAAATAAAAGTTGTCCATTCATATAATTTGTAATTTAGTTTTCTTAAAATTCCGTCTCGTCTCAATTTCGTGAACCCAATCTCTTGTCTCGTCTCATGAGCCGAGTGTCTCGTCACACCCTTACCGCCCACAATGACACGCACACACACACACACACACTAGAGCTGAACAGTCTGAAGAACAAAATTGAATGGTGATTTTTCTGGCAGTTTTTGCAATTTCAATTAACGTCAGGATTTTCTTCAAATCCAGTTTGAGTGGTTCAGCTACATTTGCAAACATCCCATAAACTGACATAATCCTCAGGAAAGCTGGTTCAGTTCTGGCTCTGAGGCTGGACACAAAGAGAGGACGACGCTGCTCCAGAAACTAAAGACAATCACAGACAACACCAAGCATCTACACGACACACTCGGGCCAAACCATTTTAAGAAAACATTTAAATGCGATTAGCTTGCATTCATGATTTTCTTCAAATCAAGTGTCAGTGGTTCAACATTTCCAAACATCACAGAAATTGACATGATACCATTCAAATAATGAATATTAAATAAATAACAATAACTACTGCAACACTGAAAACTAAAGCCAACAATTGATTTAAAATGTAGTTGAATGTATTAATAAAAAAACACGCTGTACGTAAGCAGAGGTGGTCAAAGTACTACCATTCTGTACTGCAGTAGAAGTACAGCTACTGGTGCGGAAAAAAAATACTGTAAAAATGTAAAAAATGTACAACTTCTCAACTGTAATAAAGTAAAAAGTAAAACAAATGTTTTTCTGCTATGAATGAAATACTTATTTAAGCAGGAAAAACAGATATAAAGCCTTTAAAATTGAGTTAGTAAATGGAATGCACTTATATAGCGCTTTTCATTAGCCTTACACTCACCCATTTACTCATACACCAGTAGTAACAGTGCCCAAGGGCACTTCAACATGTGGACATCCAGAGGCGGGACGCAAACCGCCAACCCTTCGGTCATTGGACAACCCACTCTACCAACAGAGCCACAGCCACCCCAGTTAGTGTGTAGATTAGGGCTGCACGATTCTGGGAAAAATGTGTATCACAATTTTCTTGATGAAAATTGATATCATGATTCTCTGCACAATTTTTTTCAAATGAAGCTAAAATTGTATTAAATTCAAATCCAAATTTTGCATACTTACAATTTACATAACAAAATATTTAGCTATTCAATTATCAGCCCTATCCTATCTGCCCAACTCCTGCTGGAGTTGGGCGAAAAGGGTGTCATAGTGTCCATTATAGATGTCTGGTTTTTTGGACATGCATTTTCAGGAGTTTTGTTTCATCCCGTTTCTTCATACTAGTGTTTGAGGTGAATAAATAGGTTGGTCGTATTGTCCCGTGTAGCTGCCACTGGAGCAGAACACAGGTAATGTTGACATGTTAGCCTCACGTTAGCTGAGAAGTTCACTGAGCTATCAGCTGTTACGTTTCTGTCTGTGAGCACCAATGTGATTCGTGATTGGTCTTACATGATTCAGGACATTCTCAGCTTTATAACGGTGTATGGCATGACTATATTTATTAAGGAATGGCGTTTCAGTTTTGAACTAAAGTGTCTAGAATTCCAATTCCAACTTTAAGATGACCATCAGCGCAATAGCAGTGACAACATTTGGAATAAAAGTTAAACAACATTCCATTTTTTTCTGATCCATTTAATAACTTAACTAGAAAAAGCACTCAGAGCGCAGACCTCCGCCGGGTTTTCATCTATTTTCCTCATGCAGACTTTGCCCATCTCCTCACTCACTCTTTTGTGCTTCGAAAATAGGTACGTCTTTCTGACTTGCCTGCCGCTGAATCATGTGACTTGCTCGTCCATTCATGATTGGTTTAGGGAGAAAGCCTGCTGCTACGCACAATTACATGATGTGCAAGTGCATTTAAGATTGGTCGAGTGAGGAAGCAAAAACAGTGGCCTTTTATGGAAGCAAAGGGAAGCTGAAGTGTTACACGGCTCATGGGGGAAAAAACAAAATGTAAAAGAAATCTAATGGGTTCTTCCTTGACCCATTATCTATCATTCCTTAAAGCTTCATCAAAATCCATTCAGAACTTTTTGATGACAGAGACAGACAAACAAATGGACACAAATTTAATACCTCCCTGGCAGAGGTAAAAACAAAACAATACCCCTGTCCCCTTTCGGGTGGTTAATGATCCACAGCAGAAATAACAATCTGACCCTAAAATTGTTCCAGGTTGTTAGGGACTTCTTTTGCGGACTGACAAGCAGAAAATCGAAGAAGGAAAGAAGAGTGATTGACAGACAAGTAGTAAGCCAGAGGGAGATCTCCTTTCTTTTATGGTTTAAATCCGTCTTGTCACTTCTTCTTTTCTACCTCAGGCTTACCACTTGTCTGTCAACCCATCTTTTCTTTCCTTTCCCACTTGGTTTCCTGCTCATCTGTCCGCAATAATATGTCCCAACACAACTTTCTCACTTCTGTTACAATACTTATACTCACAGGTTGGAAGTAACTCAGTAAATGTACTTCATTACTGTACGTAAGTAGATTTTTTTTAAGGCATCTGTACTTTACTGGAGTATGCCTTTTTTAAGTTTTCAAAGTCCAGTATCCACCTTAGTGGGAATGGAATGGAAGTGGAAGTTTAGAAATACTTTGTTCCTGTACTTAGGTAGATTTTTTAGGTATCTGTACTTTAGATGAGTATTTATTTTTCTGTGGGTGTGTGGAGGTGGGACTGTCACAAGGACCGTTACAGAGACCATCACCGTGGTCCTGACAGTTCACCATGACTGGGAATGTCACCATGGTCCTGACAGTCCACAGTCACTGGGACCATCACCATAGTCCCGACAGTCCACCGTCACCGGGACCGCCATCGTTGTCCTGAAAGTCCAACATCACTGGGACTGTCAAATAAATTTGATGATGATTAATGATAGTTTTTCTTCATTAAGCTACATTAACCATGCGGGTGAGTATTGCCAACAATCTCACGATACAATACACATCCCGATATATATCCCGGTCATGACACAATACGTATTGCGATACATGTGTATCTCGATGTATGGTATTCAACGCAATATGTATCCTGACATTTTAGGCTTATATTTTTCATAGCTTTAACATTTTAAAGAAAACAGACCTATGTATACACAAATTTTTTAATATTATTATTATTATTATGATTTTGCTGTAGATCAACAGTTCCACTGTAGTGCAGGAAAAACACTGCATTCACAGGCTGTAGTGCAGAAATAAAACTAACTGCAAAAAAGGTTGCCACAAGTTCGATTTTTCAATAAGATGATGGCTCGGTCAAAAAGTTTAATATTATTTTTAAGTTTTTTTATATTTTATTTAGCCCCACCCATAAAAACCAAGTGAAAACCCTATTTACAGTGAGGCAAAATAAAAAGAAAACAAGTTTATTTTTTGTCCTTCTGTATGTTCTTCACGTGTGCGATGTATTGGTTTTAATGTCTATATGTTTTGTCATGTGGTATTGTTTGTTTTATTGTTGTTGCCTTATACCTGCCTTAGGACAATGGATGAAATTTAGCAACTATGCTAACTCCACCATATTTAAATTGATGTTTTTACTGATGTATTGATTAATGTGCATTGTCCTAATCAAATCAACCAAAAATATATATATTTATAAGACAATATATCCAGTTTCCACTTTAAACTCACCACACCACCGTGATATATACCATATACTGCCAGTGGCTCAAATAATCCCGGAATATACATGTTTGGACATACCGCCCATTCCTACAACGAAGTCACGAATTTCCAGAGCGTATCGGCAATCGACTATTTCAGGCTTCCTCGTAAGAATACAGACAGGTACATGGTCTGAGATCAGTAACTCTGGACACACTATCCGACGACATGAAGACCTCAGGACACTTGTGTTTTCCTTTAGGGACCCTCTACTTACTACCATGTAAGTGTGATGTTGTTGAGAACTTTAGAAGAGGTCTAAAGTTCGTGCTGGCGAAAAACACATGCCCTAATCACTTCCATGGTAACACAGTTTGGTTAAAACATCAAAATCTAAATTTCTCAATATACATCCAAATGGTGTGATTTTGATGTCAACTATATATGTGTGTAGTTCCAGTCATCTAAAAAATGAACTAAAGTTATTTTTACTCCAGATAATCCCTTTAAGGACTATATGCCATGTGATTCAGAGGAACTGTGCATTTCAGGGTTTATTACAACACTGGTCTCATATCAGGTCAAATAAAAAGGGAAACACTGCAGGCAGACAGCGCTCTGCCAGTCAGTGATGCTTACAAATACAAATCCACGTCTGTTATTTTCTGAGTTTTCAGGACATCATACTGACCTCATCCATATCTGTGTCATACTTTCCTATGAGAAAACATAGAACCATTTTTTAAATTACAACTGTCGGATGATTAAAAATTTATTTAGATGAATCACAGGGTTGTTTTGGATTAATTTGGACATTCAAATGATATTCTAATATCAAAATTCAAAGTCAAAGCCCTACACTGTGCTAATAGCATTAGCCTAGCTCTGTGCTAATAGCATCAGAAATGGAAATACCCAGTATGTGAATGAAACACCGAAGTGATAAAGCTTCAGACCGATTACTGTGCAGATACTGGACCATGACAGTGACAGCGTTAGTCATTTTAATGCTGAAAACAAATATTGCCAATTAACTGGTACATATGAATTCCTCAACTAGTGACATAACATGTAGTGCTAGCTTAATAAGAACAACAATGAGGAGATGAAGAAGAAGACAAAGCAAATGATGAAGAAAAAGAAGATGAAGAGGATGAAGAAGAAGTAGTAATAATAATAGGTTGTTAATAAGTTAATCAGTTACATCAGATGCGTCTCAGGTTTTGTGTTTGTCAGACAGACTGGTTCAATAAGTCATCGGCTAAATTTTGATGTTACAGTTCAGTCGCGTATGACTCAGGTTCGAATTTTTTTTTTTTCGTTTTAAAGTACCGACGTAAACACCATTTAGTCACCAATACCATTTTGAAAGTATTGGTTGGGTATGGGTATCAAATGAAAGCCTTTGGGTTCCTTTCAGCACAGCAGCAGTAATCCAAAGGTCATACTCACTCCCCATGATCTTGAGGCCGGTTCTGAACATGTGGGTTCTGGTGTTCTGGACACTACTGCTGGTCCAGGTGGAGGCATGGGTCCATCTGAAAGGCTGAGAGTGTGCGTCCCACCTACAGGGGTCTGACAGACTGTTTGGTTTGTGGTGAACTTTGCTCTTTGTTTTGGAACATGGCAGCGTTCCTCTGTGTTTTTGGACCAAACAGATGTTACTCAAAGACTGGATAAGGAACCTGGAACAGGTCAGGGCTACATGTGAACACACTCCTGTCACTGATAATGAGTTCAGGTCATGACTTCATCAGACGCGTGTTGGACAATTTGATCAGGATCAGTTTAATTACTTGAAACATTGGTGTTTCAGCCACCTTAATAATAAATCAATTATAACTCTGTTAACATGAGAGTTTTTATTCCTTTTTAATTTCAAACAAAGGTTACTGTATTTCCTGCACTATAAGGCGTGCTGGATAATAAGACACACGGTAGAGCTTTGACCTTTGCCCAAAAATATTTGAAATTCATTTGAAAATGAATGTAGATATTGGAATATTTGAATACTTATTAATTATATTACTCTGAAAATGCCTCACTAACACCTCAGCAATATTGTCAGTCCACCAGGGGGCAGTATTCAGCCAAATATTCTGGCGTGTTTACAACCATTATTGATAAAGCATGGCTTAAAGGGGTTTTGAGCCCCCAACCAAGCTTCCAAGGCAGCTGTGCCTGGAAGCCACTCCCCACCCCCAGCCAATCACAGCAGATAGATTTTTGTATTTTTCCCTGAGGAGGACTCTGCAATTGTACAGTTGAGCCAAGGTGAGTCATTTGTACCTTGATAGTTATTTAGCTGTAACATGTGTAACATTATGAAATGCTGTAAACTGTGTGCAACTGTGAATACTGCAGATATCATATAGGCTATGTATGGTTACCTGAATAGACAGCTATGCTAATGAGCCAATTAGCTTTTTACTGTTGAGACTGCTTTTGTATTTGCTTTTAAAAATACCCATCTTGAACACCATTGATATTAAAAGTATTCCCTATCAATTTATTGTCAATTCACACAACTGCCAGCTTACAGACTGACTATTATGGCTAATACATGGCATGCTTAACATTTGGTTTAGCTAGAGGTACCTTCAACATTAAATGATAACTAGCTCACTAGCTAGCCCTTTCAAGTAAACATAGCTTTATTTAAACAGCATGCAGCTTAAACAGCTATTTTTAAAAGCAAATACAAAAGCAGTCTGATTCCTATGCTAAACCTCCTCAACAGTAGAAATCCAATTAGCACATCTGCGCTGCAAATAACAGCTGTAGAGGATAGCCATTAGCATATAGCCGTTAGCATATAGCCGATGCAAGTGTATGTGTTAACTAGGGACGGGACATGATTTTCGAATATTCACGACACTCAAATATAGAATACCAATTTTGAATGCTGAATTACTTGTATTGCGTTTCACTTGGACAAAACTAAACAAAAATCAATCAAAACAAAAGAGAGTGACAGTCACACATGTAATGTGTGTGTCACTCTCTTTTACTTCACCTTAGATGGAAAAAAAAAACAACAACAGCACAGCCATCTGAAGAGGCATTTGCTAGCTAATCTGCGTGATATGAGCAGCAGCCACTAGCTAAACTGAGTGAGCAGCAGCCCAGACGACGAGTTCATTTTTTACCCAAACATGATGTGGACAGTGTGGTGTGCGGCTTGGCCACTGCCTTAAACCTTTTGCACTTAATACTTGAAATATTTCCAGACTGGAGCCTTGAGAGATGGTGGTGTTTTCAGAAAGTTTTCGCTAACTCTGTCACTACTCTCTGCCGCCATGTTTGTTTGAGGTCACACACCGAGTGCACCAGCATGATTTCAATGACACACTGAGGATCACTCTGGGAAATGTTCACTAGTGGATAATTGTACTACTAATAAAAAAAGATCTTTGGACATACGAATTGATCCTGAGTAATTAATATGCGAATCAATACAGAATCGGAAAAATCTATTTTTTTAACACAAGCCTAGGTATTCAAGTCAATATGGTTTTTATGACATAAATTGTACATTTTATAAACATATTTTCGCTATAAAAGAGAGCTTGAGCGTTATGTCAGACTGTGCCTGACATATTTTAAATTAAATGCACGAAGAAGAGAGTGTACTAGAGCTGGGAATATTTGACCACAGGTGTAAAGTAACTAAGCAAAAGTACTTCATTACTGTACTTAAGTAGATTTTTTTAGGTATCTGTACTTTACTTGAGTATTTACGTTTTACTTTTACTCCCTACATTTTTGTACAAATATCTGTACTTTGTACTCATTACATTCTCAAAATACTTTTACAACTAAATAGATGTGGCAGTATGAAAAATAAGTCGCTGTGACTTTATATACAATAGTTATACGACTATTATCTCACAATTTTGAATTTTTCTCTTAAAATTATGCATTTTTATCTCACATTTATAACTCTTTTTTCAAATCTCGTGACTTTTCAGCTCAATTGTGACTTTTCTTTCCCCATTTTTTGTAAATTTCCTGCCCATATCCACAAAACTGAGTAACTGTGACTTGATCAAACACATTATCTACACAGTAACTCACTTTTAAAGGCTTTGTTTTAGATACTATTGAAAGTGTTCTGATTTTTTTCTTATTTTCTGAAATATTATTGCATTCATGACAACAAAGCAGTTTTACTTTTTACTTTTGTACTTTATTACAATTGAGAAGTTGTACTTTTTTACTTTTACTTAAGTAGAATTTAGTATTTTTTCACACAAGTAGCTGTACTTCTACTTAAGTACAGAAAGGTGAGTACTTTCAACACCTCTGTATTTGACCAAACCTGACAGGACCCAATGAAAATTTTAATCATTTAAATCAGACTGGTTCGTGTCTGACATTTAAGGCCAATGTCATGCTCTGCCATGGAGCCCATCCTGTAAAAGAGCCAGATGTGCACACCCAGCACTGTGACTAATCGGTTTTAGATAGAAGACATTTTTATTTAATTTTTGTACAAATCTGATAGCCTGGCAAGCCCGACTACGACATGAATTCATAGTCTGGAGACGATCCATAGACTGAACTTAAGCATACAGGTGGGATCAACAGCTGTCTTTCAAACTGCTCTGCATATAATAGGCCAGCACTATAACCAATCAGAGCAACGAACAATGTGGCATATACAGAACAATGAAAACAAGTCTAAACTTGCGTCTATCTTGTTATTTTAACATCCTATAGGCTAGGCTAATTAACGTTAACACACCGATAACAATGGAGGAAAAAACATCCAACCGGGTCCATTTACATGCTGCTTATCACACCACTGACTGTATACAAGTTCATACTTATACTGCAATCTAAACTCGCCCAATCCTGTCGTCATTGTGCCAAGTCTGCCCTACAATCTTGCTACACAAATTGAGCGTCTTCATTGGATTGGTTAACTGGAACCCGTCCTGATTGAGACTCTATGGAATGTGGCTAGACCAACGATTCATGCAAAAATATTTTCTTGCCACTAGAGATGGGCGAGTTTACTAGGCTACAAATCTGCAGTATGTTCAATAAAACATGTATTTTCATTGTACCCATCTTTCTTGTCTTTATTATCATCATTTACTTAATGGTAAGGTACTTTATTTGACATTGTACATTGTACATGTCCTCTGCATTTAACCCAACCTTCATGCCGTTGGGGCACCTGTAAGGAGCAGTGCGCAGCCATGGGCAGCGCCTGGGGACTCATCTCCAGCTGTAGAGCCAGGCTCATAGTCAGAATCACCCGGCTGGAGGATTTTACCCTAACAAAACATATTTTTGAGTATTTGCCACATAATTAAATCAACTTCATGCTAAATTAAAGAAAAAATGAATAATTATCCAACTAATCATTTCGATAGTCGGTGACTAGTTGACTATTAAAATAGTCAACCTGGTGTGTGTATTTTGGCAGTCCTGATGTGTGTATTGTGCATTGACTACTGCTATGCACTTCTGGTTGGATGTAATTCTGATTGTAATTTTTATTGCTTAATGTTTATATTTCACCGATTAACATTTTCTATTGCTTTATGACTTTTATTTTAATACAACCTCCCCTTGGGATTATTAACGTTATATAACATTCTGATAACTGCAATTTGTTGCTCTGTATTTGCACATGGACAATGACAGTAAAGTTTAATCTAATCTAATTAGTCGTGTATATCGAGTCAAGTGATGGCAACATACAAAACTGTTGTTTTCTGTTCCAGAATAAAAATCATCCTGTGCACACCTAGACATGATGTGAACACCCCTCACCAGGTGGAAGTTTGCATTTTCCAAGGTCTTTCTGTTTTTTTTGGATTAGTCATCTTGTCTGAGTGACTCAGCTTGAAGTGTTTAATTTTAATATAAGAGGTTATCATGACTGTGGGCTCTTTTGCTTCACAAAGTTTTTGACAATCAGACAGACGAACAAACAAAAAAGAACCAAAAACAATAGCCCTTGTCTCCCCTTCAGGGGCCCGGGTCACTACTATTGAGCTAGTCGTGTATACTAGAGGCTGGGTTCAAACATGGACTTCATCATGAGTGTATTAGTGTACTGTGCGTTCCTGTACACAAGGCTGCTGCTATCCATGTCCCACACTCATCTGTCCTGATCATACAAAGGGGGGTATTGACTGCTAATAGAGTGTGTCATCCACAGGACCATGGGAGTCATCAGACTGGAAGGACCACTTACACATGGGCCTGATGGAGAGAAGGGTGGCTTACTGTATTTCTGCAACTATGGCTACATTTATATGGAGACGATGAAAACAGAAGATGTAAAAGTGGCGTCTCATTTTAAACTAGCGTATTCAGGAGGAAATCCTTGTTTATACAGAGACACAACAGTAGGCAAAATACAATTGGATATGTATGCCAGGCCTGCTATGTGGTACTGTGATAAACTTGCAACACATCATTTTCAGTTTTTGACAAATGTAATTGTACACCTGTCCCTTCTACAGAAATTACACGCATACCATAGCTGAACATAGCTGAAACGACTCACGTAAATTTACTAGAGCTACTAGTGCAGCTTGAAGACCTGTGGGATTGAAGTTGTCCGACATGTTTGTTGGTTTACCTGCTCGGCGTATGAATGCAACGTGAAAGTGTATGTGACATGAACGTATGTGACGTAAAGACGTACTGGGTTCATCTTCAGCTTTTTGCCATTCCATTATAGTGGCCAGAGTACTCTGGTGTCTCCCTACCAAGTGAAGGCTTTTCTGACATATGCCAGAGGATTTTTCTGGAACATTTGACATGTTAAAACCAAGTTCTACAAGCCGCTGGTCTACCCTTTTTCCACAGGGAAGTTCAAGGAATATCCACTGGCTGTGGATGTTGTCGATGTTGCCTTTTATCCTCTGATTTTCCCTGCACATGCAACAATGGTCATTTACAGACAATGCAGCGGTGCGTTTAGGTGCAGACATACTGTTGCATTTGTTTTGATGGTGGTCTGTTTGTAGTATGACTTTTCTTCCTGCTGTCGATCTGAGTCTTCATCTAATCACATGCAAGGATTTTAGATAAGGCCCCTTCTTTGAAAACTTATTGGTTGTGGAAGGGTTAAGTTGTGTGGTATTGTTTTAGTTTAGTTTTTTTTAGTTTAGTCATTTTATTTCGAATATGTCAAACACAAAAACATTTGGTCTTTCAAAAGCCAATAATTGCTAAAATAACAAGACAAAAACAATATCGCATAAATAAAAAATAAGAAGGCAAGTAACATATTCAAAAGGGTAATAAATAGGTATAAAAACCCCAAAAACCCTTATCTCCCACCCCTATTGTGATACCAGAAGGTGACAGTCAGGTTAAACAGTATAGGCATCATAGGCCTAAATGTGATTGATTTTTTTTATATAAAAATGTTAATGATTAACGTCATAATCATTAATTCTCCCGATAATCGACAAAGAAAACTTCACAACATGTTCACCCCTAGTTACTACATTCATTTTGGCAGTCCTAGTAAAGAGTTTAATGTACAAAATGCCAGAGGATAATTTCTAAACAGTCTTCTTCAGTTCTTATCCACTTGAGGACCTGAATATCATTTGCTAACAACAAATACACAAGTCGAGTGGAACATCATCCAAGTCCAGCAGCAGCACACATACATTTGCAAAGGAGAGCCTTTAAAGGCATTATGAACCCACAGGCTGGGATTTTCCCACGGCTCACTAGAGTTCATAGTGCAATTCCACTAGAGGTCAGTCCATTTTTAACAGTCCATCTAATAGAGTTTGGATCAACAAAACCCGATATTCCAGAAAATTAACTGCACCCACTGACTTTAGTACAATTCTATGTAAATGTCAAAGTCACCATCAAAAAATAAAGCAACACATAAACTAGGCTGAGCAATATGCCCTAAAAATAAATCAGATTTATAATTTTTTCCGATCTTTTTCCCGCCGACTTTTTAAAGAAAACATTAAGTACAAATGACAGGAAGCTCAAGACATTTTGCTCTCATTCTATCAAAATCTTTTAAAAAGTAATCCCTATTTTCCTCCATGAATTGAATGTGCAGGTGTTACTATCGTTTTAACACATACCTGGGATTTATTAGCCTCCCCGCGCTATCCCCATTCATTACATGTATGGGTCTAGTGGTGCTTCATAGTCAGGGGAGGCGGGGCTAAAAGGTTGTCTTTCAAATCCTCTGTATGCAATAGGATGGTACTACAACTAATCAGTGTTATCAGCGGATATGACGTAGTTAGACACCAGAAGGTTCATGGAGGAGTTAGGAATGACTAAACAAAATTGTGGATTATGGAGCTTAACAACTGTTGTCGCTTCTGTAAATTTAAAGATTGCGGATGTTTTCGCACATTCTTCACTCATCTTTGATAAAAAAGGAAACCACCACCCGTCATTATTCTTGTCGGGCAGCTGTGGCTCAGTTGGTAGAGCGGGTTGCCTTATGACCTGCCTGCAAAATGTGGAATGGATTTGCCACAAAATCAACCATGGATCAAATGTAAACTGTATTCAACTGTAACATGTAAATGTATATCAACTAGGGGTGTGACAAGACACGAGATTGGGTTCGCAAGATCGAGACGAGATTTTAAGAAAACTAAATTACAAATAGAATCGCGTCACTTAGGCTCCCTATATGCAAATGCAATTATAAATGGAACAGCTCCACTTGAATCTGCTGCCGCCATGGTAACTGTTAACCGTTACAAACCTTTGCACAAATATCAAGAAAGGGAAATTATATCTGCCTGTGATTTTCCCATAATGCTAGGAAACACAGTGGCAAAACTGAAACAAATTAAATAATAAAAGAAATAATTCCATGACGAAGTCGCGAGTCATAACACCCAAGTCAAGTCTCAAGTCTTCAAGGGCAAGTCTAAAGTCAAGTTGCAAGTCATTGTTTGTGCGACTTAAGTGAGACTCGAGTCCGAGTCTCAGACTCCAGTCCCCATGCCTGCCTGTTAGTAGGCTAAGCTTTGCTTCTGCATACAGCTTTATTTTAATTTATAATGAAATACTGAACTATGTTTTTTAAAAAGAATTAAAAAAATCAAAAAAGGAAATCACCCAGAAGACCCACCACAGGAGGCCAGTTCCAAACAGTCCAGTAAACACCCAAAAGACCAGTTCCAAACAGACCACAAAACACCCACCAAAGGAGGCCAGTTCCAAACAGACCACAAAACACCCACCAAAGGAGGCCAGTTCCAAACAGTCCAGAAAACACCCAAAGGAGGCCAGTTCCAAACAGTCCAGAAAACACCCAGAGGACCAGTTCCAAACAGTCCAGAAAACACCCAGAAGACCAGTTCCAAACAGTCCAGAAAACACCCAGAAGACCAGTTCCAAACAGTCCAGAAAACACCCAGAAGACCAGTTCCAAACAGTCCAGAAAACCCCCAGAAGACCAGTTCCAAACAGTCCAGATAACACCCAGAAGACCAGATCCAAACAAATTAGAAAACACCCAGAAGACCAGTTCCAAAATGTCCAGAAAACACCCAGAAGACCAGTTCCAATTCCAAACGGACCAGAAAACGCCCAGAAGACCCACTACAGCAGGCCCATTCCAACAGGAAAAGTCAAGTCTTACCTTCAGGATTTCCACACAATCCTTTCATTTCAAGCCTATTATAAACATATTTGTGGAGACAAGAGGGACAAAGAAACAGCAGATGAGTGATCCTGGAACTGCAGTCCTGGGGGGAGGCGTGGCTCAAACCAATCCTGACTGTGGAATGTCCATGGTGGCAGCTGAAACTGTTCCCCTTCAATACTGCACTAACAAATGACCAGACAGATGGCAGGTGTGCTGGAGGGGGGTTACACCATTTTCAGCCAAAGACATCACAACAACTGGACCTAAACCAGTGCTAGTCAAACTGTGAAGCAGGCCCCATAGGGGTGTGTGAAGGCTTATCAGGGGGGTCTAGACTAGACACAGAGCTCAGGTTTGGACACTGGTCAACGACTTTAACAGAAACATAGACATGTGTTCTGGACCAAATAGGACTTTAATGTTTTGAGATGTGCAGTGGAAACGGGTCCATGGACCCACTGGTACTGGTCACATGTTCATCTGTGAGAACCAACATATGTTTGAAGAACTGGGCTGTCAGGGTTGGAGATAATTACACATTTCCTAGTTTTATTTGTAATTCTTTTGTCAAAGTGGTCTGGGTGACTTTATATTATTCAGTCTGGGTGAGTTTATTTTGATTATTTAAAAAAAAAGTTATTTTGAAATCGAACACAGTTATTCAAGGAAACGCTAAAGGCTAAAAGCTAAATACATTCAAAAACATAATTGCACCAGTGTTTTAGTGTGTGTGTGGGGGGGGGCAGACTGAGACCAAGTGTTGTTTCTGTTCTATCTCAGCCGTTTGTGTTGGAGGTGACACTGACCCTCTGCAGCACAGACACCCTGGACTAATGAGGACAGGACCGGTCCCTGCAGGACAGGGTTATGACAGGTAAAGGATGGGTTAGATTTAGGACAGGGTAGGTTCAGGACAATGCAAGACAGGTTTAGGAAAGTTTAGAACAGGGGAGATTTAGGACAGGCTTAGGACAATGACAGGTTTAAGACCAGTACAGGTTTAGGACAAGTACAGCTAACAGACCCAGCTTTGCATCTTTCCAGTCTAAACCCAAATCCATCTCCTCTCTGCATGACGACAAACGGTGAGGCTCATTCAAACATGCCCATGGTGGTTACCTTAACCCAAACCCTGGTGTCAAAGGAATTGAGGTTGACACACAGCCCAGAGGTGAGCTGAGCAGACACCCGGAGGACAGGAGTGTGTCCTGGGGGCTGTCAGAGCCTGTTTTCAGACTGACATTAGAGTCAATGACAGGGGCTGAGCTCAAGCTAACAGGCTAACTGCTAACAGGCTAAGAGCCACTGTGAGGACAGGGACCACATCCACACGGACTCCGCGAACACCAGTAACACCTCAGCTCATTGACTCAAAACACAAAGAACCCAAGAAAAGACCTGGTATTTAGAAGAAATGTCGGTAAAAAAAAATGCGCTTGTAAAGGTGAGCTGAGGCTGAGGCTGGAGCAGACAGACGGATGCGGACTAGCTTATCCAGACGGGGACGCTAGCTAGCTAACTCATATTGGACTGTCCTTTATTGGACAAAAACACTACTTAATTGGTGGAATAGCTACTTACCGAGCCTCTGTCAGCAGGTATTATTTAGTAATGAAATGTCCTTCCATGTGGTTGTCCACCGCTACCGCTGACATGTCAGGTTTTCGGACAGATAAGTGTCTCTAGAGCCACAGGGTTTGCAGCTCACAGCCATCACAGACACGCCCATAGATTGCGTCACTGCCAATGCTGCCTTCACGTGCTCTTTGTATTAAACACAACAGACTGTGAACGCACCGGCGCAGCTGTGTGTCACACACACACACACACATGCACGAGCACACACACGACTGTGTCACACACGTACATGCACGAATATATATATATATATATATATATATATATATATATATATATATATATATATATATATATATATATATATATATATATATATATATATATATGTATATATGTATATATATATATATATATATATATATATATATATATATATATATATATATATATATATATATATATATATATATATATATATATATGTATATATGTATATATATATATATATGTATGTGTGTGTCATAGATTAAACCAAAATATTACTATAAAGACATTAAATTAGTATATTCTTCTTAAACAAATACACACACAAGTCATAGAATGAGTGTGATCACTGAAAGTCAGATCAAACACATGTGTGTGCCTTTCCATCCAGCAGAATCTGTGGGAGTAGGAGGGGTTAGAGGGGGCGGGTTTATGTCTTGCGTCACTCTTTTGTGTTCTTGTGTCAGTGCAGCGTCCTAATCCAGTTATCCCCTCACCATAACCCCAGGGCTGGACTGGGACAATTTTTCAGGCCGGACATTTTTTACTTAGACTGGGCCACCACCTGTTTTTATTTATTTATGGGAGGGGGCATTTTATTCAGCCTGATTACTTAAATCTAAGTATAAATAGAAATTATATAACTAGAAAAGCACTCTGAGAGCACAGACCTCCGCCAAGGTAGACCCCCCCACCCCGATCACCCCAAAATGAAATCAGTTCTTCCTGTTCTCATTTCCAACATATCCAGAAAATTTCATCAAAATCCATCCATACGTTTTTGAGTTACCTTGAACACAGACAGACAAACAGATAAACACCAGCAAAAACATAACCTCCTTGGCGGAGGTAATAACATATTGGGTATATAAATACTGTATACCATAAATTATATATCATTACTTCATCATCATATCAAACAAGAAATGTCGAGACACAAAAGTTGAACTTTTGAAACTGCAATACACAAAAAGGCCAATAGATGATGATGTCTGATCTATTGGCAGTAGGTCACATGACTTTTGAGCCCTAGCAATCATGTCATTCAGCCAGGTTACTAAAATCCAAGTATAAATACACATTTATATTGACTTATATTGATTTCTCTCAGTCAATCATTGGTTGTTAGCGTTATCCAGTGTGCTAGCCTAAACTTTGACCTGTTAACATTCTCTATATGGAGAAAATATGCTAATGTAATTATTTGTGTCAATTGAATTCTGATGCACTACTGATGTGAAAATGTCATTTTTAAACGTTTTACCTGGAACAAGTGTTGCTCTGTAGATTTTGCTAACTTCTGGTAACTTTTGAGATGGTTCAGTTTTATCACAGCAAAGGCAGAACATGGAACCCCATGTTCTGCCTTTGCTGTGATAAAACTGAACCATTGCAGTAAACTGAGATGTCCTCTCTCTCTCTCTCTCTCTCTCTCTCTCTCTCTCTCTCTCTCTCTCTCTCTCTCTCTCTCTCTCTCTCTCTCTCTCTCTCCGTGTATGACATTAGCTAACTGACAAATCAAGGATTTTCAACAAACAAACAAATATATATATATATATATATATATATATATATATATATATATATATATATATATATATATATATATATATATATATATATATACACACAAATGTTTTGCTTACGGTTGGAAATCCAAACAAATGCAGAGGTTAAAGGTCACCCAGTGTATGGGAATGTGTTCACAAGTTCTGCATCAATCCCTTTGAATCCATTTGATTGGATTTGGTGGACAGGGGACCCAATCAGCTGTTAAGACCTGCCCACCCAGTCTGATGGACGAGGTTGAGAGATAAAATAAATTCATGATCCACTGCAACACAAGGACCAGGAAATAATTAGTCAAATAACAACACATTTATTAACAAATGATCTATCTAATTCCAATTTTAATTAATTAATGTCATTTAATTATTTAATGATGTATTTATTTATTTAATTTTCACTTTTATTCCTCCACAGTTTAGCTCAGCCTTCTTATATTGGTGTGTATGTGACCCTCAGTGGAAACAGTTTGGACACCCCTGGGTTTAGGGGATAACTGGATTATGACGCCGCGCTGACAAAAAAATCTGCATCAAACATATGAGTGACGCAGGCCATAAACCCACCCCCCCCAGAGCCACATGCCCCACTGACCCCTCCCACTCCCACAGAGTCCAACCTCATCTGGGTGTAAACACACAGGCACAAGTTTGATCTGTTTATAGACATTCACTCTGTTATGATTCTGGACATTGTCATCTTGTCATGTGAGTTTCTGTCAGTCCTGTGTTTTTTATTTATTTATTCTTTGTTGGAGTCCTGCGCTTTTATTTTGTTATGTGGGTCTGTGTGCACGTTGTCTAGTTTTGCTTCCTGTCTTGTATCCTGCGTCATTGAGTCCACCTGTCCTTTACAAATGTGCTGTATAGGGAAACACCACAAGTACAGGGGCTCTCTGTCTGAGCATGTGTCTTCATGTCTCATGTATCTCATGTGTGTCAGTATCTCATGTGTATTATTATTATTTACATTATTATTATTATTTATTTAGTGGTCTTATGTGTCCCAGTTTCTCACGTGTCTCAGTTTCTCATGTGTCTCAGTGTCTAATGTGTTTCAGTGTCTCATGTGTCTCAGTGTTTCATGTGTCCTAGTTTCTCACGTGTCTCAGTTTCTCATGTGTCTCAGTGTCTAATGTGTTTCAGTGTCTCATGTGTCTCAGTGTTTCATGTGTCGTAGTTTCTCACGTGCCTCAGTTTCTCATGTGTCTCAGTGTCTAATGTGTTTCAGTGTCTCATGTGTCTCAGTGTTTCATGTGTCGTAGTTTCTCACGTGTCTCAGTGTCTCATGCGTCTCGGTTTCTCATGTGTCTCAGTGTTTCGTGTGTCCCAGTTTCTCATGTGTCTCAGTGTTTCATGTGTCTTAGTTTCTCAGGTGTCTCAGTTTCTCATGTGTCTCAGTGTCTAATGTATTTCAGTGTTTCATGTGTCCCAGTTTCTCACGTGTCTCAGTTTCTCATGTGTCTAATGTGTTTCAGTGTCTCATGTGTCCCGATTTCTCATGTGTCTCACGTGTCTCAGTTTCTCATGTGTCTCAGTGTTTCATGTGTCCCAGTTTCTCATGTGTTTAGTCTCACCAGTGGATGGAACTTTTCCTTCAGTCAGAATAACATTTCCATGGGAACAGCTGAGAACCAGCGCCTCCTGCTGACACAAACTGCTTCTGTTCCACTGGTGACCACAGCTACCACTAAATAAATAATAATAATAATAATAGTAATAATGTAAATAATAATATAAATAATAATGTAAATAATAATAATATATTTTATTTATTGGTGTCTGTCATCACAGTTAAACTTGTCCGACACAACAAACCCCGCCCCTAACCCTACCCGATTGGCTATATCTCATCACACACATTTTTGGTGACTGTGACCTTTGACCTACATTCACCAAAATTTAATGGTAACTATTCTTGTAGCCACGCCCCTGGTGTGTTATAATCCAGAGTGCCTCACTGTGTCCCTGTGTTGTGTTGGATTTGACATTTTTGACACTTGTTGTGAATACGCTAATGTTTGATTGAGCAGAATAAATAAATGTTTTATTTCGTGTTACATTATATTTTAGAATTATGACTTTTATCTCCTGAAAGTGAGTTTTTAAATCATATAATTTTCATTTTTAACTCAGAATTTGGCCTTTATCTCATCATTTTGAGTTTTTTTAATGTTTGATTGAGCAGAACAAGACTGTGTTTTGTTACAACTCACCAGTGTTGGCAGTTATTGTGAATATACTCAATGTTTGAACACAAGTGAAAATTATTGTGAAGTTTGACTGACTGACTTATGTGTTTTGTTTCACTTAATGCATTTTATAGTGCAGAAAACATGGTATTTTACATTGTATTCTACGTCCTCAACTTGAGTGATAAATAAAAACCACAGCGCTCAGTGTCCACATGAGAACCCTACAGAAGAGACACAGCATGTCCCCGCTCCTGGACATCTGTGGCCCAGGGTGAGGGTTCAGTGTCTTTGCCCAAGGACACTTCAACATGTGGACAGTCAGAGCCAGGATTCAAACTGCTGAACCTTTGCTCAACTGAACCATAGATGCTCCTGAATATGGTAACAGTGACATCACAGGTTAAAAAAACTGGATAACCCTCTATGGGATGAGGTCATTTATAAATGATGCCAAGGACAGTTACCACTTACCATGACACTGTATGAGCAGTGTCATGTTATGTCCATTTTTAAACTATAAAACACATATAAATCACCAATAAAACCATATTAATTCAATTTTAATCTATAAAACACAACTATTTGTCATTTCATATGAAGAAATCTACAAATCCTTCTTTAAACCAGTTAAAAAAGGTTTTAAAAATTCTACTTCACTCAGATAATGACTTAATCGTCACATTGTGAACCACATTTCATTTGTAGTCATCCGTTCAACCTTCAGTTCATCAACCTTTCAGAATTCATAACAAACATAAATATTCTTATGTATTTTTATGATTTTAGAATCATTCTGAAATGAAATGTTCTAAGGGATTTTTTGTCAAATATGTTCATGGATAATGAAGATGGTCTTTTATCAATTGTTTTTTTTACATTAAGAATTTATGAAAAAATATTAAAATATATACACTAACAGGATAAAGTCATTTATAAATTATGGTACCCCAAAATAAAGATCAATTCTGTAAAGAAAAAGAAATTATCTTTAGGCCTTAATACATTTAAAATCAAAGGTCTTTTTTTTTTAATGAATTTCCTTAATTAGTCCCAGACAGGGTTAATGAATTAATTTACTTGTCAAATAACGCCTACATTTCAGTAAAAGCCTCATTTCTACCTTAATGCCTGATGGATCATAATCAGTATATTATAATGGCAGTAATATTGTGTTTTTGTCACATCTGTGGAGACAGATGCCAGTCTGGTCAGAATTAACAAGCAAAAATTCAACATTGAATTCTGACCTAATCTAAATTCTGAAAAATTATTATTTTAATTTAACAAAGTGTGTGTAAAAAGCACACCTGGATACCATGTGTGAAGGTAAAAAAAAAATCCAGTTCTCCTTTAAAATAATATATAATCATCTAAAGAATAACTTTTAATTGACATATAAGAACTTCATTTTAGACAATAGATCTAGAAAATATTATTTTAAGATTTATTTTCACTTCTTCCATTTGGAGATTTAATTTTTTGCTTAATTCAAGTTTCTCCTCCTCGCCTCAGGGTGAATCTATCAAACCCTCTCTGGATACAGTTTCAATCCAAAACAAATATGTTTCAATGAGCTGAAGAGTTTTATTACAATCCACTTAAATACTATTTGGCTCTTCCAAGACAAACAAACAAACAAACAAATAAAATCACAACAGACAAATGAACATTATGTACCAAACATGAGTTAAAGTTTTGTCGGTATCAGTGTTAACGTGTGTGGACGAACTAAAAACATGGCAACTGTGGATCGATCCGTCTGAAAACTTTAGCTCTAAAAAAAAAACAAAAAAAACAATCCCCTTTATTTAAATCAGCGCGTTACAGCGGGTTTAATACTGGAAAAAATAAAACAGTGAAAGAAAATCTGATTCTGTCTTCAGTGTGACAGAAGAGCTAAACTACACTTCTGTCCAGGCAGGTATGTATAAATTAAACAATAAATTAAAGCCAGTAAAACCCCTCGAAAAGCATCGTACAAATACAAAGACAAACATGAACTAGTTTGTATTAAAAGAAACCGTGTGGAGACATTTTAGGGACAAAATTAGTCGTATTCACAGGACAATAATGCTGCATATTCAGCACATACACATGTCTGTGGATGTAGTTGAACATAAAATAAATATTGTCAAACTCTAAAATGAGTCCATTTGTACTGATAATGAGTTGTGTTTGATATGTGTCAGAATATGAATTGAAAAGTTACATTAAAAATTACATTTACGAAATGAAAAGTTACAAGTATACTATGTTCAGGACAAATATGAATTTGTCAGATAGAAAAAAAGTGGTCAAAATATGTCACTTTAAAATTTACATTTTAAAAATTACATTTACGGACAAACAAAATCAAACAAAAGATGTAGTAAAATAATTGAAAATTTAACAGAAATAAAAAACTAAAACATTTAATAAAATAAGGGGAAAAAAATCAACAAAATCAAACAAAAAAAGTAAAACAAAAAAGAAACAAAATCAGATAAAATGTAAATAACCTGAACAAAAATGAGTCCATTTGTACTGATAAGATGTTTGACATTTGTTAGAAAACAAAAAAAACATTACTGCATTAAAAATTACATTGACGAACAAATAGAATCAAACCAAAACATTTTGTAAAATAATTTGAAAATGAACAAAAAAGTAAAATAATGAAAAAATGAAAAAGATCGACTTAAATATTCAGTAAAATGACATATTTTGACCACTTTCTTGCATCTGAGAAATTCATATTTGTACTGAAGACAGTGTACTGCTCACTTTTCATTTCGTAATTGACATTTTTGGATTCATATTCTGACAAATACCAATCACACAACTCCTTATAAGTACAAATGGACTTATTTTAGAGTTTGACAAGATTGATTTTATGCTCAACTACAAGCACAGACACATGTATATCCTGAATATGCAGCATTACTGTCGTGTGAATACGACTAATTTTATCCCAAAAAAAATGGTTCCATAGAACCAGTTGTGGTTGAACGCTAACGGAAGCAGCAGGCTCCCTGGCGAACACTAATGGTCACAACAGCTGCAGGCTCCCCGGCGAACGCCAACAGTCACAGCAGCGGCAGGCTCCCCGGCGGCGCCAGGATGATGCCGAACACGTAAAAGAGGCCCATGAGCAGGTTGAGCTTGGCGGTCTTCTGCGGGATCTTGGCATAGCAGCGGCTGCGGAACTGCTTCTCCAGGGGGAAGGCCATGGGCAGCGTGAGCAGCGGTAGCGCCATGCTAATGGTGTAACGCGTGGCCAGGATGCAGAAGAGCACGTAGGGGACGAAGAGCAGGAGGTTGTAGAGGACGTAGGACAACGTGGGTCCCACCAGGATGGCCAAGGTGACAATGCCCGCCTGCTTGTCTGAGTCCATGTCTCGCGTGTTGTTGCTGTGGAGGATGGCCTCGGTGTTGAGCGCCAGCGGCACGGCGTAGACCAGCGGCAGCACCGACAGGTACCCCACCTGCACGGCGTGGGCGAACATGACTGCCAGAGGGCCGAACGTGATGAGGATCACCACGTCTCCCAGGGCAACGTACTTCAGACCAATGCCTGAGGGGAGAGAGAAGAGACCACAGGATTAGCCCGTTTTGCGTGTCCACGTGTAAGGGTGTCTCAATTCATTTTAAAGGGATAGTTCACTATTTTTCAGATGAATCTGTATGTCATCAGCGTCTTTACTCTGGTGCACCCACAGTGACTTACCCCCGACAGTGTCCTGTGAGGCAAGATCTGGTCTGGTTTTGATCAAAGCAAAAGTAGTCCTGGCTACTTTTCTGGTGTCACGAAATTAAAACGTGTTTCTTCTCAAAACAGTATGTGTTCGAATGACTGATTTATTTGCATAACAATACCATCATGGAACAAAAACTCACACCTCATAATTGCTTGGAGCTACTTTCAATAGCGATCAATGCATGTTGTCACTGCTAACAGCTGTGCACCTTAGCAAACTACTTTCACCAGTTGTTAGGCAATGTTTGCGGCTGCTACGTGCAGACACACAGCGGTTCGTGACAACGCGCATTGTTCGCTATTGAGAGAAAATAGCTCCAAGCAATCAGGTGTTTATGCAAATCAATCACTCATTCAAACACATACCGTTTTGAGAAGAAACATGTTTTATTTTCGTGGCCCAGGAAACCTGCCGGGACTACTTTCGCTTTGACCAAAAACTGGACCACAACTTGACTCACAGGACACTATTGGGGGTAAGTCACTGTGGACCAGAGTAAAGATGCCGATGATTCATGTGAAAAATAGTGAACTATCCCCTTAAGGCCCATCCACGTGTAGGGGTAGGGGTGCCACAATTCATGTTAAGGCAGAGGGGAAGGGCTTTACACCCACTCCAAACAGAGGGGTTGGAGAAATTTCCCAGAATACAATGCGAAATGGCGGTATCTACGAAAGAAGTACACAAATGTAGTATTTTGGCCATGATTAACTGTTTTTAAGAAATTCAGAGATCAGAAATTGTGACTGGTTATATCATAATATTGACCTTTTGTCTCACAATTTAAATTTATTTAATCTCATAATTATGCTTTTGTTAATTTCCTATTCATGACTTTCTAATCTTTCCAAAATATCCTGTTCATATCCACTCCATGACCCAATAAAACACATCATCTACACACTAACTCACTTTTAAAGGCTTTATTTTTGGATTTTTATTTATTTATTTATTTATTTTTACCTTTTTTCAGTTTATTCCTGCTTAAATAAGTATGATTTCATCCATAGCAAAAAAAATGCAGTTTTACTTTTTACTTCATTACAGTTGAGAAGTTGTATTTATTTATATATTTTTTTACTTTTACTTCAGTAAAGGAGTTAAATCAGTACTTCTACTGAGTATTTTTCACACCAGTAGCTGTACTTCTTCTTTGTAGTTCTTTTTATTTACTTAAGTATACTTAAGTATAAAATACAGATATTTATATAAATGTAAAGAGTATAACTATAGATATTTACCTTGACGGCGGAGTAGTCAGTGTTTTCTAGTTTGATATGTAAGGTACTGTTTTATGTGGCCACTAGGGGGCAGCGTGATCTACACTGTGAACTGAACAGAATGTCTAATGGGAAAAAAATAGACTAATGCAAAGTAAAAAGCAGTGAGTGGGAAATATTCAGAGCTGGAAGTAACTAAGTACAAGTACTTCATTACTGTACTTGAGATTTTTAGGTATCTGTACTTTACTGGAGTATTTATTTTTCTGGCAACTTTTTACTTTTAGTCACTACATTTGTTCATAAATATCTGTACTTTATACTCTTTACATTTATAGAAATATCTGTACTTTATACTCTTTACATTTATAGAAATATCTGTACTTTATACTCTTTACATTTATAGAAATATCTGTACTTTATACTTTTTAAATTCTCAAAATAGACTAATTACTTTTTCAAACTAGATAAATGTGACAGTATGAAAAATCAGCCATAAATCAGAAATCGTGACTGACTAGATCATAATTTTGACTTTTTGTCTCACAGTTTAGATTTTTTTTTATCTCATAATTATACTTCTGTTAATTTCCTATTTATGATTTTCAAATTTTTCCTAAATATCCTGTTCATATCCACTAAACTCGGTACCATGACCCAATAAAACACATCATCTACACACTAACTCACTTTTAAAGGCTTTATTTTATATATATATATATATATATATATATATATATGGTTTTTTTTAACCTTTTTTCAGTTTATTCCTTCTTAAATAAGTATGATTTCATCCATAGCAAACAAAAATACAGTTTTACTTTATTACAGTTGAGAAGTTGTACTTTTTTACTTTTATTTCAGTAATGGAGTTGAATCAGTACTTCTACTTTTACCAGAGTATTTTTTTCACACCAGTAGCTGTACTTCTACTGCAGTACTTTGACCACCTCTGATAAAAACCCATCATGTTCATCTATCTGTGTGTGTATGTACGTGTGGAAAATGACCATCTTCATTTTATTTTGTAGCACTTCCTTTATTTTTTAAAAAGTGATTCCTCTACAACGCATTTATAACGGTGTGTTTTGTAATAAATGTAAAATGTAGTAACCTTTTCATTTCATTTTGTAATAAACTGCCGCATTTTGTAATACATTTATTACATTTTTTAAAATAAAATCAAACAATTAACAAAGAAAGAAACAATGCTTTAGAATTGTTATTACGTAATGCACCATGTTATTACATTTTCTAGAGAATAAAAAAGTTGGAAGTGCATTTTGTGCTAATCTTCTTCTGTAATAACTTATTACATAATACAGCTAACTGTATTACAAAATACGGCAGTTTATTACAAAATGCGGCTTTATTAGAAAATTTAATTAAAGAAGTTATTATTACATTTTGGACGTTTATTACAAAATGCACCGTTATTACAAAACATGTGTGTGTGAGGCTAATGTAAAGTGCTTTGAGCACCATGAAGGTGGAACACAACTATATAAGTAGTGACTTTGTTCTAGATTTGGCATGGCAGGGAAATGGATTACAGCATTTCTTTTTCAGGATGGAAAACTTGAGAAGAAATTCTTTCTCATGGTGTAGACATATAGTCTGAAGGTTTTGCTGATCAAACTTGCTATGCATAGCAAGACGTTTAAGTTCTTCTACTGGAATAGTTCTTACTGAAACTCCTGTAGTGTGATGAAGCCGATGACAAGGATTCAGTTATTCCATCAAATATATTAGATGTAAATTACAATTAATAATATAAGAGTTTTCACTCCATTAATATCAGGAAATACAATAGGATGTATATTCTGAGGAACAAATATAGATGTGTGCATGACCTTTTTCACATAATAACTATTTACTTGCCCAGTCTTGGTAAATATTAACATATATTTCAGGTCATATATATTTTGAACTATCCTGAAGCTCTAAACCAAAATATTACACCTGCGATTTTTGCATATTATTTGCAGACTATGAAAGGATATGAAATGGACCAAAATTTTATGTCAAGGTCACGTCAGCCACAAGGTCAAATATTAGATTTCAAGGTCATTACATGAAAACTTGTTCAGATGTTCAATTTAATTTCAGATTTGGATTCCTTAAAGGGTTTCTGACAGAATGACACGTATCTCATGAAAACTGGACAGGTAGTTCAGAAATTATTGCAGTTTGAATAATGGCGGACATGGCAAAAATCGCTAAAATCGGCAGCCATGTTGGTAGCTATATCTCGGAAAACAGTTCGTCTGATTAACATAAAAATTGGAGAATCATCTTTTCCTGTCAGACTTACCCCTGGGACCTAGTTTCAGCAAAATCTGAGGGGGTAAGGTTACATTTGTCCAAAGAATTGGGTGATTTGACATTGAATGACCTGCCAGAAAAATTGCAAGTAATTTTTGTTTCTTAAAATCATTCAGTACTACGTCAGATAAAACCCGAGCACATCAGCCAATGCAACAGGTCCACACCCAAACAAGAACAAAAACCTGAAACACTGGTCCATGTTCATCCTGGATGTTGACAGTTTTAGCCTGAACTAAACACATACTTTCTCCACTATTGTATTTGCTGCTGTCTGAAATAAAATCCACCCACTTTCACTTTATCAAGGTTGAATTCTGACCCTTGAGCACATTCAATACCAAGGCAAATGCAATGAAACCTACAGGGGACATAGTTAAGATACACTATCAGTTCACACAGCTCTGTGTGTGTATATTCCTATCTTTATGGAGACATTGATATATTTACATAGTCACACCATGGGGACCTCTGACACTATGGGGACCAAAATTCAGGTCCCCACAAGGCGGAAATATAAACAAAGGTCCCCACTAATAAAATAGAAATGATGTGGCCCTATAATTACATTCATTTGTTTTTTTCCTGGAAGTCCTCATAAAGCATGAGGGGAACAAGTGCAAAGCGAAACATGTATTTTTTCAAACATTTGAAGATGTTTGCTTAAAAAAAGTATTAATTTTTAATGTATTTTTGAATTAATTATTTACTTTATCATCTTAAAAATATATTGGCATTATTTTATTTCTTTATTTTATATTTTACATTGTTATTTTTATTTACTCGTTAATTTTTTAAATTATTTTATTTGAAAATTCTTAGCATTATTTTTATTTTATTAAAAAAAGTGTTGACACAGTGTCTACTTGAATACAAACTTGGTCCTTATGTGAGACATATACGAGTGTGTGTTTGTTACTGATAAAGTCAGACCAGGTTGCAGTGTTTCTTACCTCCTGTGTATAAAAAAGAACTGGACAGGCCCCCAAAGTAAATGAGGGCCAGGTGTTCCAGTCTAAGCGTGGACAGGAAGTAGAGTAGTGTGGCGCACAAACACCCCAGTGAATACAGCAGCGCTCCGAACATCACCACATCCTGCGGCGCCAGGATCTCGTCCACCAGAGTCCTGTCGTCGCTCTTCTTGTGGTCGATCCCTTTAGAAAAGTCATAGTAAGTGTTGACCAGGTTTCCCGCGCCATGGACCACCAGGACGGCCACGGCGCATACCATGAGGATGACCAGGTCCACCGAACCCTCCAGTTTGTACGCTAAGGCGCTGCCCAGAGCCACCGGCGTCAGGGAGGCGCTGAAGCTCCACGGCCTGAGTGCCAGCACGTAGGCGGCGCATTTCTGCCGGACGTCCGAGGCCACCCGGGCCATGGCGGAGCGGCGCTGGGCATGGCTGTGTGCCGCGGCATTCATAGCGGGCTGCCACTGCTGCCCATTGTGACCGTTGGATCCAGACAACACGAAGGTTTCCGCTCTGCTCGACTTCTGCTCTTTGGCCATTCCTCGTCAACGCTCAGCGGGTATATTTGCCAACGATCCTGCAGCAGCAAAAACAAAGCAGATGTGGTCAAAGTATTCCCATTCTGTACTGAAGTACTGATTCAACTCCTTTAATAACAGACTGCGCTTATACAGTGAGAGTAAAAAGTATTTGATCCCTTGCTGATTTTGTTGGTTTGCCCACTAATAAAGACATGATCAATCTATACTTTTAATGGTAGATGTATTCTAACATGAAGAGACAGAATATCAAAACGAAAATCAAGAAAATAACTTGAAGGAATATATATGAATTTATTTGTATTTCATTGAGGGAAGTAAGTATTTGATCCTCTAGTATGCATTAGGAGTTCTGGCTTTCACAGACCAGTTACACACTCCCAATCAACTTGTTACCTGAATTGAAGACACCTGTTCTAAATAATCACCTGTATAAAAGACACCTGTTCACAGAATCAGACAATCAGACAGATTCCAAACTCTCCAGCATGGGTAAGACTAAAGAACTCTCTCAGGACCTCAGAGACAGGATTGTTGACCTGCACAAATCTGGAATGGGCTACAAAAACATTAGCAAGATGCTGGGTATTAAAGTAACAACCATTGGTGCAATTGTGAGAAAATTTAAGGAGTATAACATGACCATCAATAGACCTCGGTCTGGTGCTCCACAGAAGATTTCACCTCGTGGGGTGGCAATGATCATGAGGACAGTGAGAAATCGGCCTGCAACCACACAGCGGGAGTTAGTGAATGACCTCAAGGCAGCTGGGACTACAGTCACCAGGAAAACAATTGGCAACACTTTGCGCCGCAATGGATTAAAATCCTGCAGTGCCCGAAAGGTACCCCTGCTTAAGAAGACACATGTGGTGGCTCGCCTAAAGTATGCCAATGATCAGCTCAAAGATGCACAAAGTGATTGGGAGAAGGTTCTGTGGTCAGACGAGACCAAAATTGAACTATTTGGCCTAAACTCTACTCGTCATGTGTGGAGGAAGAAAAATGCTGCCTATGATCCCAGGAACACTGTGCCCACCGTCAAGCATGGTGGTGGAAACATTGTGTTTTGGGGGTGTTTCTCTGCCAAAGGCACAGGGCTACTTCACCACATCAGTGGGAAGATGGATGGAGCCATGTACCGAGCAGTCCTGAGGGACAACCTCCTCCCCTCTGCTAGGAAGCTGAAAATGGGCCGTGGCTGGGTCTTCCAACATGACAACGACCCGAAGCATACAGCAAAGGCAACAAAGGACTGGCTCAAGAAGAACCATATTAAGGTCATGGAGTGGCCCAGCCAGTCTCCGGACCTCAATCCAATCGAAAATCTATGGAGAGAGCTGAAGGTCCAAGTTGCCAAGCGACAGCCCACCAACCTTAATGATTTAGAGAGGATCTGCAAAGAAGAGTGGGCCAAAATTCCCCCTGATATGTGTGCTCACCTTGTGGTTAACTACAACAAGCGTTTGACCGCTGTGCTTGCAAACAAAGGCTTTGCCACCAAGTATTAAGTGCTTTCGGATAGAGGGATCAAATACTTATTTCCCTCAATGAAAAACAAATGAATTAAAATAAATTCTTTGAAGTTATTTTCTGGATTTTCATTTTGATAATCTGTCTCTTCATGTTAGAATACATCTACCATTAAAAGTATAGAATGATCATGTCTTTATTAGTGGGCAAACCAACAAAATCAGCAAGGGATCAAATACTTTTTACTCTCACTGTATAGCGCTTTCCCACCTTCATGGTGCTCAAAGTGCTTTACATTAGCCTCACATTCACCCATTCACACACACACTCATACACCAGTAGGTTTCTAAGGTTCTGTCAGTCCTACTGGGAGGGTTCAGTGTCTTGCTCAAGGACACTTTGAGATGTGGACAGCCAGAGCCGGGATGCGAACCGCCAACCTTTCAATCATTGGACAACCCACTCTACCACAGCCGTCCTTTTTTACTTTTACTGAAGTAAAAGTAAAAAAGTACAGGTTCAGAACTATAATCTATCCATATCCATCAACAAATCTGTCTGTAGTGTGTCCTGTGTCCTGTTTGTCTGCGGAACGTCTAACAGCTCCACAACTCCACCAAATGATCCAACATTTGGAGGGTGTCTTTCCAGTACTATGGTGGGTTACAGTGCAAAGTTTCACACCATTATGACATACAACAACAAAGATATTAAACTAATTTCATTGCTCTTCCTAACTTTGTTGCTCTGAGCATTGCTGTACACATTGCCTAAGTCCCGCCCCTGGATTTAGCTACAGCTGTGCCATAGTGCATTACTCTTATGGACTTTCACAAGGTCTCTTCTATATGCTCATTCACACGGGACTTGAATTGTCACTGGACATCTGTCTTTCACCAAAACACAGTTGGTAATTTGGGGCTGAATTATTACTGAGCAAATCCGGGACATGGTGCATTCGCAGGGGACTAAGAACTCAGAACTTATCCAAAATTATTCAGAATTTCCAGTGGTCCATACTGCCTTACAAAGGAAAAAGACAGTAACTGCATTTTTTGGCAAAAAATTTGTTATTATATTTTTTGTAACATTCAAATTATTCTTTGTCATGTAATAAAATATCTCATCTCAAAAGTGTGTCGATTTGGAGAAAATTGGTGGGTGTTCGTACAATAACTGCAAATAGTACTAGTAAAAAACAAAAAGGCAGTAAAGACCATTATTGTGTTCTTACCAATGTCCATTTAGGACCCTGCCCCAATAGTTTACAGTCAATGCCTGTATTAGACTGAAACAGATTATGCAATTACCATATTTTCTGCACTATAAGGTGCACGGTCAATAATTGTTTTGTATAAAGGTTTTTCATATATAAGGCGCATTAGGTGAAGTCAAAATCATGGTATAAAACATTTAAATTGTGAGATAAAAAGTCAAAATTCCCAGTCCCCAAGCACTACCACAATTCATTTTAAGGTACACTGTGGTTTTTGCAGAACTAGGTAACATGCAGTAACAATACTGCCTCATGTTCAATAATCTACCAACAACTACTGGGCTGAACAACAAGAGATCTATGGTCATTTTTCTCAGTTTTGTGTCTGTGCAGTTAGTGCCTTTTTACTTTGTAGAGCAGTATAGGTAACACTAATGCTAATAGGGCATTAGACAACACAGTTGTGCTACACGCTGCTAACAACTTCAGTCCCCCCCGGAATTCACAGACACTTTTGTCATTGTTGCAGCCACAGACGGTCTGGTTGCGACCGAGGCTATTATTATGGTGCATTCACAAGAGTTAAACAAGGTCCGTAATTTAGTGAATTAACAGGCGGAACGTCTGATTCACCTTCAACTTAACACTGCACCAGTCTTAATGACTGTAGGCCACATTACTATCTGGCTCATCCACCATTCAGCTTTTTCACTTCACTTTTAGAATCTTTACATTTTTCATTTTCTTTTCAGATTTTTAGAATCTTTTCATTTTTGTTTGTTGTTAGCTGTAGTTTAGTACGCGGATGCACATTGCCCAAATATTTTCTGCGGGCTCTGCACTAGTAAAGTAAAACAGAAAACTGCTTTTTTTTTGCTATGGATGAAATAATACTTATTATAATACTTATAATACTTAATATATAATATTTATTTAACCAGGGAAACAAATCATAACATTTTCTCAAGTATCCAAAAATAAAGCCTTTAAAAGTGCGTTGGTGTGTAGATCAGGTCACAGTTACTCAGTTTTGTGGGTAAACATCGAAAATTTAGGAAAATGGGGAGGGGGAGTCATAACTTACATGAAGTCAACATTTTGATGTTTTAAAAATGCAGAATTATGAAATAAAAAGTCAAAAAATGTGATGTAGAAAGTCACAATTTCTGTCCTCGACTGATTTTCCCTCTGAAGTGACTCACACTGTTTAAGGTTAGACTGGATTAATCTGGACCAGGACTCACATTTAGACTGGATTAGTCTGGACCGAGACTCACATTTAGACTGGACCAGAACTCATACCTGGTCCAATGGAACTACTTTTTCTCTGGAATGTTCTGTTTACCTTTTCTTTATCTTTGTATTTAGTTTGTGTTCATGTTGAAAATAAAGTTTATCGCGACATTCCGAGTTAAATATTTGATCTGAACCATTTCTTACCTTCTACATGTTCAATAACCAAAGATCAGAACATATTTATTTGGTTGAACATGAACTCAGACTGAGCCGGGTGTCTTTACTTTAAGTCATAATGTTGACTTTCGTAGAAGTGAATGTAGATAAAAACCAACAAAGACAAACAGAAGGTGCAGTTGTGCTTTTATACAGGTTATGTTTTTAGAAGCAGATCAGCTCATAGTTAGTTAGTTAGTTAGTTAGTTAAATAATCGTCTACACCAGCTGATGTGAAACCATTTACTGAATCATTTCAGTCCATGTGGCTCTTCTCTAACAAAGACAATACAGTGGTACCTCTACTTATAAATGACCCAGAAAACTAATAATCCAAGTAACAAAAGACCTTTACCTCAATTTTTCATCTCTAAATACGAAAAAAAATAAAAAAAAAATTACAAAACGACCCCCCCCCCCCGAGACATAAATATGTACATTACTGTACCTAACTATGTAATGTACGTAAATGTGTCATGTACGTACTTACCCATGATGCTTTTCGTGACCCTTTGACCCTCATTCATCACAGAGTTACTGTTGTTTTTCCCAGTGTGCTCATTGACACTTTATTACAGTATGTATTCGTTATTCATAGTAATACATTTTAATCTCCAATGGTCTGGACCAGTAAAATTAAAACATAACCTATAAATAATGACAACTCCACATTTTTTAGTGCAAAAAAAAAACCCGCATTAAATTATGAAAACACTTTTTGTATGTTATCCAAATGCAGTACATTTACATGAACATTTTTACATTGACAAACTATCCATTTACAAAAAATGTGAATAACCTGAACAAATGGGAACAACCTAAAATGTTGACAAGTGATGAGAGAAGTCAGTGTAATTATAGCAATATTCTGCCTGTTACTAAGTATTTTTTGTGTAATTGTAATGTAGGCTGTAATTGAGGCAAATGGGGACACAATCTGATTAAAATTGCACTTGTTTCTCTTAAAACGTGAAGTTGTTAATGTTATTCACATTTTGATGGAAACATTATAGATGTAAGCATTTTGTATCATTATTTTACCGGTCTGGCCCTTTTCATATCATATTGGGCTGAATGTGGCCACCGAGTGTGAAAACACACTCCAATGAATATTTCATAATTATAATTTCACAATTATGAAATGATATTATCCAAATGCAGAAAAAGGAAAATTTCCTAAGGAAAATCTGGTCAATTTTAACAATATTCTGCCTCAGTTTATCATTCGTCCATGTGTTTTATTGTGGATCAGTTCTACAAAGACACTAAACTCTTAGTAACAGAAGCAGAAAATTATTCAAATTGTATCTAAATTTCTTTAGACATTTCAGGTTGTTCACATTTGTTCAGGTTATTCACATTTTATTGTTACAGAATCATTTGTAAATGTAAATATTTTAGATTATTTTTTGCAGTAAAACAAAGGTAAACTAGATCACTCTGACAGCACAGAGTCTGCCGAGGTTTGGATCGGGATGTTCGCAACTAATTTGTAAACTACTGTTTTGTATTCCCTAATGATTTATTTTATGAGTCATTAACAATCTCTTAGAGGGTTTAAAAAAATTCTAAGAAATCCTCTGTCCTGGTTTTGAGACATGGCCATTTCAATATTCGACCACGTATCACATGTTAGATCTAATGTTAAATATGAAGCACAAAATATTGTCGGATTTAACTAAATATGTCAATAACCCTGCTTCAAGGTAAAGGTCATAATATATGCCATTCGCAAATATACCATTTGCTTGATGTCATATGACGTCAAAATGTGATGTCATCGAGCCTTTCGGTGTTATCTCATCTGATGTCTGAAGGTAAGATGAAGTGAATGGAAAAAAAAACACACGATACTATCTTGTCTGGATTCTGAGATATCACCACTTATGTGTTTTAGCTCCTAACCTTCACTGTGACCTTGACCTTTGACCTTCATAGCTCAAAATGTAATGGTTTCTCCCTTTAATCATTATCAATTTCATCAAAATCCATCCATAACTTTTTGAATTATCTTGCTTACAGACGGACAAACGCACGGTAAAATATAACCTCCTTCGCGGAGGTAAAAATTTAACTTGTCATCATTTATAGGCAAAGAAAAAAACTGAGAAGAAAATATGGAGTCATTTAATTAATGGTTTAATTTAATTTAATGTTCATCCCAGGGGCTACATTGGAACCTGCATTTGGCCCCCGAGCCACATGTTTGAGGCCCCTGGTCTAAAGAACATCCGATTTTAACAAAATTTTTGCTTCTTCATGTAAAAAAAATTAGGGTAGGGTATGGAGCATTAGAAAGCATGCGGAAAATAAGAAATTAATAAAGTTTTCCAAGACAATTAGTTTTTTTCTCCACACAACTAAATAAAATTTATGATTGTAACAGAGTTGATAGGTTGAATTTGACAAGGTCAATCTGAAAATAAAAACAATTAAATATAGGTCAGAAAATATGGTCATACTGAATACTAAATCTTGATTGATATCCTGGTATGGGGTTGAATGAAAATAGTGCCATTTTATGAATAATTAAAATATGTTTTTTCATATTTCTTATATTAAGGTTAAAGTAGACAGATAAATGAAAAAAATATTATGAAAAAAACTGTGGTTACTGACTATTTTTATGTGTGTATATGTGTTTATGTATAATCACCAACTGTTTCATCTTTATTTTACCTGTCTTGTACAAATCCGTGCAAATTTAATTTTATTTCTTGCACTCATATATTTTATTGAAATTTTATAATGTATGTATAATCAGTTCTTTCATTTTATTTCTTGTAATTTTATAATTTCGTGTGTAATAAAATCTAATGTGTCTTAAAATTGTATTTTAATTTTCGATCAATGTGTAGCACTTTGGGCTACAATGTTTGTATGAAAGGTGCTAAACAAATGAAATGTTTTATTATTATTATTATTATTATTATTATTATTATTATTATTATTATAAAAACAGTAACTATACTCAGTGGGGACATGCTCATTTGGCTGAACTCTACACCCCAGAAACACAGGAAATGCTTGAAAATATAATATTTAAAATAGGTTTGTGTGTTATAATGCAAAGACACATGGCCATTTTTTATTTCATTTTATGCTTTAAAATGTATTTAGTGGTTTAGTTTATATGAAAATCTTTAAGGTTAAACCTGTGGGGACACAAAGTGAACCAATTTCAGAAAATCACCTGAGTAGACAGGGTTTCTGGGCAAATAATACTAACATGTCATTGATTTGATTATTGATTGGATAGTTGGGAAACAGAGCAGCTGAGATAAGAAAGTTCCATTTGGACTGATAAAGGCAGGACACAAGTGACGGACAAACAGCCTCAGACTAACTACTGAGATTATGGGATTAAAGCTAACGAATTAGCCGCAGAGCTAACGATCCGAGCACCGGGACTGAGGGCTCCAAATGTCAGACAGACAGCCGTTACCTGTTATGTCTTCACCATCCGACACCCACGGGGTTCTCCGCTCCTTAAAACCATACTTCTGCTCCCATGGAACCGGCTCCGATCACAGGGAAAGACACAGCCTACGTGTCAACTTGGACAGTACTGGAGTGGTTGGCTAGGGTAAAGCCCGCTGTATCTGACAGGCGCCATTTCCTCCAACAGCGGTGTAACAGCGGAAACAGGCCGACGGAAACCTGAGTCACTCTTACATGGTTCCGAATAGTCTTTGAAGGATTAAAGGTCCGGTGCAAAATGTTTTCCTGCAGAGGTGGAAGTACAGTTTTTAGGCATCTGTACTTTACCGGAGTATTTATTTTTCTGGCACCTTTTACTTTTACTCCCTACGTTTTTGTATAAACATCTGTATTCTATATTCTTTAAATGTAAGAATATACATATACTGTAGTACTAAGGCTTCAATATATAATTAACTCTTTATATAAATATAAAGAGTATAAAGTACTGTACATATATTTATATATATGTAAAGTACAGATATTTATGTAAATGTAAGGGGTATAGAGCACAGATAATTATGTAAATGTAAGGAGTATAAAATACAGATATTTATATAAATGTAAGAAGTATAGAGTACAGATATTTATATAAATGTAAGGGGTATAAAGTACAGATATTTATATAAATGTAAGGAGTATAAAATACAGATATTTATATAAATGTAAGAAGTATAGAGTACAGATATTTATATAAATGTAAGGAGTATAAAGTACAAATATTTAGATAAATGTAAGGAGTATAAAATACAGATATTTATATAAATGTAAGGGGTATAAAGTACAGATATTTATATAAATGTAAGGGGTATAAAGTACAGATATTTATATAAATGTAAGGGGTATAAAGTACAAATATTTAGATAAATGTAAGGAGTATAAAATACAGATATTTATATAAATGTAAGGGGTATAAAGTACAGATATTTATATAAATGTAAGGGGTATAAAATACAGATATTTATATAAATTTAAGAAGTATAGAGTACAGACATTTATATAAATGTAGGGGTATAAAGTACAGATATTTATATAATTGTAAAGTACAGATGTTTATATAAATGTAAGGGGTATAAAGTACAGATATTTATATAAATGTCAGGGGTATAAAATAAAGATATTTATATAAATGTACGGGTTTTGAAGTACGGATAGTGGCAATTATCTCCTACTGAACCCTGAAAAACTGAAGTCATTATAATAGGCCCTAAAAATGTGAGAGATTTCCTAGTGGGGGGGAGTAGTCACTGTGGTGGTCAAAAATGAATAAAGAAATAAATTAAAAAGTTAATTCATTATTTTTTTTTAAGTATTGGTAGTACCAAGGGTCTATGGAAAATTGGAATTGGAAAAGTATTGTTAGCACTTTGAAAAATGTTCGCTTTGGTTTTGTAGTACCAAGGGTCCGGTTCTTTTACTGGGCTGGATTAGTGAAAAGAAAAAGAAAATTACACTAATTTACACATGTTTTCAACTTTAATTCACATAAAAAATTATTTTGTAGTACCAAGGCTCCAAAGTCACTTAGAATAATTTTCGGACAATGTGTGTGTGTGTGTGTGTGTGTGTGTGTGTGTGTGTGTGTGTGTGTGTGTGTGTGTGTGTGTGTGTGTGTGTGTGTATCAGGTTGGCGTTCTTTCAGTAGTACCAAGCCTGTGTGTGTAATGGAATATCCCACAGTATTCCCACCAGGGGGAGCTGCAACCCCTTCATCATCTCCACTTCCGACTGCTGATGTCTATATGTGCGTGTGTGTGCGTGTGTGTGCGTGCGTGTGTGTGCGTGCGTGTGTGTGCGTGCGTGTGTGTGCGTGCGTGTGTGTGCGTGTGTGTGTACGACAGTAATTTACACATAAGAAACACATGACATTTACTGAAATTAAAAACTACACTAATTTACACATGTTTACAAGTTTAATTCACATAAAAAAATAGTGTAAAAATTAGACTAATTTACATATCAGATATACATGAAATAAATATTTAGTATCTCTGTCAGGGAATTAAGTCACATGTTATGTCTGTTATGTAAACAGTTTTGTACTATTGGGAGTTGCTCGGGAGAAAAGAATGACAAAGTGTGTGTGTGTTTTATTCATAACAGTGACGTATCTTACATCCTGTTGACAGTTGGTGACCTTCAGACTCTCTATCAGGTACTTTTTAAAGTCCCTCAACAGTCCCACACTGTCCTCAAACTTGTTATACAGTCCAACTTTGGCCATGTTGGCTCTGACTGTCGACTCGTACTCACGGCTCTCTCTGGAAAATAGGTTGTGATTGTATTAGATGACAGCATTTATTCTACCATATTTGATCAGTGAACATAGTATGGCATTTTCATATTAATGGAGTCAAAAATCAAACTTCAAATGACACCAGCATGTTTACCGGTGAACTGATCAGACCTTAGTATTTAACAATGTCCACTTTATCAGGGTTTGTAAAGTGTGGTTGATGAGCACACAACACGACTGAATTGAACGAAGGTACAACAGAATTCGGTGTTAGTATTCAAGCTGCTAGACACTGCGGGACTTCATATTAAAGACAAACAGTTGGCACTTACCGCTTGCACAAACCTCACGTTTGACAACATGAAAGCCGCCTTGAAGAGGATATTTAGTGACACTACGCCACACGACGGCGATGGGGCACTACAGGTGAGCAGAGATGTAACTGAAGCTGAGTACTACTACACAAAGTTCACCGGCAGGAGATAAAGTAGGTCAACACTGCAGCATCAAGCAGCTATCCAAGGTACTAATCCACTTGACAGATATGGTAGGAGAACGAGATGTGCAATCTGCCAAAGCTTATATCACTGGGAAAAAGACTGCCCCCACAAAAATGAACATGCTAAATTAACAGAAGATGAAAGGCAAACAGAGTTTGAACAATGCAACATCATCCTATTGTCTAAAGACACATTGTCTAACACAAAGATTTTCATGGTGGAGTCTCTTGGATCTGCTGTGATTGATACAGCTTGCACCAGAACAGTATGTGGCAAAAATGGCTTGATCATTATGTCAGTCAACTAACACAGGATGAGTTACTGAAAATGAAGGATGTGAAAAGCGCAAGACCATTCAAGGTTGGTGATGGGAGAATTGTACATTCCACAAAGAAAGTAAGCATCCCAGCTGTGATAGCGCAAACCATGTTGGCTCTGACTGTCGACTCGTACTCACGACTCTCTGGAAAATAGGTTGTGATTGCATTAGATGACACCATTATTCTACCATATTTGATCAGTGAACATAGCATGACATTTTCATATTAATGGGGTCAAAAATCAAACTTGAAATGATACCAGCATGTTCACAAGTGAACTGATCAGACCTTCGTACTTAGTGCAGTGGGTCAGGGTTAGAGGTCTGTCTGTCAGGAAATTAAGTTGCATATTATGTGTGTGTGTGTGTTATCAGAAACACGGACAGTCAAAATAGTGTAGCTCCTGTTGACACTTATTCAGATCTGTGATGACATGTAAAGCTGGAACAAGTAATTTTATCCAACTGATGCAGTAAGTGTCCTCTCATGTTTGTAATCTTTAACAGATTGGACACCACCAGGATTGATCTGGATCATCATGCTTGTGAAAGAATACTTCAAGGACCATGAAACATAATTTTCACACAAAAATTAGCCTTCAAAAAGTCCAGACTCTAATTTGGGATGATCACAAGTTGATGCAGTATTCTGATCATCATCAATAATAAAAATTGAAAAATGAAAACATGGATGAAAAAAAAAAATACAAAAACCTTATCGTGACACTACATCAAAATTATGTGATAAAAAAAAGTCAATGTCTCATGTAATCAAAACCAAAAGTGGTGCAATCAAATACTGCATGTGGGACTATTTTTTGGATGTGGAGTAAATATATATATATATATATATATATATATATATATATATATATATATATATATATATATATATAGGCATACATGGAGAGGCATAACCAGGTAGCGGGCATACTGTACAGGAACATCTGTAAAGAGTATGGACTGGAGGTCCCAGGGTCAAGATGGGAGAACCCCCCCAAAGGTGACAGACAACAAACAGGCCAAGATCCTGTGGGACTTCCAGATCCAGACTGACAAGATGGTGATGGCCAATCAGCCTGACATAGTGGTGGTGGATAAACATGAGAAGACAGTGGTGGTGATAGATGTAGCAGTCCCCAGTGATAGCAACATCAGAAAGAAAGAACATGAGAAGCTTGAGAAATACCAAGGGCTGAAAGAGGAGTTAGAGAAAATGTGGAGTGTGAAGGCAACAGTGGTACCAGTAGTGATCGGAGCATTAGGGGCAGTGACCCCCAAGCTGGGAGAATGGCTCCAGCAGATACCAGGAACAACATCAGAGATCTCTGTACAAAAGAGCGCATTGCTAGGAACAGCTAAGATCCTGCGCAGAACCCTCAGGCTCCCAGGCCTCTGGTAGAGGACCCGAGCCTGAAGGAGACACCGCCCACGTGGGGCGAGAGGAAATTTTTTTATATATATATATATATATATATATATATATATATATATATAGAGAGAGAGAGAGAGAGAGAGAGAGAGAGAGAGAGAGAGAGAGAGAGAGAGAGAGAGAGAGAGAAAAGAGAAATATATATTTATTATCTATTTCACTCAATTTAGTGTGTGTCTGTGACTGTGTGTGTCTGTGTGTGATGAGTGTGTTACATACTACATCATAACAGTCTCATATCTTACCTCTTTTTGACAGTTGGAGTCAAACTTACTTTTGGAAGTGTGCACTAGTCCTACAGTCAGTCAGTGATCCTTAACACAACAACAGAACAGAAAACGATTGATTTAAAATACAATTAAAGCCCTGCTCATAACCCTACAAACCAAGGGTGTAATAATCATGGGTTTTATCAGGAGGCCTGGAGTGTTTGATGGTGAAGATGAACAACACATTGTAGACGCACACAAACAACAATATATGAATCAGACAAAACAAAATAAAGAGAAAACAACAACAGGGTAATAACGATACTGACCAAACATTTATAACAGGGGCGGTTCCTCCTCCTGGACCATTTCCTCCCTCTGTCAGCTTACCATACTGACCTCCTTCCTCCACCGAGTAGAGGACTCCCTCTGAAGGTCCCCTAGCTGAAGAACCTGTAAAGACATAAGAGAACAGAAGACCCCCACAGCCCTTCAGGCTGTTTACACACACACACACACACACACACATATTTGACCTGTGGACATGGACCTAAAAAAAGTGCCCAGAAAAAGGACAGTTTTTCACTCCATGTCAGACAAAGTCCAACAGTAAATATGTATCAGTGGTTCATATAATCTATCAGTAAATATTTATCATGTATCAGTGGTTCATATCAGTGATTGTCAACATTGGTGTAGGCAGGAGGACTTACACAACACAAACTCTGTTCTCTGGTCCCTCTGAAGCTTGTGCCACTTGTCAGTGAATGATCGATCCTCACGTGGGAAACCTGCTGCTCTTCTCTTCTCGGCAGGTCGAGTTGATCCATCCACGACAACTGGAAATTTCTCCAAAAAGTTGGAGAAAATCATTTTGGATGGACCTGGTACCGGCTGACTTGGCCCTGCAGTGTTATCATCTGATTGATCACTGGGGGAACTAGAAAACACAGTAGAATATGGGATTAAAATCTGATACTTTTCATATATACAGGAATTATACTATAGATTTATAACAATGTATTACACATTTATAACATACTAAACACACACAACACATATTTTTGATTAAAAAAAACAATGCACTAGTGATGAGAACAAAACACCTACTCATGCAGTAGCATCATCAGCTCAGCAGTCTGCGCCGTCTGCTCATGGTTGACCATCATATAGTGAGTATTGGCCACTTGGGTGGTGTGAGCCAGGTACTGGGCTACTTACTCCTTCTGTTGTGCAGTAAACTTATTGGCCAACTGGGTCTCTGCAGCCCTCCTCACTTCCTGGTTGGTGGCAGGTTGAAGGATAATATGACATGACAATTGGATTATAACTCTGTGAGAAGGGCCACATATGAGAGTTTTTATGAACATGTTGTTCATTTCTGTTAGTGAACATTAAAACATTGTAGACAAATGCATGAATCTGACAAAACAAAAATAAAACTTTTTAAATACTCAGATGACATGGCCTTGGTGGCACACATTACAGACATGCAAGCCCTGTCCCTTTACCAGCAGGAGGTCCACACCCTGGTCCACAAATTTATGGAGAGTTAACTGGAGCTCAACATAACAAAAACAAAAGAACTACGCTGTGGATCTTTTGGGAAAACCCCAGACCTGTTTGAACCCCTGCAGATCCATGGTCTGGGTGTGGAGCAGGTGTTGTCCTTTAAATATCTGGGGTTTCAGATGGACACCACTTTGTCCTTTGGGCCACATGTGGACTCAATTAATAAAAAAGCCCAGCAGTGCCTCCACTTGCTCAGAAAGCTGAGGTCTTTTAACATTAATAAGGACATTTTAACGCTCGTTTATAAATCACTCATTGAATCCATCCTCGCCTACAATATCTCCACCTGGTACAACTTCCTCCCAATCAAACATAAAACAAAACTCTCCTGAATAATAAATCAGGCCAGTAAAATCACCCAAACAACCCAATCCCCTCTGTCTGAACTGTACAGTCGTCGAGGGTGGCTTTCCTCATCACTGAGGACTCCTCCCATCCCCTGGATCAGTCCTTCATGCTGCTGCCATCAGGCAGATGCTACAGAACCCCCCTGGCCAGGAAGAACATTTACAAGAAATCATTCATCCCCTCTGCAATAGCTGCACTGTGTTTTTAGGGTTTTTAATTATTTTATGTGATTTTATTCCATTTTTATTAATGTGTATTAAATTGTGGCTGTGTTATTCAGGTTTTTAATTATTTTACGTGTGTCTATTAATTGTGGCAATGTGTTTTCATGGGGAGGGTGTTTTGAGAAGCCGTGACAAAGACGAATTTCTGTTTTTTATGTGGAACAGACAATAAAGTTATCTATCTATCTATCTATCTATCTATCTATCTATCTATCTATCTATCTATCTATCTATCTATCTATCTATCTATCTATCTATCTATCTATCTATCTATCTATCTATCTATCTATCTATCTATCTATCTATCTATCTATCTATCTATCTATCTATCTATCTATCTATCTATCTATCTATCTATCTATCTATCTATCTATCTATCTATCTATCTGTCTGTCTGTCTGTCTGTCTGTCTGTCTATCTATCTATCTATCTATCTATCTATCTATCTATCTATCTATCTGTCTGTCTATCTGTCTGTCTGTCTGTCTGTCTGTCTGTCTGTCTATCTATCATCTCTCTGTGTGCTCTCTGACACTATGGGGACCAAAATTCAGGACCCCACGAGGGTTAAATATAAATAAAGGTCCCCACTAGTAAAATAGAAATGATTTGGCCCTATAAATACATTAATTTCTTTGTTCAGGAAACCCCCATAAAGCATAAAGGAAACAGCGGCAAAGTGAAACATGTATTTTTCAAAGGTTTGAAGATTTTTTATTATTTATTTTTTCTGTATTTTTTAAAATTTGCTATTTATTATGTATTTATTTATTTTATAATGTTATATATATTTTTTAAACTATATTATTATTACTGTATTATTATTATTATTATTTTAGTTTTTAAATACTTTTCATTTATTAATTTGTTTTTTTTAAATAAGTTAGTTTAGTTTTCAAATTTTTATTATTATTTTTTATCCAAAAAAAACTGTTTACACTAGGCAACTTGATTACAAACTTGGTTCTCATGAGACATATAAACGAGTATGTGTGTGTGTGTGTGTGTGTGTGTGTGTGTGTGTGTGTGTGTGTGTGTAGTACTTCCACCACTCGGTCCAGGCTGGACTGCACCGGCGCACACGCCACTATTACTTCCACCACTTTACAGGGGAAGCAGAAGCCGAGCCGAGCCGAGCCGAACCGCGCCATGGCCCAGAGGCAGAGCCGTGCGCAGGGGCTGTAGATGCTGGACCGGGGACTCGTTCCTTCACGGACTATCTGTGTGTTTTTCCTGGGTGGAGGTGTCGTGGATCGGTCATGGTGTGCGCGCGGACCGGGGCCCGGGGCTGGGCACCTCTGGCTGCAGCCGTGCTCAGCCTTCTGCTGGCGGGGACGCACCAGAGCCCTGCCGGGCCCTCCAGGGGGACCGAGGTATGCCGGGACCGCCTCACCAACACACACACACACACACACTGACGTGGAGGAAGCGCGTGCCACACTCCATCTTTCCCGGTTCGAACGGTGCGTAATGGACGCACACGGAGCAGCCGGAGTTCGGACTGTCCGTGACGTTCCAACTGTTGCAACCGGTGCCAATGTAGGGAGCACTGCGGGGAACGGTTTCCCCTGTGGCCGTGGGAGCAGAATTGATCACACATTTAAACCCTCCATCCATAAGAAGCATGGTTAATCAGACTTATGAGATAAAAAGTGATAATTATGAGATAAAGGATTATAATTGTGCTAAAAAGTTACAATTATTAGATAAAAAGTCATAATGATTTTTTTTTTTTTAAAAAAAGTCAGAATGATAACATAAAAAGTCACAATTATAAGATAAAAAGTTACAACTAGAAAACTAGACCTCTGCCCAAACTGTTCCTCAGGTGATTGGAACAGATGTTCAACAGAAACTGAAGGAAGCGACAGTTGAACTATAGAACGGTCCAGAAGACTTTTAGTCCAGATCAAATAGTCTGTTCAGTCTATATTCACCTGTTACTGTTACTGCAGTCTACATTCATTCTATAGTCACCTGTTATTGTTACTACAGTCTACATTCAGTCTATATTCACCTTTTACACAGTAAATTTTGCAGTGTTAAATCAACACTTAGAGAGTTTATTTAACTTCTTCTAGAGTGTATTTGGTCCCATTGTCTCCAAATTAACACTGCAAAATCTACAGTGTACTATTACTCCAGTCTACATTCTGTCTATATTCACCTGTTACTTTTACTCCAGTCTAGATTCTGTCTATATTCACCTGTTACTGTTACTCCAGTCTAGATTCAGTCTATATTCACCTGTTACTTTTACTCCAGTCTAGATTCAGTCTATATTCACCTGTTACTCCATGGGTTTGTCTGGAGAATCCAAGTTGGAGAAGACGACAGTGTTTCCATGGTAACTAACAGTAACCTTTAACTTAAATCATTTATTGATCTATAGCAGTGCTCTCAAACTCATTTTCTTCATTTTCCACATTCAGTCTAATGTGACCTCCAATGGGTCAGACCAGTAAAATGATGGTGTGAGCACAGGTGAATCCACCTGCTTGGCATTGTTGCCTGTCGCGCCTCCAACAGCGCCATTGTGCAGGCTGCAGGGTCATGAGCCAGGAGCCACCCTTCTCAGATGTTTCGCCCCATTATTCCCGGAATGTCTCTGGGAGGTGGGGTAGCAGTAGGGACGTCTCCCTACCACTCCCTGCAGCCTGCCTAGTATCCTTCTTTCGCTCATGCTTTGTCTTTCCTCCGGAGCCAGAGCCAGAGCCAGAGCCAAAATCTTCCTTGCTCTGCCTCCTCTGCCAGGTCACGCATGGCCTGCTTCCTTTTGTGGCCTGTTACCCCCATAGTCTTCTGGAGTCTCTGAGTGGATGGTCCAGTGAAACCGCTGCCCCCGATTTCGACGGGAAAAATTAATGACCTCCACCCAGCTTGTGTACACGCAGCTGACAGTTGTGTGTACCTCTCCTTGTTTTGCTCATGTGCAGCCTCTACCTCTTCTTCCCATGATACAGTGAGTTCTACCATAATGACTGTTCTGGCAGGAACTGACCAGAGCACTATGTCTGGGCGCAATGCTGTTGTGGTGATTGCTGTAGCGAATTTCAGCCACTCACCTCCTACCATCAGGAGGGATGGCTCAGTCTGAGTGCAGCACTGCGCCTCTCTCTCTTGTCTGAGAAACTGGATCCACCTCTGGGTTGTAGATTTGCAAGTCTTGTTTGCTTCCAGCCTACAGGTTTCCAGAATCTCAGCCAGCTTGCCCAGGACCGTGTCATGCCACCATCTGTACCTGCCCTGTGTCAGTGAAGACTTGCAAACTGAGAGGATGTGCTTCAGGGTTGGGTTTCGAAGGCTGCAGAGCTGACAGGTTCCTCTGAGCTGTACCAGATGGATAGGTTCCGGGGGCAAGGGAATAGGTTGTATGTGGACCTGATCTGGAAATTCAATCTGGCCTGAGGTTATGGTCCTAGTGGTCACGGCCTCCCAAATGGTCCACCTGTTGGTGCTGACTTACAGCTGTGATCTTGTAGCCTTCTGCTTCCACCCTGGCAACTTCAGAAATGAAAAGATCTTTCTTCTCCTTTGCTGTTGCTTTAGACCACCTCTTAGGTGCTGTTCCCCATCCTAGGCCTTCCCTACCCTGTTGTGTGAAACCAACAACTTCCTGGTGTTTTAGCTGACTCATGGCTTGGTCTACAGCCAGAGTGGCATTCCATTTGCATCATGTTTGAACCTGGGAATTGGCAGTTTGGATAGCCTGGTCCAGCTCAAACAGGAGCCTCACCTTCTCCTTCTTGTACCCCAGGCTGATGGACTGCGTTGGCAGCTGTTAAATGTTCTTCCCAAAGAGTGCTGTGTTTGAAAGGCATTGGCTGAGCCATTTCTGAATAAAGCTGTTGGCTTCTGACTCCAGTTTCTGGATAGTTAACCAGGTGATGTCACTTAGTTTGAGAAGCCACATAAGGCATTGGTATAGAGTGAACTGATAACACTAGACCTTGAATTTCCCTGGCAAGGGGGACTGGTCGATCTTCTGCAGGCCAGTTTGGAGTTTGGTTAGGACCATCTGTGCCATGTTCTTGTCTGACAATTCAACTGTGTAGAGTCTGGCTAGGCTTTTCAAAGGTTCTTCTACCAAGGGGGGGATTCTTTTGCCATTCACATTAAAGGAGATGTTATCATTCCTCGCACCTTTCTGGATTGACAGGCTGCAAGACTTTGCAGGCTTGATCTGCCCATGCTATCAGCTCCTCCAGTCATTTTAGGATTCTGGATGCGCAGGCTGCTGTTTGGAGGAGAGTAGTCAGGTCGTCCATGTAGGTCCATATGGCAGGAAGTCTTTGGTCTGTCGGTGCTCTTATACCTCGGTCTTCCACCCACCAGGATTATCTCAAATGCAGCTGTGAAGAGGATAGGGGGGATGGAGAATCCCAAAGCTATGCCCTTCTTGAGCCGATGCCAGCTGCTGGAGATGTCCCGGGTTGTGTAGCAGACGTGCAGATTGTTAAAGTAGCATCTCACTAGGTCCTGGATAGGTGGTGGGATGTAAAAGAGGTTGAGTGCATATGAGATGAGTTGGTGGGGAACTGAGGCGAAGGCGTTCTCAAGGTTTAGCCAAACAATATGGAGGTCCAACTTGCTGCGTTTGGCTGTCTGGATTTGTTCCTAGATCACTGCGGAGTGTTCCAGTGGGCGGCTGTGGCTCAGTTGGTAGCCAGTTGGTCACCCAATGACCGAGAGGTTGGTGGTTCGCGTCCCGGCTCTGGCTGTCCACATGTCAAAGTGTCCTTGGGCAAGTCACTGAACCCTGACTTAGGCCCCCAGTAGGACTTACCATAGACCTTAGAAACCTACTGGTGTATGAGTGTGTGTGTGAATGGGTGAATGAGAGGCTAATGTAAAGCGCTTTGAGCACCATGAAGGTGGAAAAGCGCTATATAAATGCAGTCCATTTACCATTCCACGCAGCTTGGGAACCTTGGGATTCCTGCCTTCTGACATCTGGTATCAATGTAGTTATTCGCCAGAAGGTTGCTTGTAATGCGTTTGGCCAGGACTGAGAAGGTTTTCCCTCCATGTTCAACACTGCGATGTCTGTAAACTGCTTGATGTTCCGGGAGTCTTTCTCCTTTGGGATGAAGGTTGTGACTAAGGCTGCAACGATTCGTCGACGTTGTCGACAAAAATCGATAATAGAAATAGTCGACAATGAATTTCATTGTCGACGAGTCGCGCATGCGCAGTAGCGTCTGAGTGTCTCACTTTAACGTAAACAAACATGGCGGCGTCCAGCACATTCGCTCCGCGTACCAAAACTTCTAAAGTTTGGGAACATTTTAGCTTGGATAAGGCAAATAAAAAGATTACTTGCAAGGTTTGCAAAGCAGACCTTGCGTATCACGGCAGCACCTCGGTGATGCACGAACATTTACGGAGAAAGCATGTCGGGCATTTGAACGAAACGGAGTCTGATTCAAGTAACATTCCCGCTAATACGTTTTGTTTTCGGTTTACATTTTCTAAGCGTTTTTTCGCTTTAAATAGAGCTTTAACGTAACACCTGACAAACGTATTTTAAATTAAATGCATGCAGCCCAAAGAAGAGACTTAATATTTGTTTTATTTACTGTTTTACTGCTGCTGATGTGCCTGTCCTTGGTTTACAGGAAAAAATGTTTACTTGATTTAAATTAATTATTTATTTTTTATAAAACACATTTGCCTGTCCTTGAAAAATGGACAGAGGTTTATTTATTTTTCGATTTATGTACTGACTGAGCACTGTGCCTATTACTTTTTGTATGATTCAGCAGCAAAGTTGAATAAAAAGATGCATTTTTCATTGAAGTACCCATCATTATTGTGTTTATTATCATCTGCCACATAATTAAAGCAACGTCATGCTAAATTTAAGAAAAAATTAATTAGTCGACAACTAGTCGACGAATCGTTTCAATAGTCGGTGACTAGTCGACTATTAAAATAGTCGTTAGTTGCAGCCCTAGTTGTGACTGCTTTGTACCACCATGAGCCTCCATAGCAACTTGAGGAGTCCAGGGCAGTTCTTGTACACCTTGTAAGGCACTCCATTTGGTCCTGATGCTGATGCTGCTCTTGCATGTTTCATGGCCTGTCTGACTTCTGGCCACTTCGGTGGTGTTTTGTCAAATTTTGTAGAGGGTTCAGGTGGGTGGGGTACATGGCTCGGCTCCCTTCCATCACTTCGTCAGGAGATAGCCATCTTTAACCAGTTGGAGAATTTCCCTTTCATTCATTCATTCATTATCTGAACCCGCTTTATCCTCACTAGGGTTGCGGGGGTCACTGGGGGCCTAATCCAGCTACAATGGGCGAAGGTGGGGTACACCCTGTATGAGACGCCAGTTCATCGCAGGGCTGACATATATAGACAAGCAATCACTCTCACATTCACAGATTAACCAATCAGTGCATGTGTTTGGATGGTGGGAGTGCCCGGCGAAAACCCACACGGACACGGGGAGGACATGCAAACTCCACACAGAAAGGTCTGGTGTGGGATTCGAACCAGGGTCCTTCTTGCTGTGAGGCACGAGTGCTAACCACTGCGCCACCGTGCCGCCCAGGCACTGCATGAGAAAGTCACCTTTAAAAATATATATGTAAATATATAAAAACTGAATAAATAAATATTTTCCAGTGTAGCTTAACTTTTTATCAGTCATTGGTTGGTTGATTCAGTGCATTAATGGCCTGAGGAACAAAAGAGAACTTGTATCATTTGCACTTTGCCCTTGGTAACCGTGGTAACCTCTACTTCCAACCAAATGGAAGAAGAACAAACTCCTCCAGCAGGGGCTGGTCACATCATCTTCATCCATGACCTTTAACCTATTTGAAACGCTCCTTCACCAGTGGTGGAAGTAACTAAGTAAAAGTACTTCATTAACTGTATTTAACTACAGTTTTTAGGTATATGTACTTTACTTGAGTATTTATTTTTCTGACAACTTTTCACTTTATACTCCCTACATTTTTGTATAAATATCTGTACTTTATACTCATCCATAGCAAAAACTAAGGCAGTTTTACTTTTTACTTTATTACAGTTCCGAATTTGTACTTTTTTACTTTAACTTCAGTAAAGTAATTGAATCAATAGTTTTACTTTTACCAGAGTATTTTCTCACACCAGACTACACTGGCTCAGTTTTGTAGTTCTTTAAGTGTAGGCAGAGCAGAAGTGTCCTAGTGTCAGTGCATGTCCACATGTTCTGAAGCTCTGAGCACAGAGGAAGTAAATCTACTGCAGATGATGTTCCACCAAAATGACCCGGAACACAGAGTGTGGAGGACCAGAAAGTCCAGAGTTCTGTTTTAAAACCACTTCATCTCTGCTCAACTCCCTTCAGGATCCTCTTGGATTACTCCTCAGACACATAGTGATAAAACAGTGTTTGGAAAGTTTCACTCACTATGTTTATATGGACTTAGAGAAATGTGACTTATTGCCTTAGTTCAGTTAATATCTTTAGTTTTCAAAGCCTTAGTTTAACTGTAGCTTAACCCAAACTATTGCTTCTAGACAGTGATGGTAGGGCTGACCCGAAGTGAGTGGGCACATGCGGTCACCAGCGGTCATCTACAGTTGCAGGTCATTTAAAAATATTTTTAATGATATTGGGGCCATTTGTCGTTTGAGATAAACATTAAAATAACCTGGTAAATAATTGTAATTTAAATATTAGGTACAATTTTCTATTATTAATACATACACTTTATTAACTGAATTTCCATGAAGTTTACAATGTCAGAAGTATCCTACGATATGGAGGGGGCAAGAGAGAAAATAAAGCTGGGAGAGTGGAAGCTCCAGAAACATACAAACAACTAATATTCAAAGAGTGCCTAATCTCGCTCCTATTTTGGGACAATCTCACGTTTCTATGACAACCTGTTTTTGAATTAGACAGAGGTTTTAAAAGTACTCACCATCTGTACTTAAGTAGAAGTACAGCTACTTGTGTGGAAAAAATACTCTGGTAAAAGTAGAAGTATTGATTCAACTCCTCTACTTAAGTAAAATTTAAAAAGTACAATTTCTGAATTGTAATAAAGTACAAAAGTAAAAAAAGTAAAATTAATGCAATAATACTTATTTAACCAGGAAAAATCTGAAAAGTTTCAAAAGTATCCAAACTGAAGCCTTTAAAAGTGAGTTACTGTCTAGAAATTGTCTTTGATCAGTTAAAGTTACTCAGTTTTATGGGTATGGGCAAGAAATTTAGGATAAATCGTTTGGTACCAATTTGAAAGTTCTGTGACCCTCCGTTCTTGAATTATAACTGATAATGTGATTTTGACCTTTTAGTTAATTGTGACCTTGACCTTTGACCTTTATTCAAATGGATCATTGTACCTGATGCGCATTAGCTACATATATATGCACATGTAATTTCATGGTGATATCTCAAGTATTATAGCATGAAATGTCTCTGCGGACACACAGACAGACACACACACTGATTACAATAAACATGGCTGTTGGTCCATATCTTCATAGTTGTGGTCCATATAAAAGTGAGTTAGTGTGTAGATGATGTGTTTGATCAGGTCACAGTTACTCAGTTGAAAAAATTTAAAAAATATGAAATATAAAAATTACCAAAAAAAGGTCACAAAGTAAATGGTAAATGGTCTGCATTTATATAGCGCTTTACATTAGCCTCTCCTTCACCCATTCACACACACACTCATACACCAGTAGGTTTCTAAGGTCTAAGGTCAGTCCTACTGGGGGCCTAAGCCAGGGTTCAGTGTCTTGCCCAAGGACACTTCGACATGTGGACAGCCAGAGCCAGGACGCAAACCGGCAACCTCTCGGTCATTGAGTCACTCACCAACTGAGCCACAGCCGCCCGGTCATCATGAGATTAAAATATGAGATAAAAAAGTGCACAATACTAAGATAAAAAGTCAAAAATATGAGATAATAGTCATATAACTATTAACTATAACTACATATGAAGTCGCAGTTTCTCTGCTCCACTGATTTTCCCTCTGAAGTGACTGATTTTTCATACTGTCACATCTGTTTAGTTTGAAAATTACTGAGTCTATTCTGAGAATGTAAAGAGTATAATGTACAGATATTTATGAACAAATTTAGGGAGTAAAAGTAAAAATTCCCAGAAAAATAAATACTCTAGTAAAGTACAGATACCTAAAAAAATCTACTTAAGTACAGTAATGAAGTACTTTTACTTAGTTACTTCCATGTCTGACAGGAAGAACTGTATAAAACAGGGACGTGTGTGTAGAATAGAAGCCAGAGTGGTGTTTAAAGGAACAGCAGAAAATGTCTTCACGTGGTTCTGCAGTGGAGGACTCTGTGCCAGACTCACATCACTGTTTGGCTCAGGAAGTCTAGGAAGTTGTGTGTGTTTGTCTGGACTGGGTGAAGCTGGAACAGGAAACAGCCAACTGGGCACAGAAAGCAGATGGAGCGACTCCTCTGCACTCCCAGTCTCCATCTGGAGGAACAGCATCCGCTCCCTGAGGAGGAGGCGCCAGGAGGAGGAGGAGCCGGTTTATGGTCCATTCTGCTGTGGGTTTAAGACACAGACTGATGAATGTAGCAGAGACACAGACAGTCACACAACCCAAACCTGCTGCAGCAAAACAATAAAGGACAACTGCCTCGCTACTGAAGCACACTGTACTCAGAATGACCTGGGCATGGGTTAGGGTTCAGGTTATGGTTATGGGTTAGGGGATAGGGTTAAGGACTAGAGATATGGGTTAGGGCTAGAGGTTAGGGTTAGGGATTCATTCAATTTTATTTATAGAACCCCAAATCACTGGCGCGGTGGTGCAGTGTTTAGCACACGTGCGTCACAGCAAGAAGGACCCTGGTTCGAATCCCACAACAGACTTTTCTGTGTTAAGTTTGCATGTTCTCCTTGTGTCTGCCTGGGTTTTCTCCAGGTACTGTGGTTTCCTCCCACCATCCAAACACATGCACTGATAGGTTAACTGGTTAATCTAAGTTGTCCATAGGTGTGAATGTGACAGTGATTGTTTGTCTATATATGTTCAGCCCTGAGATGAACTGGAGACTCATACAGGGTGTACCTCGCCTTCACCCATTGTAGCTGGATTAGGCCCCCAGTGACCCCTGTGACCCTAGTGAGGATAAAGTGGGTTCAGATGACGAGATGAGCCCCAAATCACAACAACGTCATCTCACAGAGCTTTATAGGGTTGATTGGACAGAACAATCAATTACAGAAATAGATGAAGTCCCAAGCATCCCCTGTCCTTAGACCCTCCTTCTCGGCAAGAAAAAACTCCAAAACTCAGTGGGAAAAAATAAATCTTGGGGAGAACCACAATGAAGGACAGACCCACTCCCATGGACGGACAGGCTATAGATGAACGTTCATTTGTAGATGAGGATAAAAGGTCTGGGTTAGGCTAACATACAGTTGTATTGTATAGAACCATTATGTCAATGCTACAAAAAGTATAAACATGTTGATTAATAAATCGTAAATCTTTTATAAATGTTTTCAACCTTTGTGGTGCTCAAAGTGCTTTACATTAGCCTCACACTCACACACCAGTAGGTGCTGCTGCTATGCAAGTTTCTGCCAGAGTTACTGGGAGAATAGTTTAGGGTTCACTGTCTTGCTGAAGGACACATGTGCACAGCCACAGGTGGGATGCGAACCACCGGACAACCAGCTCTACCAACTGAGCCACAGCCGCCCAGGAACATGGATGACCAGTGGTGATTATTTAATCTCCTCAGTTCAGCAGATGATTAGGATAATCCAATACAACTTAATGCTAGCATCAGCTAATGTAGCAGTGTGATGCTAAAGGTTTGGGTGTGAGGTGAAAGTGAGTAGAAGTTGTGACAGAAGCCTCAGATGGTTTTGTAAGTGTCATTTCTTCACTCTAACTACAGTTAGGGAAAAACAGGCAGACAGTAACACAGTAATAATAATTTGGTCTGTTAAAAAAGATAAGAAATGGAGGCAGATGTTTAGATAAGTTTATTTGGTCTGTTAAAAGAGAGGAGATGGAAGCTGGGTCGTTCAGCCTCTGCTGAATGTAACAGCTGTTTATAGGGTATAGGTAGAGTCATGTTCTATAACACTCATGCACACTTTATTTTGAAGTCATTTTGTGCATCACCCTGTTTGTTTTGAATTTGATGCAAATTGTTATGCATTACAATATGCGATTAATTTGTGATTAATCGCGATTAAATATTTCAAGCGATTAACAGCCCTAATATATATATATATATATATATATATATATATATATATATATATATATATATATATATATATATGTATATATATGGTGGGGGGTTTTGAACATCACCATTCAAGTCTGCCAGGGTCCACTGACTTTGCTGCCTGTGTGTGTTCCGGCCCCATGGGGCTGGGATCCCACCTCAGCCTTGCGCACGCCTGACACCACTTTTATTACACCGTGTGGTTTCTGGGAGAACCTCTGACTCACATGTGCATTAGACTCCCGTGTTTCAAGATGGCTTGGGTGGGGTGCCGACATCGCAGCTGACCCCTGATGCCTATAGCTACGTGGGCCGGCCCCTGCCCTGGCTACATGACGCGGTTGGCGTGCCGGGTGGAAAAGGGGTCCCATCCCTCCCGAGGCCTGGCGTCCAGAGCCGTTAGCCACCTTCACCCCCGAACCATTCCTGGCCGACCCAGAGCCATCTGCGGTGCACTGCCGCAGAAGAAATGCACCCAGTGGGGACACAAGCCAGACCCCGGGGGAGGTCCCACGAGGGGATTCTCTCAGCGGCTGACCCAGACCTGCTGAGGTTGCGGTGGGTGTGTGCGTGTGCATGAGAGTGTGTGTGTGGGTGCGTGTGTGTGAGAGAGTGTGTGTGTGTATTCCTATCTTTATGGGGACATTGATATATTTACACAACCAACCCATGGGGACCAAAATTCAGGTCCCCATGAGGGTTAAATATAAATTAAGGTTCCCATTAGTAAAATAGAAATGGGGCCCTATAAATACATGAATTTATTTTTTTCTGAAAGTCCTCGTAAAACACGAGGGAAACAGGTGCAAAGTGAAACATGTTTTTCAAAGGTTTGAAGATGAGTTTATTTAAAATAATAAGAAATTCATTTTTATGCATTTTTGAAATATATGTATTTATTTATTTTATTATGACTTTATATTTTAATATTATTGTTTTAATTAATTATTTAGTTAGTTAGTTTTAGTTAGTTTTAGATATTATTAATATTTTATTTTTTTATTTATTTATTCATCAATTTTTAAAATTAAATTTTCTAGATTGTTTTTATTTAAAAAATGGTCCTCATGAGACATGTAAACATGTATGTGTGTGTCTGTATGTGTGTGTGTGTGGACATGCTCATTCAGAAACAGGTGCACAGGCAGTGGCTCCATGATACTCCACTTCTTCCATCGTCCAACAGCATCTGGAACATGTTGTGTGCAGTAGAATCAGGGGCTGGTGTCCAAACACACACTCTGACAACCATGTCTACTTAAAATGACTTGTATGAAGTTATATAAAGGTGAATAATGATTTGAGGAGCCAGACATTTTCAGCCAAAGCATTTGTGAGCCAGGAAAATATGCTTATTAGAGATTTAGATGAAATTGTACTACTTTAAAGTCTTTGTAGCTTCAAATAAAGAGGTGAACTAATGGAAAACAGCCAGTGGAGCTGAGCCTGGAGTGGAGGATTAGGATTCACATTAACTCTGAACATCAGTCATTAACTAAACACTTTTTACTTTTATTATCTGTTACAAATAACCACAGCACTGGTGGTTGTGAAGAAGTCTGCTTCATCTGACATAATATTAATAAGAATAATCATCAACGTCTTCATAATAGGGCTGTCAAATGATTAACATTTTAATCACATTAATCATAGGGTTACTTTAGAATCATTTTCTTTAATCATCATGATTAAAAACACTGTTTTATCTGGGGTTTTTTTACTCAAATTTCCCACCAAATACACTAAGAAAAATACAAAACATGAATCTAAAATCCAGTAAAATTCACACATGTGAACATGTGTATAACATGTCACATGTGTTTGTGTCTTTGCTCGTGGAATTAACAAAGATCCTCTAACAAAGTGACAGGATTAAATAGAATAGCACTCAGAGCGCAGACTTTTTTATAATGTATAGAAATGTATATAAATATCTGTACTTTATACTCTTTACATTTATATAAATATATGTACTTTATACTCTTTACATTTATATAAATATATGTACTTTATACTCTTTACATTTATATAAATATCTGTACTTTATACTCTTTACATTTATATAAATATATGTACTTTATACTCTTTACATTTATATAAATATATGTACTTTATACTCTTTACATTTATATAAATATATGTACTTTATACTCTTTACATTTATATAAATATCTGTACTTTATACTCTTTACATTTATATAAATATCTGTACTTTATACTCTTTACATTTATATAAATATCTGTACTTTATACTCTTTACATTTATATAAATATATGTACTTTATACTCTTTACATTTATATAAATATATGTACTTTATACTCTTTACATTTATATAAATATCTGTACTTTATACTCTTTACATTTATATAAATATCTGTACTTTATACTCTTTACATTTATATAAATATCTGTACTTTATACTCTTTACATTTATATAAATATCTGTACTTTATACTCTTTATATTTATTTAAATATCTGTACTTTATACTCTTTACATTTATATAAATATCTGCATTTTATACTCTGGTGCAGCAGTAGATCCAAACACATGCACTGATAGGACGGCCCCCTTTAAAAAACAGATCATTGATCTCAAAGGGACACACCTGGGTAAATACATTTAAAAAATCTAATTAAATTTTTCTGAGCTCATATTAACAGCTGAGTTTAGTTGGAAAAGTGAAGTTTGTGCCGAGATGTCCCCACATGTTGGGTTAATTAAAGTTTAATTAATTCAAGGTTTTTCTTTGTCCAAGGAAGAAGCTTACACCACGGCGTTGCTCATCGGGATCCGCAAAGAGGCGCGTTCACAAGTGCTGCACCTGTCCAGAAACAAGCGTTACACCCTGACTCCAGAGCAGCTGAAGTGGGACAAGTTCAAGATGACATACAAGTAGGACTACAACTATTGATTATTTCTAGAATACATGATTCTGATCAGGTTTACATCAATTAATTGAGTAATCAGTTAAATAAAATGTTTGTTTTGTTTTTGTAACTAGATGAATCATCCATGGGGATGGCAGAAGGCTGAGGTGTTTTGGATGAACATGAATGTAGCCTAATATTTGTTAAAAATAATTACAGTAAAGGCTACATTCTAACACGCACTAGTATTGATCAGCTAGAAAAACATGAACTGCTTAAGTCAGAGGTCATGACCTTTAACACCCAAAGAGGTATTTGAACTCGGTTTCCACGGAAAAGCAAACACCGGAAGCCGCAAATACGTTTTAAAATCTAAACTTAAACAAACAAAAAAAACCCCACATTTATTAAGAAGAAAGAAGAAAGGGAAAAAAACATTTTTTTTTTAAATACAAGAACTTCCCTTTCATGTTTGGGGATTCACCTCAGTCAGACACTTATTAGTTTGAAGATGTTCTATCTGATCTAAAATGAACAGAACCCTGTACATATTACTGTTTCTTACATTTACACTAGTGTGGGGAAAAGCAAAGACACTCCGAACCCAGTTAACCTTTGACCCTGTGGGATATATATATATATATATATATATATATATATATATATATATATATATATATATATATATATATATATATATATATATATATATATATATATATATATATATATATATATATATATATATATATATATGTACATTTTGTATGAAATATGTGTTAAAAGTAAAAGAAAATAAAAACATTTATAACCATTAAAATGAACAAGACATACAAATCATTGACATACCATTGTGGTCAGTGCTTTTTGTCCGTTTGGGTCCACTTTCACCTTCAGCAGTATTTGTTGACGGACCGGGAATCACTTTCTTTGGGCCCATGATGAATAACAAATAATAAAGTTGTAATGAGCACACTGGAAAAACTCACCAAACAACAGTAAAGGTGCTTCCACACTGACCACACTAAGAACTGTGTCACCAATGAGGGTCCAAGACACATGAAAAGCATCATGGGTAGTTCCCTCCTAGCCAATGGGAGGCCAGCAGGGTGTTGGGAGATAGCCAATGGGAAAACAACTCTATTAAATAGCAAATATGCTCTGTACAAGTGTATGTTATGTACGTATTAAGTACAGTACTGTGTTTACATTTTGGGGGTTCGTTTAATAACTTGAATTTTCTTTCATAGTCAGAGACGAAAATTTTACGTAAAGGCATTTCGTAACTTGGATTATTCATTAGTTGGGTCGTTCGTAAATTGAGGTATTACTGTATATAATGCAGTACTACCTCTACAGTATTATTGTTCTCTGTGCTGGTTCTCCTGTGTTCTTTAACCCTTTCATACATTCCTGTGTGAACAGGTTACTGTCCTTTCCTACGAACCTCATCAATGCCAGTGACACTCGCAGAGGCATGGCCAAAGCCTTCAGCATGTGGAGTGATGTGTCTCCGTTCAGTTTCAGGGAGGTTCCAGCGGACCAGGACGCCGACATAAAGATCGGTGGGTTCTGCGCACATGTCTCACGTGTTCTCTGTTCGTGTCATTTTCAGCAGAACGTCATTAAATCACACTTAATGAGCAGGTTCACATCAGAAGGAACTGAACAGGTTTTGAACAGGTTCCATTCATGTCAGAACCTAGGGAACATATGTAAGAACCTGAGGAATGTGTGTCAGAACCCCAGGAACTTGTGTTCTTTATTATCATTTTGGGTCCAGAGTCCAGGATCTGATGTAAACAGAACCCTGTGTGTGTGTGTGTGCGTGTGTGTTGTGCATGTACTTGTATTCCTATCTTTATGGGGACATTGATATGTTTACACCATGGGGACCTCTGACACTATGGGGACCAAAATTCAGGTCCCCACAGAGGTTAAATATAAATAAAGGTCCCCACTAGTAGAATAGAAATGAAGTGGCCCCTATAAATACATTAATTGTTTTTTTTTCCAGAAGTTCTCATAAACATGAGAGAAACAAGTGCAAAGCGAAACATGTATTTTTCAAAGGTTTGAAGTAGAGCCCTACATACCCAACGCAAATCACTGTGGTGCAGGACAAATTTTAAAATCTCACTGCGGGCAGAAGGAGGAGTGCACATTACATGAGTGGTGATAAGCTGCAGTCCCACAAAATAAAAACATGTTTAAAATAAAAGCTATAAATGATTCATTGTGACTATTATAAATACATGATATGGGGGGAGGTCCCATGAGGGGATCCTTCCAGCACTGAGCAGCCGACCCTGTGACCAGCTGAGGTTAAATCCCCCGGACGGACTACAAGGTCCTCCATTAAGGTGGGCTGCTTGTTGACTATTGTTCTCCTGTCAGTATTTAGCCTTAGTTTGGCACCAGCTGCTGCATTCCCAAACTACCTGACTCCATCACTGGTCTCAAGCTGAGCTGAGCCTTGATCTGAAGGACTCAGGCCCCCGAGTGAAAACGGGCAAGTGGTCTTCTGTTTCAACTCCTGTGGGACTTGTGGGCGGGAGTGGGACCAGGTGCGGTCAGGAACGGGACTGAAAATCCTAATGCTGCAGGACTGGAAATTGTGTCCCATGCAGACCTCTAGTTTGAGGATGTTTACTTTTTTTCATTATTTATTATTTTTATATATATTTTTTTGTGTATTTAAACAATTTGTTTTCAATATTTGTTTTTTTTTTATTATTGTATTTTTTTTAATTTATTCCTTAATTTTTCCCCTTTAATATTAATATTAATTATTTATTCATTTATTTATTTTTATAAAAAAGGTACACTCGCTACCAAATGGCTACTTCATTGCAAACTTGGTCCTCATGAGACATGGAAACCAGTATATATATATATATATATATATATATATATATATATATATGTGTGTGTGTGTGTGTGTGTAGGTTTCTACCCAGTCAACCACACAGACTGTCTACAGTCTCACCTCCACCACTGTTTCGACGGCATCACAGGAGAACTGGCTCACGCCTTCTTCCCCCCGACAGGAGAGATCCACTTTGACGACCATGAATACTGGATTCTGGGAAACATGCGCTTCAGCTGGAAGAAAGGCATGTGTTTATACTCAACCCCCACCCCCACCCCTGGAATCCATTTAACACTTAAACACCCACATCTACTTCTGCATCACTTCACACTTCAGTTCTTCTCTAATTGGAACTTTTCTCAACTGATTTATGACCATTTATTCAAACAGCCTCAATATTCTACCTTTTTCAATAGAAATAAAGTCATATCTCAACTTACGAAAGACCCAGCTAACGAATAACGAAAGTGAAAAAAACCTTTACATCAATTTTTTTTATCTCTGACTACAAAAGAAAATGTAATTTACGAAACAAAACCCTGAGACCTAAATACAATACTGTACGTAAACACTACGGATGGGACATAATTTTTGAATATTCGAATGTTCATGACAAGCTCGAATATAGAAGACTAATTTTAAATGCTGCATTACTTGTATTGCATTTCACTTGGAAAGAATGCCCTTGTTGTCAGCGGATTAAAGGCGTTTGGGTCTTTAACGGTTCAGTTGGACTCAATCATCAGCGTAGTCTTCATTACAGGTGTTTGGTTGACGGATCTGGTTCACGTAGCAACTCATGAAATTGGCCACGTCCTGGGACTCATGCACTCCATGGACCCTAAAGCAATAATGCACCTGAACGCAACGCTGACGGGACGTAAACGCATCACTCAGGATGAAGTGTGGGGTCTGCATCGCCTCTACGGTATGTTACTGGACCACTGAACACAACACACACTGAGACACTAAGACATGGGTCACAGGTCAACAGGTCATCAGGTCACCGGTCAACAAGTCACATGTCTTCAGGTAACAGGTCATCAGGTCACAGGTCAACAAGTCAAGAGTCACAGGTCTTCATGTCACAGGTCACAGATTAACAATTCAATAGGTCATCAGCTTTGAACCAGTTCAATATGGTGGCATAAAAAGCTGAGTGATGTATATTAAAAAACACTACCATAATTAAAATAAAAGGCTAATGTGATGCAAATAAAAGGCTAATGTGACGCAAATAAAAGGCTAACGTGATGCAAATAAAAGGCTAACGTGATGCAAATAAAAGGCTAACATGATGCAAATAAAAGGCTAATATGACGCAAATAAAAGGCTAATGTGACGCAAATAAAAGGCTAACGTGACGCAAATAAAAGGCTAATGTGACGCAAATAAAAGGCTAACGTGACGCAAATAAAAGGCGAACATGACACAAATAAAAGGCTAACATGATGCAAATAAAAGGCTAACATGATGCACATAAAAGGCTAATGTGACGCAAATAAAAGGCTAACATGATGCAAATAAAAGGCTAACATGATGCACATAAAAGGCTAATGTGACGCAAATAATAGGCTAATATGATGCAAATAATAGGCTAACATGATGCAAATAAAAGGCTAACACAGTCTAAATAAAGGGCTACGTCACTGTTCACTCTTATTGTAGCAATCAAATAAAACTGGAATGTGGCAAAGATAAAAAAACAAAACAAAAAAACATCCATTGTAGCCGAGGCAACAATGGATGTACGGAGACATTTGAAACATTTGGAACATTCGGCACAAGCAGCCTCAGTAGCAGTCAGGCAGTAGGGAAATGGTTTAAAATATTTACCTGGGGATAACAAGTCATTATTTGGTATGAATTTAATTTTCGGGACATGTACTGCCAGATTTGGAATTCGGGACAACAGCTTAGAATTCAGGACTTTCCCGAATTTTTTGGGACATCTTGTCACCTTAATATAACTATCTGTACTACAGATAGTTATATTATGTTACTCCTTACATTTATATACATTTCTGTACCTTATACTCTTTGTATATAAACAGTACGGCAGTGTGTACTGTACTCACATGGACCAGTCATCCAAACAGCACACAGCTGATTTCTGCCTATAGCTGTTTGTGTCTAACCCTAACCCTGGTTCTGGTCCAGACCTTGGTGGACCCCAGTGTAGGTATTAGGCGACGTGGCATTAATAAAGTGAGTAGAGCATTCATGAGTCAGTGTGTTTTACAGTGAGTCATTTTCACTGGAACCAGAACCACAGCCACAGTCCAGATTCTTCTGCTGCTGTGTGATTCTCCTGCTCCCCCCACTCCCCGTCTCCCCCTCTACCCCCACTCCCTCTCCCACAGGATGTTTGGACCGGTTATTTATCTGTCCAGCCTGGGCTCGGAAAGGCTACTGTGACAGCAAACGTAAGCTGATGCAGAAGCACTGCCCCTCCAGCTGTGACTTCTGTTATGGTAAGAAACACACACGCACAGACAGACAGACACACACACACACACAGACAAACAGACAGACACACACACACACACACACACACACAGACAAACAGACACACACACGCACAGACATACACACATGCACACAGACAGACACACACACACACACACACACAGACAAACAGACACACACACACACACACACACACACACACAGACAAACAGACACACACACACACACACACACACACACACAGACAAACAGACACACACATGCACACAGACACACACACACACACAGACAAACAGACACACACACACACACACACACACACACACACACACACACAGACAAACAGACACACACACACACACACACATGCAGAACCCAGTCCATCAGTTGAGCAGCTGCAGGAAGGGGACTTCCTGTTAACTGTACTCTGTCTGTGATTGGACATTTGGTGTTTGTGACCTTTGACCCTGACTCTGCTGGACCTCCACCATCAGAACCAGAACATGTTCACTCCAGTGTCACTGGGTTAGATTTTAGAACATGTGTCATTTCTATTTTTATACATTTTCTTCACAGTTCTGTCATGGAGTATGGACTGGTTATCAACAGTGTTGGGCATAAAAAGTAATGAGTTAGAATTACTAGTTACTTGTCTGAAAAAGTAACTGAGTTACTAACTGAGTTACTCTACTATAAAAGTAACTAGTTACCAGTAAAAGTAACTCTTATGTTTCTGCCCCCTGCTACCCCCCCCCCCCCCCCCCCCACCTTCTCAAACCATGTTTCAAAAACCAGATGCATAGAGCAGGACAACAACAGCAAAGGTACCATTACAGAATAGGGAATTAAAGGTGGGGTGGGAGATCTTTTTTGGAAAATGTTTTACCATATTGCTTTAAAACCTCTTCATGATCCCATATCACGCACTGAAATAGAATGTTTGCAAAAAAACCTGAAATGTTTTAGTGGAGCCTCGAGGGTGGAACCAGAGGGAAACTCTGGCCAATCATTGTACTGATTATCTTTACACTGATTGATTTGATGATACGTCCATCAAATATCAGTCCACCCCCCATCCCTCCACCCCCCCCCCTTCTGCGCATTCTCATAAACATCTATGGTGGAAAAGACGACAACCGGCAGCAAAACCAAAGTAAAAACTGTGTTTGAAAAAGCTACGGCCATGAGGAAGCTGAGCGAAGAACAGGACAAGAGTGGGAATCGCTACAGCTTTCCAGCGCTGGCGTCAAATGAAGAAGGAAAAAGGGCTCAAAACACATGCTAAGGTGACCATGGTTCTACTCCATAGGTAAGATGATATTTGGACATACTAATGGCTTATGGGTATCGTATTCACCCCGTCAGTGAGAAAATGTCAGATATTGACCAAACAGAATGTTCCAACACTGTGTGTAAACTGCTGCTTCATAAACTTAAACCTTAGTTTTCATGGTGTTTATTTCATGTTTCTAAACCTTTTGTTAGCTAAGCTTCATGTGACACAAACTGGTAAATGATGATTATTGTTTTGTTATTTACGATGATCATTGACGTTGAGTTTTCGTGAATGCTCATGAACCTCCATGATGCGCTCCAGACAGCAGCACGTTCATTTATTTTTGAAGAAGTGGTTTCGAGGGGTGGGCTGACGAAGAGGCTTGGGTGTATACTTTCAAAATATAGTTTGCAGGAACTGTTTTCCAAGATCTTCTAACCTACCTTTAACAGAAACATCGACAAGTCGACACGTCAACTCCTGTAGCACAAGTTGACTTAAATTTGGAGTCGACAAGTCCCATGTTATTCTTTCTCTCCCTCGGGACATAAACACAGACAGTCAGACCTAAACCAGAGCAGACATGGCTCCTGCAGGTAAAACAGGGGGTGGTGGGTCTGACTAAACAAAATTACATAGTGACCTGCACAATATGCAAGTCCAATTTAAAATACAACAAAAACACAAGCGTCATGCACGGCCATCTGAAGAGGCATCTGCCAGCTAACGTGACTGATATGAGCAGCAGCGCAGACAACACGCATTAAGACAACGCACTGGGGTGTTTTTCCAAAAATGATGTGGACCAGCGTGATGTGCATCTTAGCAGCTGCTGACTTAAAATTTTAGCACTTTATGTAGAGTGACCATATACATTCTATAATAGATAACTGATCTGCGGGGTGACTTTTCCCTGGGGTGACTTTTCTGGGGGTAGGGTCATTTTGGTCTGACACCAGTCCTAGATCTGTAATCCCAGTCTGGTTGTCAACTCAGTACTGAGCATGCTCAGATCCAGCTGATTCGTCTGCTGCTCACAGATGGTTGTGGCTCGCTGAGGTTTTTGTCAGCAGCGAGGGACAGTGAGAGGCAAGAGGATCCGAGCACTGGCTCACAGGAATCTGTTCCTCATTGTTGATTGGGAGACGTACGGCTGTGGAAAATTCCTGAGTGACTCCAAACCGCTGGAATTTCAGACTGTGGCTGCAGGGTTAGAGACACACAAGGTCCGTTTAGATTTCTGCGGCATTAACCAGAGCGACTGTTTTTCAGACGGCGTTGAGTTGATCTGATGAGTGGTGTTTGTCAGAACCCAGATGGGATCGATTAGAGCGATAAGACGAGAGCACAGAAACAGGTCAGCAGACGTAAACAGTCTGGGATAGACGGTTCTAGATGTTTCATGTGTCTGGGACCAGAAGGTTCTAGATATTTAATGTGTCTGGGACCAGAAGGTTCTAGATATTTAACGTGTCTGGGACCAGAAGGTTCTAGATATTTAATGTGTCTGGGACCAGAAGGTTCTAGATGTCTAATGTGTCTGGGACCAGAAGGTTCTAGATATTTAACGTGTCTGGGACCAGAAGAACTGAGGTCAAGCTCAGTTCAACTGCTGCAGAATATGGTTCTGTTGACAATAAAGCAGTAGTTGTTGGTAGATGCTGGTTTGAGTCAGAGCAGCTGCAGGTTCACAGTTTATGAAACAACAAGTGTGAACATCTACAACATCTATAAGTGCAGTTCATTTATCTATAGACCTGAACAGGAAGTGAGTGAAATGAACTGATAGAACTGGAGTATGAACCAGAGGTGAAGGAACACACACACACACACACACACACACACACAAACTAAGGGTTAGAGTTAAACTAACGCTAGAGTTACCCAATGGTAACAATAGTAATGACAGTAACAATAGTAATGACAGTAACAATAGTAACAATAGTAATAATAGTAATGACAGTAACAATAGTAATGACAGTAACAATAGTAATGACAGTAACAATAGTAATGACAGTAACAATAGTAACAATAGTAACAATAGTAACAATAGTAACAATAGTAACAATAGTAATGACAGTAACAATAGTAATGACAGTAACAATAGTAACAATAGTAATGACAGTAACAATAGTAACAATAGTAACAATAGTAATGACAGTAACAATAGTAACAATAGTAATGACAGTAACAATAGTAACAATAGTAACAATAGTAATGACAGTAACAATAGTAACAATAGTAACAATAGTAATGACAGTAACAATAGTAACAATAGTAATGACAGTAACAATAGTAACAATAGTAACAATAGTAACGACAGTAACAATAATAACTCTAGCGCCACCTGCATTCACTCTTAAACTGCGTGATCATCAACATATGCAAAAGGTCCCTGAAGGAAAAATTACAATTTCACCAAAACACTTTTTTTTGGATGAAAAGTTTCTATTCTTGTCGGAGGTGGTTTTTCATAGTTATGTTGGTTTATCGTACAAAAGTGTAATGTACAGACCTCTTTTCATAACTAGTCACAGTCTGTGACCTTTGACCTACATTAATCGACATTTAATGGGATCTATTCTGGACCACCTCACACCTTCAGTGAAAATGTAAAACAATACCCCTCTCCCCTTTGGGGGGGGGGGGGGGTAACAAAGAAGAGAAGAAGATCAGATTGAACACAAACACATTTTTAACTCATTTAGTGAATTTCGGGAACGTTTTGCACTTATTTCCGATATAAAAGTGACTTAACACAAATGTCCCGTCCACCTACATGTTGGAAACGTACTTGTCCTAAAATAAAACCTCTCCCTTTTTTTCAGAATTCCCTTTCCCCACTGTGGCCCCCACCCCAGCCCCTCCACGCACAAAAGATAAGCTGGTGGCGGAAGGAAAGAAGCTGACGTTCCGCTGTGGGAAGAAGATAGCATCGAAGAAAGGAAAAGTTTAGTAAGTGTGTGTGTGTGTGTGTGTGTGTGTAAAAAACCTGTGTGTGCGACTGTGTGTGTGTGTACAACCTGTGTGTGTGTGTGTGCAACCTGTGTGTGTGACTGTGTGTGTGTGTATTCCTGTCTTTCTGGGGACATTCATGTTTACACAGTCAGACTATGGGGACCTCTGACACTATGGGGACCAAAATTCAGGTTCCCATGAGGATTAAATATAAATAAAGGTCCCCACTACTAAAAACATTATGTGGCCCATTAATTAGTTTTTTTTAGAAGTGCCCATAAAGCACGAGGTTCAAAGGTTTGAAGATATGTTTACTTTAAAAAAAAAAAAAAATTCTATTATTTCTTTATTTATTTTATTATATTAAAACTATATTAGTATGATTCTTTATTTTATATTATAAATTATTATTTTTATTCATTTATTTTTTTATTTACAATATTAAAAAAAAGGGTTTACACTCACTACCCACTGGCTACTCGATTACAAACTTGGTCCTCATGAGAAATGTAAATGAGTATGTGTGTGTAACCTGTTTGTGTGTGTGTGTGTGTGTGTTTCCAGTTGGTATAAGGATGGGGAGCTGTTGGAGTTTTCTCATCCAAACTACATCTTATTAAAAGACGACCACATTAGCATCGTCGCCAACGCCATCAACGAAGGCACCTATACCTGCATCGTCCGAAAAAAGAACAAAGTTCTGACCAACTACTCATGGAGGGTTCGAGTGTGCTTCTAAATCTCACACACACACACACACACACACACACCTCATTCACTAGGCACATATTTCTGGTTTTATTTTTCTGTTGTTCTGCACACACTTGTTACACACACTTTACACACACACACATCTGTTACACACACACACACACCTGTTACACACACACACACACACATGTTACACACACACACACACACACACACACACACACACACACACACACACACACACACACACACACACACCTGTTACAGACACACACACACACCTGTTACACACACACACATGTTACACACACACACACACACATACACACACACACACACACACACACACACACCTGTTACAGACACACACACACACACACACACACACACACACACCTGTTACAGACACACACACACACCTGTTACACACACACACATGTTACAGACACACACACACACCTGTCTACTGTGGAATAGTTGTGTAAATGCATTTTTCACATGTGCAAAAAAAATAAATGTGTGTTTTTCTGTAAATACAAGTTGACTACAGATGTTTTATTGACACATGGTGTGGTTTGTGGTTTTTTTTTTGGGGGGGGTGTGTGCAGCTTCATCAGCTGTTTGGGACAGTAAATGTTTGTGTTGCTAGGGTCTCTAGGAGCAACAAGTATTAAATCCATGGGGTCCCCACCCCACCTGTGCTCACTTGAACAAAACAGGGTTTTTTTTGTTTTTTTCCACAATTTCCAGAAATGTTTTGATGAAAACTGATAAAATACACAAGTTGAGTTCAGACAGTTTGATCCAACAGATTAACCTGAAAGAACATAAATATCTGTTACTTATATACTCTTTATATTTATATAAATATCTGTACTTTGTACTCTTTGCATTTATATAAATACATGTACTTTATACTCTTTACATTTATATAAATACATGTACTTTATACTCTTTACATTTATATAAATACATGTACTTTATACTCTTTACATTCTCAGAATAGACGCATTACTTTTTCAAACTAAACTGATGTGACAGTGACTTAAGGTGGAAAAATTAGTAGTGAAATTGTGACATATATTATAGTTATGAGTTTTATTTCATATTTTTGACTTTTTATCTCATAATTCAGCTTTTTTTTTAATTTGGAGTATTTTAAAGTACAGAATACTTTGACCACCTCTCCTCTGGTTTCAGGTTTACTCAGCACTTCCTCTTGAGTTTCCCACTTGTGTGATTGTCACTATCACGGATCTGAAATGTGATGAAACCCAAATGCAGACACGGACTTATAATAATAATTATATATACTTAAACTTATATAATATGTTTCAAGGGTTTATTGATTACAATTAATACAACAAGATGAGTCTCTCCTTCTGGGACCTCTGTCAGGGGGTTCGTGGCAGCAGGTGAGACAGCCACTAAGAGGAGAAGCAGGGTCAGACAGGCAGAATTCAAAAAACAGGTAATCAGAGAGATCAGAATCAGAATCCAAAAGCACAGTTACCGTAAGACAGAAACAGGTCAATCCAGTGTCATATCCAGAGGCACAAAGCAGAAGACGGGTCCAAAATCCAGGCCAAAGGTCATACACAGATCGCTTCCACAAAACAGACAGACAGGGGACAAGCAAAAACCAAGACCCAGAACACACCCCCAATTATGCCCTATTTTAAGTCATCTAAATGGACACACACACACACACACACACACACACAGATATCATGAAGGTAAACTTGAGCTGTCAACAGTTTTATTTCTGCTGTTCCCCAATAGAGGAACGGGGGGGGGGTCCATGTGCACAAGATATAAATCTGCAGATTAGACTGAAAATGTGCAGAAAAGGTTCTCTGATCTGAAGCTGGAACGTGAACCCTTCTCAGTGTGTGAACCCATGGGTGCTGGTCTGTGTCGACAGCAGTGGAGTCGAGTGGAGGTGTTTTTAATTCTGTCGAAACGTGTTCATTCATATTATGATCAAATAAAACACCTTTAATGTAGGACTGAACTCCTCCGGCGCAGACCGGTCTGGATGATGAAATAAAGTCCATATATGATCCTGAGTCTGTGGAAAAAGTGGAATCCAAAAATGTCCCAAATGTGTTTCACAGCTTCAACACTTTTTTCTTAGATTCCATTTGAATAATTTACACTTTGACCAAAGTGAGAAAAGAAAGCCAAGGTAAGCAGTGACGTCTGAAACTATGGAGGAGGAGGAGAGGGAGGAGGAGGAGAGGGAGGAGGAGGAAGAGGAGGAGGAGGAAGAGGAGGAGGAGGAGGACAGGGTGGGGGAGGAGAGGGAAGAGGAGGGAGGAGGAAGAGGAGGAGGAGGAGGACAGGGTGGGGGAGGAGAGGGGGAGGAGGAGGAGAGGGGGAGGAGGAGGAGAAGGAGGAGGAGGAGCAGGTGTACATGTGTTTTTATTTCAGGGTTTAAATTAACCTGATTAATGAACTCCTGTATTTAGAGTTGGTTCTGTAGACGGGGGGTGGGGGGGGGGGGGGTGATGAGGGGGGGGTCCCAGTCTGTCCTGAACCAAATGGTTTATTTCAGTTTGTGTAAAATCTGTGTTTATTGGTTGAACAGTGAAGTGACGGTGGATTGGAACAGACGTCTGGGCCTTTTCCCAAAACAACGAACCAACGTCTGCTGAAGAAAAGAGGATGAGGTCACAGTTAGAGCGCCCCCACCCACTGGGACCAGAGGAGGAGGAGCGCCCCACCCACTGGGACCAGAGGAGGAGGAGCGCCCCACCCACTGGGACCAGAGGAGGAGGAGCGCCCCACCCACTGGGACCAGAGGAGGAGGAGCGCCCCCACCCACTGGGACCGGAGGAGGAGGAGCGCCCCCACCCACTGGGACCAGAGGAGGTCACGTGTTGTATAAATTGGCATTGTGTTGTATATTCTGGTACTTAGGTGTACATATGTGGATATTTTATACACACACACACACACATATATATATATATATATATATATATATATATATATATATACATATATATATATATATATATATATATATATATATATATATATATATATATATATATAAATGGGCAACACGACAGCACTCGTGCTTCACAGCAAGAAGGTCCCTGTTTCAACTCCCACTTTCTGTGTGGAGTTTGCATGTTCTCCTCGTGGGTTTTCTCCAGTTTCCTCCCACCATCCAAACACATGCACTAATAGGTTAACTGGTTAACTGGTTAACTGGTTAATCTAAATTGTCCATAGGTGTGAATGTGACAGTGATTGTTTGTCTATATATGTTCAGCCCTGAGATGAACTGGAGACTCATACAGGGTGTACCCCGCCTTCACCCATTGTAGCTGGATCAGGCCCCCTGTGACCCCTGTGACCCTAGTGAGGATAAAGTGGGTTCAGATGACGAGGCCTGTATTTTGTTAGTGGCACAGATATGTCTTGTCACGTGGGGCGTGCATTGGGCGAAACTTCTTTTCTGAACTTGCCCCCGTAGTTTCATCCCTTTGTTTAGATGGGATTCAGATTTGTTGGAGTTTTTCATATTCTTGTTTTTCAACGTTCTTCAAATGACAGAAGAGGTTGGTGTGTTTGCGTCTGGTGCTGGGATAGTTTTGTTGCTAAGTTTCCATATAGCCTTCACTTTGCTCCCTCTGTTCAGCTCTGGTACCTGTGCAACTGTCTTCAACTTTATAACGTCTTCCTGTTGCGTTTCCTCGTTGTTCTGATTTTGCCAGATCTTCTTCTTTTAACATTGCGTTCATCTTTCAAAAGTGTGAAATTTAACAATTTACAATGTTACAATCTTCTTTGAATTATCTCAGAGTGTTGAAATGTCCAGAGCACTGCCCCTGTCCGTTCCAATCTAGCATCTACCTAACCGTAGCGTACAGTAGATCTCCTCAGAGGCTAATTTAGCTTCTGCTATGCTATGTGCACTGGAAATGTAAGTCGAGCTATGAAAACAAACATTGGATTTATAAATGTTAGTAAAATAACGAAGATACTGGCTACGAAATTAAGATAGTTTAAGCAAAAATGTAACAATCACATACTATGTATCCAACTGGCTAACCTTGTGTCTTGTCATTACTCATCAAAATCATTATTTAAAACATTGCACATATGTCATAATCCATTAAATATTTCCATTAAGTTATTACTCATACTCAAACTCACTCATCATAATAAAGACAAATAAAATCTAACTTCACCAGCAGCAAATTCAACCTAACATTGATGGAACATTGGATATTTTCACAATGACTTTACATATTCCATTATTATTGATACAAATCATGTGGAGTGAAGTGTGGTAACCATGGTAACTGAATAACTTTTGTTAAATCAGTGAACTTCTCTGGAGGGAGAAGGATCTAATCTGTGTATTATTCATTCACTTGTTTTTCAAAATAAAACCAAAAATAACACAACTAAAAAAACAAGTTTGTTCATTATTTGTTTCCAAAACCAAAATAAAAACTGTTAACAATGCAGTTTTTCAGTCTTCCTTTTTGTGTTTAAATAAATAATAGAAAAAAGGATTACGGCTGTTTCCTGTTTTATCCAATTTTGACCTGAAGCAAATTGAGTCAACTGCAAATGAATTTTAACAACCCAAAGAAACATGTCCACTGGACTAGAAGACCATTATGGGTAACACTTTATAATACCTACACACAGTGGACTATGTATTAACCATTTATTACCCATTTATAAATGGTTGTTCATTATGTATTAACCATTTGTTACCTATGTGTTAATGTCTTGTAAAGGTTCATACTACTGTAAATGTAAAATTAGATTATTTTTTAACCAACAGGTGCAGTGTTTACAACTGATATAACAGCAGATATACAAACACTGCACCTGTTGGTAAAAAATAATCAAATTTTACATTTATCTTTGGAAAACAGTAGTATGAACCTTTCCAAGACATTAACAAATAGGTAACAAATGGTTAATACATAATGAACAACCCAATTATAAATGAGTAATAAATGGTTAATACATAGTCAATAGTGTGTTGGTATTATAATACCTCAGTATGGTATGACACCAATTTTCTCTATGGTCATATCTTCAGGTCTTAGGGTAATTTTCTTAGTTTCCCCAAAATAGGACATAGGTGTCCATCTTTGTCACTGTGGGTCACACTTGCTTAAGGTCAAAATTGGATAAATGAAGACAATTAAGAAAGTGGGCGTGGCTTTAACATGACTGACAGACAGACCTGCTTCCTTTTCAGTTCAGTGGTTTTAAAACTGCTGTAGCTAGTTTGGATTATTTACAGTTTTCCCAAAAAAAGCCCACAGGAGTTCAGAGGCATGGTTTAACATTCAGACAGACTTTACTCTAAAGGTCTTTAGACAAAGTGTTGCATTTATTCCTCACAGATATTTGTAATTCATGTCATATTCGTAACACGGAAGTGCGTGACGTTTGTGTAACTTAGCAACAACACACATTCTCAGAAAGCACCCAGGACACAACATTCTCACAAACCCGCTTGGATTTCCCACCTGAAAAAACAAAAGGGTCTGATGTGGGGAGGGGATACTCCCCACATCAGACCCTTTCGTTGTCGATCAAACTTGTCTCGCAGATTCTTCCAGTTCCTCGTGCACTCGGGCGAATCCTTATTCACACGAGTCGTATTCAACAATGACGTTCGTGTTCAGAAAACAAAGACGGGAGGGAAACGGAAGTACATGTAGAGCGGATGTAGAACGGACCAATCAGAGGTCTCTTTTCTGGTCTTTTCAGCGACACTGTCTGTGGTGGGTTACATTTTCTGGGAGGTGCACACAACTTTCTGCGATGGGGCTAAAGAGTCTGTGACGAACCTGCGACACGTCGCAGACTTGGCTGTGTGTGTAACTCCAGGCCGGTTTCCCAGGCAACGGGGAAAGTCCTTTACTCAAAGAAAATGGGAGGAGCTTTAATAGAACTGACTCAGTCCACAAACACTGACAAACAGAAATGAAGTGAACAGCAGATATAAGTCCAGTGATCCAGCAGGAGACAAGCACATGGGTTACATTTCCTTCAGGAAATGCAGGGAAGTCTAGTTTATTTTATTGTATTTATTATTCATTTTCTGAACCCACTTTATCCTCACTAGGGTCACAAAAAATAAAATATGATTTTTTTCAAATTGAAGACATGAGAATGTTTTAGTGGTGAACAAAATGAGCCGTGCATTAACACTGTGTTCAAACAACAACCAACCACCATACATACGTATCATGCTGCTGAACCCATGAGACAGACTCACCTAAACCCTAGGGTTCCATCTAACCCAGGTTAAGAACCACTGTTTTAAACAAACACACACTTTAGACAAACACACAAAACCAGGATTTAAACTTTATTTGTAAGAAAAACATGGTCTCATGTGGACAAGGGACAAGCCAGGTCTGTCTGTCTCATACAGTAGTCAGTCAGTCCGTCCTTCAGTCCGTCCTTCAGTCAGTCCGTCCTTCAGTCCGTCCTTCAGTCAGTCAGTCAGTCAGTCAGTCCTTCTGTCCTTCAGTCAGTCTTATACCAACAGCTGTTGTTCGTCTAAACAGAAAAAGAAAAACTAGTCAGACATTTTGTGAGCATCTGTGAGGTGGAGGTTCTGGTGGGTTCTAGAGGAGCAGAACCTCCACCTGTGGAACGAGCCAGAACATAGAGGACTGGAATGTGAGTCTGAGCTGGTCCGGACCATGGTGGATCAGCTTGGTACTGATCTGGGTTCGGCTGCACACCTCACACAACCACTGCCCAAGAAACACGTCCCAGAGTCCTTTGCTCTGTTTCCTGGCGGTTGAGCGGGTGCAGTTCAGGCCGGTCCGGTCCACGTGGGTTCGGTTCAGGCTGGTCCAGTCCATGTGGGCTTGGTTCAGGCTGGTCCCGTCCACGTGGGTTCAGTTCAGGCTGGTCCAGTCCACATGGGTTCGGTTCAGGCCGGTCCAGTCCACGTGGGTTCAGAACTTGAGGCTGAAGCCAGGTCCGACAGCAGACGCTCCCTGGTTACTGGTGGTCAGGTGGAAACCGGTGTCTTTAAGGTCATCATCGCCCTGGAAACAACAAACAGTCAGGACTGGAACTGGGTCTGGATCAGGGTAGTGGCCTAGATCAGTGTAGTGGTCTGGAACCGCATAGTGGTCTTACCAGGTGGCTGTAGCCCAGGCCTCCCTCGGGGGGGCGAGGGCTGGTGCCTCTCTTCACCCTCTGCTGCTCGCTCTTGGCCGGCCAGGTGGGAAACATGGACGGGTCGATGGGCAGCGGCGTCTCCCGGAAATACTCGTGTTTGAGCGCCTCGTCAGAAAGGATCCTCTTACTGGGACAGTAGGTAAGAAACCTGGAAGACACACACAAGACCAGGTTGGTCTGAGGGTCAGAGGTCAACATGGTCTGAGGGTCAAAGGTCAAGGTGTTCTGAGGGTCAGAGGTCAACATGTTTAAAACACCAGCAAACTGTACCCTGAACCCAGACCCTCACCTGGACCTGGATCTAATGCAGAAGTCCAAAAAGACAGAACTTGGAGAAGAGTAAATTTTAGACCACGGAGCCCTGATTAAAGGTACAGGTTCACCTTTAACCTTTAACCTTTAACCCAAGGCCAAATTCAGCCGGATGTGATTCCCAGTAAAATAATATAATAACATGTAAATAATAATACATTTTATCTTTGATTTAGTGCAAAACACCCCCATTAAATTATGGGAATAACTGAACATTTCCTAGGAAAAATAAATTACATTTTAATAATGTTTTGCTTCAACATTTTTTACACGAAGAAGCAAAAAAAATGAATTTCATGTTATTCATACTTGTTCAGGTTTTTCACATTTTATTCTTACATAATCGTTTGTAAATGTTTCCATATTTTCATGTTGTCATTATCGACATAATGTCAAATGTTTTTCACATCAAACCCTGAAGAAAATATTCATTTGTTATTTTTTTGCAGGTTTTTATATTATTTGACTGTAGATAATATTGGACTGTATGTGGAATCTGAACTAAAATCATATATATATATATATATATATATATAAAGATGGGTAGAAGGAAGTGTCTATATATGCATGTATGTGTATATATTTTTGTTTTTTTTGTTTCTATAAAGATGTATAGTGTGTGTGGATCTATGTGTATGTGTATGTATATATATATATATATATATATATATATGCATATATATGTGTGTTTGTGTATGCACGTGTATATATGTGTGTGTACATTTGTTAACTGAAATAAAAAATATATATTTTACTCTATTTTTAGCACATTTTAGTTTAGTGCATTTAGTTTTTATATTATTTGACTGTAGATAATATTGGTCTGTATGTGGAACCTGAACTAAAATCACTTCCACAGCCTTGACTGAATTATTGACCTTTGAAAATTCATCTCATGGGCCACATTGGAACCATTGTTGGGCCGCATTTGGCCCCCAGCCCGTATGTTTGAGACCCCTGTTTTAAGCCCTTATTAAAGGTAACAGTTCACATATTAACCTTTTAACTTTTGGTTCCAGGTAAAACTTTACATACTAAATAGAAACTGTATGATGACATATATTAAAGCCTTTTATTTCTGAAAGTTCCTCAGACTGTGAACATGTTAAAGCAGTTCAGAATAAAAGCCTTGGGGCAGAGGGAACAGACTGGCATCAGTAAAGGTTAGACTCACTGCAGTCAGAGGTGGACGTCTGCAAAACGCTTTGTGGAGAAAAGTTTGACTTATTTAATTGGCGGCACAAATGCATGTCATTCTGGCAAAGGCATCAAAGTTGTAAGAGCTGCTGTTGTAGATTTGAGTTTGAAAAATACAGGAGAGAGAGAAGTGGTTTGAGTAGAACATGTGCAGATGAGGAGGAGGAGGAGGAGCAGTGGAGCATGAAGAGCAGGGCTGTCAAACTCACTTAAGTTCAGGGGTCACAGACAGGCCACGATCACCTCATGTGGAACAGACCAATTAAATTACAGCAGTTAAAAAGAGTTACATTACATAATCAAAGTGTTTGAATCTACAAATGATCCTTTAAAGCAGAAATATTTGTTTTTTTTTATATATTTTATATTTATTTTTTTATTGTATATATAATTCATTCATTTCTCCACATCTCTGTGCAGTGGTCTCCATAAACTGTAAATGTTCTGTAGAAAGGTCTAGAAGAAACAGCCTGAAGCAGATCCAATAAACAGCACATCTTTAAAATATCTTAAATGTGATCATCCTAAATAATACTTAAATTATAAATTAACAGATAAGACTTGAGGCTGTAAAGTTGCATCAACAAAGTATTAACCAAAGGCTGAGAATAATTATGTACATGTGGTGTCTTAGGGTTTTTATGTGTAATACATTTGCAAAAATATAAAAAGAAAACAAATATTTAATTTTTTTTACCCCACGTTGTCATTATTGGGTGTTCTGTGTAGACTTTTGAGGAGAAAAATTAATTATCCCTATTTATTACATATATGGGTCTAGTGGTGTGTCATAGTCAGGGGAGGCGGGGCTAAAAGGTTGTTTTTCAAATCCCTCTGTATGCAATAGGACGGTACTACAACCTATCAGTGTAATCTTTAGGATGACGACGTAGTTAGATGCTGGAAAGTTCAGAGATGAGTCCAGAGAAAGTTAGGAATGACGAAACAAAATGGTGGATTATGGAGCTTAACGACTGCTGTAGTTTCTGTAAAAATAATTTAAGGATCTCTGACGTTTTCTCACATTCTTCACTCATCTTTGATAAAAGGAAATCACCCCCCCATTGTTGTTCTTCTTCTATGGTTGTTTCCAGTTGTTTCTCTCTGAATCGTCGCAGCATTACTTTGTTACACCCGCCCTCTGACTATACTTCACTGTGATTGGTCGGCCAGTTTCAGGGAAATCTAGCCAAAAGTTAGATTGACAGTAACTAGACTACTACGGTAGCACATTACATTTGTTGCATTCTTTGGGGCGGAACAACACCCCACCGCCTTCGGACCCGGGGTGTTGTTCCATCCCATCGGGAAATATTTTTCTGATACTCACATGTGGGCAATACATTATCCCTTGCTAATATGATAAGTAATGGGAAAATAATATGTATGATAAAATGCATACAGGAAAACACACACTAATATAAATTATACAAATACAAGCAGCGCAGTGGCTGAGTGGTTCGCGTTCTTGCCTCACAGCAGAAGATCCAGGTTCAATTCCCGGACTGTACAGGCCTTTCTGTGTGGAGTTTGCATGTTTCTCTCCCTGTGTCTGGATGGGTTTCCTCGAGTTTCCCCCATCACCCAAAAATAAGTTTGTTAGGGTCAACTCCTCCAGCCAGAATGGTGGATTATGGAGCTTAACGACTGTTGTCGCTTCTGTAAAAAGAATTTAAAGATTGCTGACGTTTTCTCACATTCTTCACTCATCTTTGATAAAAGGAAATCACCACCCGTTGCTGTTCTTCTTCTATGGTTGTTTCTTTCCGAACCATTGCAGCATCACTTTGTTACACCCGCCCACTCACGCTATACTTCACCATGATTCGTTGGTCAGGTTCATGGAAACCTAGCCAAAAGTTACATTGAGCGTAACTGGACTACTATGTATCAAATAAGATTTGCAGCTGCTGGGGGGTCTAGCATGACTCGACTACAATAAGGCTGTAACAACAAAATGTGGAAAAAGTGTAGCGCTCTCAATACTTTCTGGACGTACTGTATATTTCATTCGTACTATTAAACTTTAATTTATTATACGCATAACGTACATGTTGTCATAGCGTGTCTCTGGTGATTTCCTGAAGGGAGCGTGTCCAGGCCAGTCTTAGTCAAGCTAAGGAGGGTGTCGTTTACATGCACGGAGAAATTAAATGACAATCGCATTATCTGACTTGGTTACTCTGACTCTCAAACGGCAGTTCGATTCCACTCCAACTAAGGTGTTTAAAGGAGGGGCATACTCAAAAAAACGATATGGGTATATACATCGTCGCAGACTTCGTCCGGATGAGCTAATAAAGAAATATTTACATGATCTGGCAATGGGCCTTATTCACCCGGAACGTTCAAAAGACATTGACGGTCCCCATGACAACGGTGTCTCACTGCTGCGTCCTGAAGTGTACATCCGCAAAGAGGGACAAATGGTACCGTGGACAGACCTTCCATCGTTTCCCCAAAGATAAGACTTCTATAGCATGCCAGTAAAAAGTCACATGACTGGGACTAGTTCTTTTTTTTAGGTTTAATCATAAATGATGTTATTTTTGGTTGTATTTACATTTAGTGTGAATGTCATCAGGAGAAATTTTGGTTAATATTATGTTTTTGTGTATTATAATTTGGTCAATTATTATTATTTTTTTTGTAATTATTTGGAAAACCCTCAGGTTATTGATTTTGTATATACCCAGGGGAGGGGCTAGAACTATATATGGAGTTTTTTTTTCCTTCTTTGGGGAGAGTTGACTGTTGAGAGCGTGTGGGGAGTTTAAAGTGGAAACTGGAATTATTGTCTCGTAAATATTTGTTTTCTTTTTGTTTTTCCTCACTGTAAATACATTTTTCACTTGGTTTTTATGGGTGGGGCTTAAAAAAAAAAATTAAAGCCTTAAAAAAAAAAATACAGCACAATTGTCAAACACAAGGCCTGGGGGCCAAATGTGGGCCGCCAAAGGGTCCAATCTGGCCTGTAGGATAAATGACACAGAATATATTAACAATCAGTGGTGTGAAAATTAAGTTTAATTCAGGTTCCACATACAGAAAAATTACATCTGTTGGGTCAGACCAGTAAAATATGATCATAACAACCTATAAATAATGAAAACATTTGATTATATCTTTGTTTTAATGTAAAAAAAGGGAAACTATTGACTAATTATGTTTTTACAAAAAATATGAACAACCTGAAGTGTAATGTGTAATGTACCAATGTTGTACCTTTTACTAAATGTTTTATGTATTTGTAATTGTAACGTTAGTTGTAATTGAGGCAAAATATTGTTAAAATTGTTATTGAAGTTGATCATGTTATTTAGATTTTTAAGGAAACGCTGTAGATATAAACATGATAATAATGTAACTTTGCTTTTTCCCCCACTGTTATTTCACTGATCCGGCCCATTTGAGATCATATTGGGCTGAATGTGACCCTGAACAGAAACGAATTTGACACCCCTGCTCTACAGCGAAAAAAAAAAACATTTGTGTATACATAGGTCGGTTTTCTTTAAAATTAAAAAAAGTTAAAACTGTTAAAAATATAAGGCTAAAACATCGGGATATGTATCGCGTTGAATACCATGTATCGGGATGTACATGTATCGCAATATGTATCGTGACGCCAGTATCGCGATGTGGTTGGGAATATACATTATAATATTTAAATGGCTTTGAAAACTCTGACTTTATTTGGAGTAAGATAATTAAAACTTCTGTAAGTGCATGTGATGATGAAGGAGAGAAGAAGAACAGAGAGGAAAGAATGAAAGCAGCTTCATAACCAAGTCTACTTTTGTGTGGTGACGTCATTGGTCCACAGGTGGGTGTGATATTCCAAACAGCTGTGTGACTTCTGCCTGTGTTCATGTGTGTGTGTTTGTCTCTGTCTCCGTCTGTGCCTTGACCTCCTGCTGAACCCTCACTTCCTGTGCGACTCAGTGGACTCATGATAGAACCATATATCGACCGGCTGACATATGGGGACAATATTTGTGGGTTTTATTTATTTATTTTTTGCGTTTATTGCTCTTTTTTCCCCTGCCGTGATTTACTGACAAGTGAAGGAAAAAGAGGATAAAAAGAAGAGAAAAGGGGTGGAGAAAACAAAAAAGGAGACAAAAATAAGAGAAAAATGGAAAAAAAATAAGGAAAAAAACAAAAAGAAAAGAGGAAAAAAGGACAAGTAATATAAAAAGGGGGAAACAGAAAAGAAAAACCATTAAAAAAAAGAAGAGGGGGGAAAAAGGAGAAGGAAACAAAAAAGGAGAAATAATTTTTTAAAATATCTTTTAAAATTAACTTTTTATGACTGTTTTTAATGTTTAAATATGTTTGTAGTGACTGTTACTGACGGGAAAACATGCTCATGTGGGGCCGTCGGGGGTGGGGGGGGGCTGATTGTCAAAGCAGAACTGACAGGCTTTACTGTAACTACCTGCTCAGCAAACACATGCACATGAGCAGTGAGTGACAGAACCTCGGCAGCAAACAAAACAATCTGCTACGTTTTGGCCGATACCAATTAATCGGTGAAACCCTGTAATTGGCCGACCGATTAATCAGTCAGGCTCTAGTGTGGTCCATAACTAACATAACCAATGCTGGGGTGTGAAACAAAAGTGAAACCACACACACTGTAAGGTTGAATCCCTTTTTACCCCTTACCCCTTCAAACAGAGCTATAAGGGGTAGGGCTTTAAAAACAACCCCTATGAATTGGGACACCCCTTAAACACTCACCTACGTCATCAGTTCGCTCCACCAGTTGTTACGTAACCAAAAAACCACAGCTTTAAGCAGAAGTAAACAAACATGTCTGCTGCTGTAGTTGTCGTGTTCTCCTGGGATATGAATATATTTTTACTAATATCTGGTTCAAAGCCCAAAAGTGTTATGCATCGACTCATTACTCCACGTTCATGTAAATAGCCATTTTTTTTCCATGAGCGTTTTATGGAGAAAATGACCATTAAACATTGCCACAATGTCAAACTTTATACAACAGTTATAACAACTTAAAAACAGTTCCTTAAAAATACTACATTTGTGTACCGGTACTTCTTTTGTAGATGCCGCCATTTTTAAAAAGATTGACATTGTATTCTGGGAAATTTCTTGTACCCCTCTGTTTGGAGTCTGCCTCTGGAAAATCTCTGTTTGAAGGGGTATAAAGCCCTTCTCCTTCTGCCTCTGCCTTAACGTGAATTCAGACACCCTAACCCGTATATGTGGACGCCCAAAACAGAGGGGAAGGTGGAAGGGGTGAAATGAGATTAAACCTCAATGTCTATTAAGCAGCAGATCTGACAGGAAGCTTTATCACTTCTAACCTGTTTCCACTCGACCCCCTCCACATGAATTTGCCCCCCACCCCTACTCCTTCACAGCACCCCAGCTGCAAATAACATTATTCTGACCCACATCAGTCTTGTCCAAACTAAATAATTTCCAGGTTAGTGATGTAGATCCATGTCTGCTCTGAACTCATCCACTCAGACTCCTCCACAGTTCCTATGCGTTGTGTTTCAGACGCCGTTGAGTCACCATGAGCCTGATCCTGTTCACTGACTGACATACCTTTAGCCAATGAGGACATTGATAAGCCTCTGCTTTACCACTGATGAACCATCTGTGTCATTTTTTTTCCAAACAGTATGAATACCCCAAAATGTAAAATGGTACATGATCAAATCAACATATTCAATATTCTCATTGGCGATATATATCACACACCCCTAGTGTATGTGTGTGTGTGTGTGTGTGTGTGCTGTAGCAACCCATAATGTAATAAAGACTCATAACATAATAACATAAATGTAACAAAAGTTTATAATGTCATAATTTACTCATAATGTAATAAAATGATGAGTGCATAATGTAGTAATGTGTAATAAAACGCGGATTATTAGCTCAGGTATGTAGAAACTCATAATCTAATAAAATGTGCATTAAGTGAAGTCAAAATGATGAGATAAAAAGCCAAAATTATGATAAAAATTCAAAGTTATGAGGTAAAAAGTGAAAATTCCAAGTCACTAAGCACAACCAGAATTAATCCATATATAATACACTCTGGACTATAAGGTACACTGTGTTTTTTGGAGAAAATTCAAGTCTTTTAAGTGTGCCTTATAAAGGCTGACAAAGTTCTGATAAAGTACCAGAAAATAGGGTACATTATGAACATTTAAGTTATTACATTATGAGTCGTTATTACATTATGAGTTGCTATTACATTATGAGTTGCTACATGTGTAAAAGAGGCGTACTTGTTCATGAGGTCGAAGCCTTGGTCTGAGAGCAGCGCTCCAAAGCGCTTTCGCAGGTTGTTGTAGGGATACTCTGTGAAAGTCATCTTCTTCACAGCGGGCAGCTCGCTGTAGCCAGGCCAGATCTTCTCACTGGGTGACCCCAGATCCTATAGTTAGCATACGCACACACAGAGAGCAGACATACAGCTGTTAGTGAGGGGGCAGATGGATATAAGACACTGCCACTTTGACTGGACTGTTCCTCTCACACAGACATGTGGCTGCAGCCAAGACCTAAGTACATTTCAATGCTTGGATTCATCACTGGTGAAGACTGTGGGCTGACATGGATGCCTGAATGACATCAGTCCACACGGCTGTCACGCTTCATACACAAGATTTAGTAAAAAAAATAAATAAAAAAAAGCCCATGTCTGCTTTAGTGAGCTGCTCAGTTTCATAATAACTTCATCAGCTGTGTTGATGTCTGGCAGAGGCTCCACCCTGTGGCGTCTTACAGAAGTGCACCAGGACCTACTGTTCCAACTGTTCTGAGGACAGAGGCCCGAAACAAAAATATTCTGTCATTGACAGATTTCTTTTTAAGATGACGGAAAATTCTGAAGGCTGTCTGTCATTTTAACAAATTAAAATACTGATAAATTGATAAAATGAACTGATAAACACAGTGAAAAGACAGTGTCCATGGCCCTGTGCTCATCTGGACATCACAGCTGTCGCTGGTAATCGCTCATCGTGACTTTGTCTGGATGAGCTAAAAAGATGCAGTGGAGGATGAGGATCATCATCCAACAGTTACTACAACTACTGCATCACTGAGATGTTTATCAACATTAAATACTACTAAATATGACTTATTAAAAATGTAATGTGAAATGACGGATAATCATTTTTACAACCCAAAATGACGGACAATAAAAATGTTTGGCGTAAAACTGTGGGAGGGAGTGATTTCAGTTTTACTGGAGTCGCTCACGGTATTTACCTTGAAAATCTTGTTAATCTGGTCAATTTCAGATTTTCCAGGGAACAGAGGTTTCTGGGTGAGCAGCTCGCCAAATATGCAGCCCACTGACCACATGTCCACAGCTGTGGAGTACTCCTGTGGAGAGAAGAACAAACACAGTGGCAGTCTGTAGAACCACAACCTAGACAGTCTGTAGAACCACAACCTAGACAGTCTGTAGAACCACAACCTAGACAGTCTGTAGAACCACAACCTAGACAGTCTGTAGAACCACAACCTAGACAGTCTGTAGAAACACAACCTAGACAGTCTGTAGAACCACAACCTAGACAGTCTGTAGAACCACAACCTAGACAGTCTGTAGAAACACAACCTAGACAGTCTGTAGAACCACAACCTAGACAGTCTGTAGAAACACAGCCTAGACAGTCTGTAGAAACACAGCCTAGACAGTCTGTAGAAACACAACCTAGACAGTCTGTAGAAACACAACCTAGACAGTCTGTAGAACCACAACCTAGACAGTCTGTAGAACCACAACCTAGACAGTCTGTAGAACCACAACCTAGACAGTCTGTAGTACCACAACCTAGACAGTCTGTAGAAACACAACCTAGACAGTCTGTAGAAACACAACCTAGACAGTCTGTTTGCTAAAGCTCATATATGTAAATGTTGTATTAACTTTAATATTTGCTCAGACTCATGTATGTAAATTCCCTCTTTATCATAATCATATGAATATATAAAGGTTCTATTCATTTTAATCTGCTCTGTTATCATCTGTATATATGACTTCAGTTCAGTAAAGTCAATAAAATTATCTTCATTTTCAGTCTCTGTGTCACATAGCAGAAATTTCAGTATTTTTACCATAAATGTTCTTTGCGACAGTTGTTCACAACTGCATTAAACACAGAACAGTTATTGACTTTAAACACACACACACACTGGTGAACAAGACTTAGATCCACATGGGAGCGCTGGATCTGAACCAAAGACACTTTACTGAACTACAACATGTAGCAACGTTAAATAACCTACCCAGTATAGAAGCTAAACTCTCCATATTAAGCAGCAGCTGCGTTACTTATACATTATACTGTATTGTCCACACACACACTTTTTTATTAACATAGCTCATATAACAACATGTTTTTGTGCATAACTCTACTAGTATGATCCATAGCAGGGTTATGAGTGTCAGTCCTCACACCTTGGCGCCGAGCAGCAGCTCTGGGGATCTGTACCACAGGGTCACCACCACAGGGGTGTAGGGCTTCAAGGGGGAACCGTATTCTCGGGCCAAACCAAAGTCACCGATCTGCAGCATGAAAGAAAAATAAAAGAACTTCATTGGTGTGTTAAGACAAACAATAACACAGATTCTAAAACCCAGAGCAGCACACACAACAGCCACAACAAAGCCCCCTGCACACATTTGAACTATTTTGCCCTATTTTTTTTTTTATCACTGTGACAACACATTTTTGGTGACTGTGACCTTTGACCTACATTCACCAAAATTTAATGGGATCTATTCTGGACCACCTCACACTTTTACTGAAAATTTCATAGAATTTGTACCAATAGTTTTTGTGTAAAGTTTCTGAAAAACAAACACACAAACCAAACCAAAAGCAATACCCTTCTCCCCTTCGGGGTGGGGTAATAACAGAGGAATAATGTGTGAACATGTAGTTAGCTAACTACAGTAGACGTAGTTAGCATAGTTGGCTAACTACAGTACGCGACTGTGCAAATCGTAGGTGGAATCCGGAAAAAGTTCCACCTTAAGCGCTAGGATTGGAGAGGCAGCCTGTCAGTCAAACTAGCTCCACAGTGGAATGAGTACTTTTTATTGTTCAATACACACTGACTGTCATTGACATGTTACTGAGTGATAGCATGTGCATTAGTAGTAATTTTGGCTGGAATATGAGGAGTTTTGGTGGCTGTAGGCCCAGTACATTTGGCAGCAAATGTTAACTGTGGTGCTCAGTTGTTTACAGTGAATAGCATTGTATAACTGATAACCTTTTTTGGTTCTTCTTCTTTCCCTGTCTTTGTTTCCTACACACATCATTTCTGTTTGAGTTTTGCTTGACTGACTTGCATTACATCATTATTTTTATTTTGCATTAATCATTCTTTGTTTCAATAGGCCTAGGCTACCTACATTACTTTTTGTTAAATCAGAAAGCAGAACAGTTCACAAGAAGACATCTAAAACGTATGGTTCCAATCACGGCAACGAGGCAACGAAGGCGAACTCATTCCACTGTGGAGCTAGTTTGACTGACAGGCTACCTCTCCAATCCTAGCGCTTAAGGCGGAACTTTTCCTGGATTCCACCTACGATTTGCACAGTCGCCTACAGTACATGTGGTTAGCTAAAGGTTATTTTTTTGGTACTCACTCATACCGAGCCCTACTCTCGCCCTACCTTGAGGATCCCTTTATGGCTGAGCAGCAGATTAGAGGTCTTCAGGTCCCGGTGGAGAATCCAGTTATCGTGGAGGTGTCGGACCCCCCGCAGCAGCTGAATCATCAGAGTCTTGACTTCACCTGAAACAGAAGCATGGTTTACTCCTGAACGTTGACACAGAGGACGTCTGACTGGATCCATTCCACAGATCTACTGGGACCATTACCTGGCAGGAAAGGCTGTTTCATGGTTTCCATTAAACTCTTCAGGTCATGTTCCACATAATTCATCACTATGTAGATCTTGTCCATGTTGCTGCCCACAACGATTTCCTGAAAAAATGCAAATGGGAAGGATTGGTTAAAGATGGCAGGCCTTAATTTCAGTATTTCAGGAGCTGTTTACACAAGGACGACTGCGGCTAAAAATGACAAAATGTTTTATCTGAACTGCCTTTCGTTTACACGGCAACCGCGCCATTGGGGTCTGAAAACTCAAAAATATGAAGACCCCTTCCAGAGTGGAGAGTTTTAAAGACACGTCGGGTCGTGCCTTCATCTAAGTGGCAAGAAACACAGAACATGCTCACGTTGGATACACCTTTACGTCACACTCGATGCACTGAGCCACTAAAACTACAAACATGTCAGACGACCTGGAACTCATGGATCTTCCAGCTGGTCTAGCAGCTCCAGTAAAATAGAAATGTTCACACAATAAAGTAAATCCCCACCATCAAAGGTGCGGTGGGAGATCTTTTTTAGAATGTATTTTTGAAGGCATGGGCTGAAGAAGAGGCATGGGTGTGGATACTTTCAAAATACCAAGATCTTCTACCCTACCTTTAAGGTCCAACATATCAAACACAGGTAGAACTGGGCTGATTAAACCAGAATGATATTTATTGCACTGTCACTTTTCCTCCATAGAAACATCAGACACATCCTCCAGACAATTTAGCTTGAATTCATTGGTCCATGTTTTGAAAAACGTAAGAACATCTAATTATATTTAAGCAGCAACGCACAGAACCAATCGTGCTAGAGCCATGTCAGGTTAGGCTGAGTCACACAGCACAGGTGTGAGAGCAGCCGTAGCACACGCTTGGGTGGAGACGGCAGATATGGAAGTGCAAGTGAAAATATGACAGGAGCAGTTTTAGTAATTGTACAGAATTTATACTCATACCACAGCCCAACACAGACGACTGTACAGTTACCTACGTCGGCCTGACAGGATTATCCAATCACATTTCACCCACCGTTGCGTCTTCATATAAACAAAGATTTCCTCCTGAAAATGCTCATCTAAACACGTATGAAAAATTTAAGACGTTTTCATCGTCACCGTATAAACGTAGCCTCACAGATGAATACTGAGGATTCTTCTTACCCGGACAGTGACAATGTTGGGGTGCTGAGCTTTCAGAATGGTGTTGATTTCTCTTAAAGATGTGATGGGGAAGCCCTCTTTCTCCTTTTCCATCTTTAGTCTCTTCAAGGCAACAATTTCATCTGGAAACATGATACAATCTTTACAGTTTGACCAACAATCAGAGAAGACAACAGTACTCACGTTCTTTACTGCAGTAGAAGTACAGCTACTTGTGTGAAAAAATACTCTGGTAAAAGTAGAAGTACTGAAGTTAAAAAAAAAAAAAAAAAAGTACAACTTCTCAGTTGTAACAAAGTAAAAAGTCAAATTGCATTGCATTGCAGGAAATAATAGTAATTTAACCAGCAGAGGTGGGATTCCCACCGTGGGAAGTAACTAAGTAAAAGTACTTCATTACTGTACTGTAGATTTTTTTAGGTATCTGTACGTATTTTTCTGACGTTTTACTTTTACTCCTTACATTTGTTTATAAATATCTGCACTTTATACTCTACATTTACATAATTTGTACTTTATACTCTTTATATTTATATAAATATCTGTACTTTATACTCCATACATTCTCAGAATAGTCTGAAAAAGTCTGAAAAATCAGTGGCTTCACAGGGAAAATCAGTGGAGACAGATTGTGACTTTTAAAATTTTAACTCCTTTTTCTCATAATTATGCATTTATCTCATATGTGACTGTATCTCTTAATTTTGACTTTTTATCTCAAAACTATGCACTTTTTAAATGTCACACATTACTTTTTTATGTCATAATGATGACATTTCATCGAAATTGTGATTTGTTTCACATTTTTCATAAATTTCCTGCCCATACCCACAAAACTAATATATTAATATATACAGCACTCTGGGTTATAAAACACACTGTCTGTTTGTGAAAAAACATCAAAGGTTTTTGAGTGTGCCTTATAGTCCAGAAAATACGGTACTTAAGTATAGTAAGTACTTCTACTTAAACCCCGTTTCCACTCTGTTATTTGGTAGAGTTCAGTCCAGTTCAGAATGGTACGCTTATTTTACCATTCCATGGTACCCATTTGGTCACCCTTCTGCTTGGGGTCCCAAGCAGAAGGGTACTGCTCCCATTTGGGAGGAGCCAAGCACAGCCAGATGGTGATTGGTTGAGGAAAAGCATTATTGTGCAGCGTGGCGGAATTATAAGAACAACCATTACCAGACAAAGAAGATGTCTGGTGATGGAGTTTGCAGTAGTGATGAGGTACTAGTGTTATTGTGCATTATTGGTGAGGAGGTGGTGCAGCGGCAGTTGGACGGGGCTGTTTGCAATGAAAAAATTTTCCAGCTGGTTTCAGCTAAAATGGCACAGAGGGGCTTCATTGGATCGGCGGTCCAGTATCCGATGAAGCTAAAAAAAAATGTGCGATTATGGGCGGGTGAAGGACCATCACAGTGGGAGTGGCTCAGAAAAAAAACACTGGAAATGACTCTGTGTTATTCCTCTACTTCACAGCTCTGTTTGTTTATATTTCCAGCTTGTGGCGCACCTCATACGACATGGTGACACTTGCACAAAACATCACACCTCCTTCTGTCTCCCTAGACAATGGAAACACAAACTGTCCAGAAGAAACCGTACTGTACCCGACCAGACCTGACCCGTACCGTACTGTACTGTACTGTACTGCAGAGTGGAAACATGGCTTTAGTTTCTTGCCACCTCTACCAACAATCACAGGTGATCTACTTCAGATCCTTGACAGATGTATTTAGAGTGACATACCGGTCTTTTTGTCCTTGGCTCTGTACACCACACCATACGTCCCCTCCTCTATTCGGTTCAGACACTGGAACTCTTCAACACTGCGACAGCCCTGAAACATAACAGCCCTGGTTAGTTCAGTTTTTTTTTTTTTTAACAGTTTTTAACAGTAATGGGTTCCAGAGGTGGTCAGAGTACTCAAATTGGTGTGAAACTGGTGTGAAAAAATACTATGGTAAAAGTAGAAGTACTGATTCAACTGTTTTACCAAAGTAAAAGTATTTAGGCAGGAAAAATCGGAACAGTTTTAAAAGTATCAAAAAGTAAAGCCTTTAAAAGTGAGTTAGTGTGGAGAAAATGTGTTTAATTGAGTCACAGTTACTCAGTTTTGAGTATGGACAGAAAATGTAGGCAAAATGGGAGGGGGGTGTCACAATTGAGATAAAAAGTCACCATGAGATGTTTTTTAAAGTTATAAATATGAGATGAAAATACTTAATAAGAGGAAATGTCAAAATTAAAATTATGAGGCTAAAAAGTCAACGTTGTCAAATAAGTAAAATTTTTAGATAATAGTCATATAATTATAATATATAAAGTCTCATTTTCTCTCCTCCACTGATTTTCCCCATGAAACCACTTACTTTTTAAACTGTCACATCTGCTTAGTAGTTTAGTAGTTATTCTAGAAAAGGAAGAGTATAAAGTACAGATATTTATATAAATGTAAAGAATATAAAGTACAGATATTTATATAAATGTAAAGAATATAAAGTACAGATATTTATGAACAAATGTAGGTAGTAAAAATAAAAAGTTGCCAGAAAAATAAACACTCCAGTAAAGAACAGACACCTAAAAAATCTACTTCAGTACAGTAATGAAGCACTTTTACTCAGTAACTTTCAACATGTGCCTCCAACCCTTCAGTGACTGGACAACCCGCTACCCCACCTGAGCCACGGCTCATAAAACCCTGCAGACCCCTCAGATTTTTGCCATTACTGGACCCTAACCCTAAACCTTGTCGTGGGGCAGATGGAGCCCGGCCCACCTGTAGAGCGGGCAGATATTTGGGCAGCTCCTTCTTCAGTTCTACAGGCGAGATGGGCGGGGAGTCAGGGACGTAGTTCTCCTCAGGGGTGGGGGATCGGGAGTGGGTCTGAGACTGAGGTGTGGGGTCGCCATCCCCTGCATCTTCCTCCTCCTCCTCCTCTTCCTCTTCCATATCTTCCCCACTCTCTTCTGAGTCGTGGTCGAAGCGGGACTCTGGCACTGGAAGCAGAGGGGAAGTGGATTTAAGCGACATAAACAGCAAACCTACACACACACACACAAACATCCCATCTGGGATTTCAGCAGGACATTAGAATTAAACCCAGATATTTTAACTCTCATCTGTACTGTCACACTGCAATGTTCCATACTTCACTTTATTTGTAATAACTGTTAGCCTAGTTGCGCTATCCCCATTCATTCCATCTATGGGTCTACTGGTGCTTCATATTCAGGGGAGGCGGGGCTAAAAGGTTGTCTTTCAAATCCTCTGTATGCAATAAGACGGTACTACAACCAATCAGCGTAATCTTTAGGATGACATAGTTAGACGCCAGAAAGTTCAGAGAGGGTCTGGAGAAAGTTAGGAATGACTAAACAAAATGGTGGATTATGAAGCTTAACGACTGTTGGCGCTTCTGTAAAAAGATTGCGGACGTTTTCTCACATTCTCCACTCATCTTTGATAAAAGAAAATCACCATCCGTTGTTGTTGTTCTTCTATGGTTGTTTCCAGTTGTTTCTCTCTGAATCATCGCAGCATTACTTTGTTACACCGGCCTCTGACTATACTTCGCTGTGATTGGTCGGCCAGTTTCAGGGAAATCTAGCCAAAAGTTAGATTGAGAGTAACTAGACTACTACGGTAGCACATTAGATTTGCTGCAGTTAGGAGGGTCTAGTGCGGCTAGGCTAAATAACTGCCAGGTACATTATAAAATGCATACAGGAAAACACACACTAACATAAATTATACAAATACAAGCAGCACAGTGACTGAGCAGTTAGCTCTCTTGCCTCACAGCAGAAGATCCGGGTTCAATTCCCGGACTGTGCAGGCCTTTCTGTGTGGAGTTTGCATGTTTCTCTCCCTGTGTCTGGATGGGTTTCCTCCGGTTTCCCCCATCACCCAAAAATAAGTTTGTTTGTTTAGGTCAAATCCTCCAGCCGGGTGATTCTGACCATTAGCCTGGCTCAACAGCAGGAGATGGGTCCCCGAGTGTCACCCATGGCTGCCCACTGCTCCTTACAGGTGCCCCAAGAGCATCAAGGATGGGTTAAATGCAGAGGACAAATTTTGTAGTACAGTGTACAATGACAAATAAAGTACTTTACCTTTACCTTACAACTGTCAACATTCAACAGGTCACTGTCAATCCACTTTAGGATTAAGATATTCAATATAATATAATATAATATAATATAATATAATATAATATAACTGGTGACTCATACAGGGTGTACCCCGCCTTCGTCCATTGAAGCTGGATCAGGTCCCCACAGACCCCCCTGACCCTAGTGAGGATAAAGCGGTTCAGATGACAAGACGAGATAATATAATAAACTGTTGCACACAAATTGAGCTTTTAAAAAAATTGAAGGTTTTAGGGATTCATATCACACTTATTTGTTACATTATTTTGAAAGACAATGTTTTTTATAAATTTTTTGCAGCAGTAATATATTCTTTTTTTCTATGTTTGAAATATGTTTATAATCCATGTCGTTCTTACCAGAACTATTATTTGATCTTTTTTTTTGTACCATCTTGATGCATGTGTACTTTTTCTTGCACTTTATTTTATTGTTGCCTTGACAAATGAATTTCCCTGATGTAATTGGACTGCACTTTTTCGCCTATTTTCCACCTCGAAGGTGCTCAAATCACTTTAAATACAGGCCTCACTCACACATACACTCTCACACACTCTCTCTTGGTCACCTGCAGGTATGTGGTTTCCATTTTCCCTCTCCTCTTCAAACTCTTCCTCTGAGTGCTCGTCCTCACTCACGTCTTCTGAAAGACACAGTGGGTTTTGTTAAAACCTGAACCACAGCAGCAGGACTGGACGCCACACTCAGACACTCTTTTACCTGCACTCTGTTCAGACCTCGCTGAGCCTGACACCGACTCTTCCTCTTCTTCCTCCTCTTCTCCTTCACTCTGGCTACTGGACCCCTCATCATCATCCTCTTCCTCCTCTTCATCAGAGCCCGATGCTGATCCTAGACAGAAATAAATAGTTAATAATATGGATGCACAGTAATAATTATCTGTCTGATGTACAGAACAATATCTTTCAGACAATCCTGATAATTAAAGTTTCCACTAGAGCCCTGCACTCCCGTGGGAGTCCCACAGGAGCAGTGCGGTGCGGGACAAATTTTAAAAGCTCACTGCAGGCGTGAGCGGGAAGGGGAGTGCACATTGCAGGAGCACCAAATAAAAACATGTTTAACATAAAAGTTATAAATGATTCATTTTGACTATCATATATACGTGAGATGGAGGAGGTCCCTCAAGGGGATCCTCCCAGCACTGAGCGGCCGACCCTGTGACCCTCCGAAGTTCCCTTGGATGGACTATAAACGGACTCCCTTAAGGTCGGCTACTTGTTGACTATCGGTCTCCTGCTGGTATAGCCTTAGTTTAGCACCTGCTGCTGCATTTCCAAACAACCTGAATCCAGAGAAGACCTGCTGCGACAGGGTGGTTACCAGCCTCATGCCATCCACAAGCTTAACTGAACCTCCATCAGAAGGACTCACGCCCCGAGCGACACACGGGCAAGTGGTCTTCAGTAGACCACATTTCAACGGCAGGAGCGGGACCGAAAATCACAATTATTTGCAGGAGCGGGATGGGAAATTGTGCCCCGCGCAGACTTCTAGTTTCCACCAATAAACACAGCTCGTAATAAAAAATCTAATTTAATTTGTATAAATTTGCTGCCTTGGTAACCACCATAAAAACCAAGAAGTAGTAGTAGTGGCAGCAGAGATGTGGATCACTGCATTATTTGTCAGTCAGCTGATGGCTACACACACAAGCAGAAGCAGAACACTGCACATACCATAATATTAGTGTGTGTGTATACGAGGACTGAAGTGAAAAAGTGTTGGATTTTATGTGTTATAACTAAAAGAGTGTGTTTAGTTACAACTCGAGTGTTGGCAGTTATTGTGAATAAACTCATTAACCTTTGAACACAGGTGAGTTATTGTGAAGGTGTTTAATAAAGTTTGACTGACTGACTTATCTGACTGTTTTGTTTCACTTAATGCACCTTATAGTCCAGTGTGCTTTATATATGAAGAATAACATCTGAAATTAACCATTCATTGACCGAGCATGCTGTAGTGCAGAAAATATGGTAACCAGTGCTACACCGCTGAACGTCCACATGTTTTTACCTATGGAGGACTCGGCCGTACTGGTCTTCCTTTCACTGTCGCTGATATCCTGCAGGTCTGCCAGCAAGTCTTTAATTTCTGGCTTTTCCTCTTTTGATGCTGCTGCAAATCAAACACAGTGAGAGTCGTCCTGAAATGTTAATCTGGTGGTGAGCATTTTCCCCCACACACCAACATGTGTTACAACCCAAAAGACAATAACTTCCAATAATGCAATAATTTGGGCCTATTTGAAGTGTAATAAAGCCAATAACGTAATAACATTTTCACAGCGTAGGTCACGGTGTAAATGATTAAAATATATCAGTCATTGTTATGTGTTAATTCATTACTGGACAGAGGTGAGAAGAAATATGAACAGTAAAATAGTAAAGTACACTGTAAATACTACTGTAGTGAAATCATCTGTACTACATTATCCCTCCCAATAACCAGCCAATAATGCAGACTAACAATGTAGGCTAATAATGTAGTCAGCAGATTTGGTGAAGCCTGTTTTTAAGAAACAATATTTAAACATTTTCTAACATGATTGTAAAAAAAAGAAAAAAGAAAAGTAAAACACAATGTGTTACATTATTGGCCATTATTACATTATCAATGTTTTTTTTTTGTGTAATAATGTAATAACCTGCCAATAATGTAATACCTTATTGGTAGAGAAATCTTACTATGTTATTGGCTTTACTACATTTCAAATGGGCCCAAATTATTACGATATTGTCAGTTATTAGGCCATTGGTAGTTATTACATTTGGGTTGTAACAGACGTGTCACCTGACTGACCTGAAGTCTTCCGTGGTTCACTGTGATCGAGTCTGTCTCTGGGAACTCGAGTGGGACTGCGGCTTCGGTGGCTTTGCTTCATTTTGTCGTCGTACTCGTCAGGTAGCGCTCGGTGGTGAGACGGCACTGTTGACACACACATTTAAATCACTGCAGCAGACTGAGCTTCACATGGGATTAAAGACTTATTAGAAGATTTTTTTTTCTGCTTGAATAAAGCAAAAAAACAAAACAAAAAGCAAATCTGCCAATGGAACAAGTGAAAATCATTTTGGTCTATGTTCTTCAGTCTGATTTTACAGCTCCATTATCTATGGCAGGAGTTTTTAAAATGCCCTAAACGGGCCCATAGTTAGTTAACTACATGTACTGTAGTTAGCTAACCATATGTACTGTAGTTAGCAAACCACGTTTACACTTTATTTTTTTGGGTTTGTTTTCACGTGTGCCTAACCTGTAGTCCATGGGTGCCCCACAGGAGAGTTCTGCCTCACACTTTGAAAACCACTAGTCTACGGGCCTGTCCCAAAGTGCCCCCTTGGTCCTACAGTTGGTCCCAAACCCTACATTCGGAGCCCTGTTTCAGTCCCATCACTGACCTTGCCGTCGATCTCCACGCTCTTTGCGTCGTTCCTCCGCTCTCCTCTCTCGGTCTTTCATCTCGCGCTGCTCCTTTTGCTGTTCGCGCAGCTTTCTGTCCCGTTCGCGCTGACGCTCTAGTTGTTCCAACCGATCCCTGGAACGCAAAAAAGATAGAAAACATATGAGGACAGCACAGCTCTTTAAAACTGTGGTAAAATACATTTCTGCACGAGTACGTATACCGTATTTTTCAGACTATAAGTCGCACTTTTTTTCATAGTTTAGTCAGGTGCAACTTCGGGTGAATCCCATTTCACCCTTTACCCCTTCAAATAGAGCTATAAGGGGTAGGGCCTGAAAAACAATCCCTATGAATTGGGACACCCCTTCAACACTCACCTACGTCATCAGTTCGCTCCACCAGTTGTTACGTAACCAAAAACCACAGCTTTAAGCAGAAGTAAACAAACATGTCTGCTGCTGTAGTTGTGTTCTCCTGGGATATGAAAATATTTTTACTAATATCTGCATCGAATCATTGAAGTGCTATGAATCGACCAATTCCTCCATGTTTATGTAAACAGCGATTTTTCTTCATGTGCGTTTTATGGAGAAACTTACACATTACGACAATGTCAAACTTTATACAACAGTTATCACAACTTAAAAACTGTTGATTATGGCAAAAATACTACATTTGTGTACTTCTTTTGTAGATGCTGCCATTTTTTAAAAGGATTTGCATTGTATTCTGGGAAATTTCTTCTACCCCTCCATTTGGATTCTGCCTCTTCCTCCGTTTGAATGGGTATGAAGCCCTTTCCCTCTGCCTTAACGTGAATCAAGACACCCCTACCCTTATACGTGGATGTGCAAAACAGAGGGGAAGAGGTGAAAGACTCTGGAGCCACATATATGTGAAATTATTAACACATTATTATAGATATTTCATGTTATTTTCACACTGACAACCACAAGAGGGCGGTGTTGAGCACGAGCATGTTCTTTATGAATAACTTAATATATTACAGTTGGCATACCGTAAACCTATTCAGCCTGTTGTTCTCTCATTTATTTTTATTTTAAATTGCCTTCAGGATGAAATGTCTGTTCTCAGTGTAGGATTCTATCAAATAAATTTCCCCCCAAAAATGTGACTTGTATATGTTTTTTCCTACTTAATTGTGTATTTTTGGCTGGTGTGAGTTGTACTCCAGAGCGACTTATAGTCTGGAAAATATGGTACTTAGGTTTGCATTTTGCATTTTTAATCACAATGATGTAAATTTATGTCCCTTAACAGTAAGGAGATTGGAATTTGAAGGGAGAACACAATTTATTTTTTTTGGTAAATATTTATATTTCCCGTGTGTCATTCACTTTGGTCTGAACTCTAAGCACGTTCAAGCAAGCTAGAAATAACATACAGTTATAACTATGTTAAGCAAAAATCAACCCCCCCCCACCATCTTTCTCCTGGAGCTCAAACAGACAGCTGCTCTGTTCCCCCCTCCATCTCCTGTGTCTCCATCTTCCAAGGCCAGGCCACAGCAACGCCAGAACTGATAGGACCAGAGGTGGGAAGTAACTAAGTACAAGTAGGATTATCAGGAGTAAAATTCATTTTAGCTAAATTTTTTAGATGATTGAGAGTACATACATATAGTTGACATCAAAATCTAATCTAAAGCCAGTACTTTTCCAAAAACTGAAATGAAGCTGTATGCAACAGCAAAGCTTAGCCTACTAACAGTTTGTTGTTTTTAAAAAATAACCCAATTAAATCGTGAATTTCCAGAGCGTCTCACTCTGCACTCGGCAATCGACTATTACGGACTTCCTCCTAAAGACAAGTTCTGTATCCGGAAAGGTACTGGCTTGAGATAAGAAACTCTGGACACACTATCCGACGACATGAAGACCTCAGGACACGAGACTTTGCCTTTAGGGACCCTCTACTTACTACCACATAAGTGTGATGTTGTTTAGAACTTTAGAAGAGGTCTGAAAATAGCGTTTTTTGTTGGTGAAAAATACATGCCCTAATCACTTCCATGTTAACAGTTTGGCTCAAAATGGCAAAATTGCCATTTCTCAGTGTTCATCCAAATGGTGTGATTTTGATGTCGACTATATGTATGTAATCCCAATAATCTATAGAATTAGCTAAAATTAATTTTAATCTGGATAATCGTTTTAAATAGTTTTTTTTAGGTATCTGTACTTTACTGAAGTTTTATTTTCCTGGCAACTTTTTACTTTCATTCCCTAAATTTTTCATACTAATAAGCAGTGTTTTTTTCTGTTCATATGGCCTGGACAACATAAGTGTCCAAGTATTTTATGTTCAGTTATTGTAACAATTCATGTATCTGATGTGAACCTTTGTTGTTGGATAAAAACACAATAGAATTCATAAGTTAACCAGCAAATACTAATTGTTAGCGTGTCTATGGATTTTCCCATTTAATTTAGCATTGAGCTAGCAATTTATTTATTTTCATTTTAATGTATAATGGCATGTAAATGTGCTAAAGGAATGAACGTAACTCTGTTCTGTACGTTTCCAGTTTTACACTGAGTCAAGTGTGGAACCAAGTTCTGGCATCTGGCTTTTCTTCAAAAACTGTTAATTATCTGCTGAGAGAATGGCTACATCCCATAATATTATACTGTGTGTTTAAGGACTGGACTTAAAAAGTCAGTTACGCGAACATTTGATTTAGTAGAGTAACAGTATATTTAGTTACGTGTTCCAACTAAACAATGTCAGTTATTGTGAATAAACTCATTAACGTTTCAACAAAGGTGAGAATTATTGTGAATGTGTTTAATAAAGTTTGACTGATTGTCTTATTTGACTGTTTTGTTTCACTCAATGTACCTTAAATAGAAAATAAATCTAAAACAAACCATTCATTGACAGTGTGCCTTATAATCCAGTGCACCTTATAGTGCGGAAAATACGGTATATGGCGTTCTGTTTGTCTTGTTATGGGTTCTTATGTTTCACTTTTTTGGTCAGGTGATGGTTTTAAAGTGCTCCAAGTTCCATCAATGGAGAGATAACAACATGGATTCATTTTATTAACCCCCCCTCCAAAAATGGAGAGGGATATTGTTTTTGAGTCGGTTTGTGCATTTGTTAATCTGTTTGTTTGTCAGCAGCCTTACGCAAAATCTATTGGACCAATTTCAATGAAATTTTCATTAAAAGTGTGAGGTGGTCCACAATAGATCCCATTAAATTTTGGTCAATGTAGGTTAAAGGTCATAGTCACCAAAAATATGTTTTCACAACAATAAGAGGTAAGGCAAATCAGGGAAAATGTGTGCGAGGGGGTCGGGGTTTGTTGTGCCTGGCACCACTTGTTTTTGGTTCTTGTCTGTCAGCAATTTTACACAAAAAGTACTGGACCAATTTCCACGAAACTTGTGGGAAAGGTGTGAGGTGTTTAGAATAGATCCCATTATATTTTGGTGAATGTTGGTCAAAGTTACCAAGAAATGTGTTTTCACAATGATAGGAAATAGGTAAATGTTCTGCACTTCTATAGTTCTTTTCCACCTTCATGGTGCTCAAAGCTCTTTAGCTCCTTAGCTTCACATTCACCCATTCACACACACTCATAAACCAGTAGGTTACTAAGGTTCTGCCAGACCTACTGGGAGACTAAGTCAGGGTTCAGTGTCTTGTCCAAGGACACTTCAAACGTGTGGACAGCCAGAGCTGGGATGCGAACCGCCGACCCTTCAGTCATTGGACGACCGGCTCTACCAACTTTCCTGTTCGTTCAAGTTTAACATATAGCTGCTTTTTGCTCTCACTGCTGATGTTCATTGACATCAGAAATTTGAAGGACACATCTGAAGACTCAAGGTCAAAGGTCACGATAAAGGTCATAATCAAATTTTGAACTGTTCATCTTACAGACTTCTAATCAGCACCAAAATGTTTGTCTTTCAATTTTGCAATTTTTAAATTTTTGTCTTGTATGTACAGATTTTTACCCAGTTTTGACCAAAAGGTCAGAGGTCATTGGGTCATTGGGTCAATACCTAAAAAAACTTAAATGGACTATAACATAAATAAAACAGTGGACACAAGAGGCTTAGTTACCACTATTAACAAATAGGTAACCTGGCATGGGCTTCAAAATGATGTCATGACCTTTGACGTTGAAAGGTCAAATGATAGTTTATTAATGTCTTTAAATATGCTGTTGGACTACAAGAGAATTTTTTCAAAATAAAATCACGATCAAGCTCAATGATAAGCGATAAGGCAAATCAGGTGAATGTGCAAAGGGGGCGGGGTTTGTTAAACTCACCCCACATTGGTTGGGATAGATGAGTGTGTGTGTCCACAGAAACATATCATGCTATAACTCAACAAATACTTGAGATATCACCATGAAATTACGTGTATATACATATAGTTAATGCACATCAGATGCAATGATCTATTTGAGTAAAGGTCAAAGGTCAAGGTCACAAATCAAAATCACCCCTGTCCCTTTGCCAGACAGGGTATTTTTTTGGGTGTGGATCTTTCTTGTGTTGGCAACGTTTTGTCGATGTGGTGCGTTTGCCCCTGTTGACCACCGTACATTGCAAGTCAATACAACATTCTGTCCAAGTAAAACGCCATAGAAGTAACGCAGCATTCAAAATTAGTGTTCTATATTCAAGCGTGTCATGAATAATCGAAAATCATGTCCCATCCCTACTGTCTACCTCTGCTAGCTCCAGGTTAGCCCTTAGCGACAGGCAGCGCTGACTTAGATGAGTGTCAATCAATTTCCCCCAGGCTCTCAGCTCCACCTCTGAATCCATTTTTATAATTTCCGGGAGTGAGGAAAACATGTGACGATGCCTGACCTCAGTTCTTCAGAAACCCATGGGTCACGTGAACAGAAGCTTCATCCATTTTAATAAACATACCCAACAGAGGAGTAGAGGACGCCACACTGATGCTTTCAAATATGATTTTAAACATGTGGAGGGTAAAGGGTCATCTACAAGGGCTTCATTTATAGACTTCTCTGCTTTATAACTATCCAGCCCCACATTTAACAGTTTAACCCTCTCTGGGACCTTAAGGAAATAAAAAAAAAAAAAGAATGACCTTTGATTATATAGGTATTATATATATATATATATATTATTATATAATATATTATATATATTAAAGTTTAGGTAATTTATATATAAGTTTAGGTAATTTTTTTAGATGTTTGTTAGTACATACATATAGTTGACATCAAAATCACACCATTTGGATGAACATTGAGACATTTCGACTTTGCTGTTTTGATCCAAACTGTGTTAGCCGTGATTAAAACATGTCTTTTTGTCAAGACGAAATGCTATTTTTAGACCTCTTTTAAAGTTTGAAACATCGCACTTATGTGGTAGTAAGTAGAGGGTCCCTAAAGGAAAACCCAAGTGTCCTGAGGTCTTCATGTCATTGGACAGTGTGTCCAGTAGGGCTGAATGATTCTGGAAAAAATGTGTATCATGGTTTTCTGCATGATTCTTTTTTTTTTTAATTAAGTTAAATTTTTATTTTAACTAAAATCCAAAATTTGCATATTTGCAATTTGCATAACAAAATCTTTAACTACTGAACTATCATTTAACTATTGTTGAACCATTAATTTAGCCGTTTATTAACTGAAATATTATATATTGACACATAGATTATATATTACGTTTCGTACTGGTGTTTGAAGTGAATAAACAGGTTGTTCGTATTGTTCTGCTTTGCTGCTACTGGAGCAGAACACAGGTCATTTTGACATGTTAGCCTCACATTAGCTGAGAAGCTAACTGAGCTAACAACTATTACATTTCTGTCTGTGAGCACCAATGTGATTTGAGACTGGTCTTAAATGATTCTGGACATTCTCAGCTTTCTAACGGTGTATGGCATGACTATATTTATTAAGGAATGGTGTTTCAGTTTTTGACTAAAGAGCACGACGGCAGTGACAACACTCTGAATAAATGCAAATAACAGCATTCCATTTTTTTCTGACCCACTTAATAAGATAACTTGAAAAAGCACTCAGAGCGCAGACCTCACTCACTCATTTTGTGCTTCGTCTTTCTGACTTGCCTGAATCACGTGACATGTAGGTCCATTCATGATTGGTTTAGGGAGAAAGCCTGCTGCTACGCACAATCACATGATGTGCAGGTGCATTTATGATTGGTTGAGTGGGGAAGCAACAACAGTGGACTTTGCAGAAGTGAAGCAAACTGAAGTGTTACAAGGCTCATGGTGGAAAAAAACAAACAAACGAATCGCGTGTAGGTGTGAACCGAGATCACAGTTTTTTTAACGATATATCATGCAGCTCTAGTGTCCAGAGTTACTGATCTCAATTCAGTACTTTTCCAGATATAGAAGACGTCTTTCGGAGGAAGTCCAAAATAATCGATTGCCGAGTGCAGAGTTAGACGCTCTGGAAATTCACGATTTCATTGCGTTATTTTTTAAAAAACATAGTCCAGTATTTCATTACAAATTCAAATGAAGCTGTATGCAACAGCAAAGCTTAGCCCAGTAACAGGTTATTGTTTTCAAAAAAGCAACAAAATTGTGAATTTTCAGAGTGTCTAACTCTGCACTCAGCAATTGACTATTTTGGAATTCTTCCTAAAAATGTCTTTTGTATCCGGAAAGGTACATGGCTTGAGATCAGTAACTTTGGAAACACTATCCAATGACATGAAGACCTCAGAACACTTGGGTTTGCCTTTAGGGACCTTCTACTTACTACCACATAAGGGTGATGTTGTTTAGAACTTTAGAAGAGGTCTAAAAAAAGCATTTCGTGTCAGCGAAAAACACATGCCCTGATCACTTCTATGCTAACACAGTTTGGCTCAAAACGGCAAAATTGAAATTTCTCAATGTATATCCAAATGGTGTATGTTGAATGAACGACGACAAATGAAATGTGGCTCAAGAGGTGAGGATTATATCTTATTGTTTTCTGAGTGAAGTAGGATTTGTATTGGTGATTTGTGTGTTTTATATCTTAAAAAAATAACTTAATATTGTTCTATTGGTGATGTATGTGTGTTTTATAGCTTAAAAAATAACTTAATATTGTTCTATTGGTGATTTATGTGTGTTTTATAGTTTAAAAATGGACTTAATATTGTTTTACTAGTGATTTATGTGTATGTTATAGTTTAACAAGTATTCAGAGAATGCCTAATCTCACGCCTATTTTGTGCCAATCTCAAGTTTCTATGACAACCTGTTCTTGAATTAGAGCCAACGTGATTTTGATCTTTCTGCTAAATACAACTTGACCTTTGACCTTTAGTCAAATGGATCATTGCATCTGATGCTCACTAGCTACATGTATATACCCATGTAATTTCATGGCGATATCTCAAGTATTCATTGAGTTATAGCATGATATGTCTCTGTGGACACACAGACAGACACACTGATTACAATAATCTCTCCCAACCAATGTTGACTGAGATTAAAAATGGCCTTAATATTCTTTTATTTGAGATTCATGTGTGTTTTATAGTTTAAAAATGGACTTACCATGACACTACTCATGCATGTGACCCAACATGTGCTCGTGTCTCCTGTACTTCCTTGTTGCATCATATGACATGAGGATTTTAAATAATCTTTGATTTTAATGGTTAGACAGGATTTGAGGTGACACGTTTATGGTTCAATATGATTGGTTAGAGGCTTGTGTTATGTTTTAAAGCTGCTGCGTCATTTATCAATGACATAGTCTCATAGAGGCACAGGTCACAAACAATGAGGATAAATGGGATTCTGTCCGACCCAGTGTTCCCCGCCACTGGTTCTGTGTCCTGTCACCTGTGTTATCTTTTTGCCTGCTTCATGGTTCGGTCAGACCTCAGTTGCAGAGAAAAACTTACTGTATCAAATAGTCAGATGGTCCAGTCGCCTGATTGGTGCGTCCCAGTCTGGCCCCGCCTCCCTGTACACTAAACAGGTACAGAGGATGTCATCATCAGTTCTTAATAATGACTCCCATCCTGTGAATTTCAGCTCCTGGTTTCTAGCCCCAAGGTGCAGGACACAGCGACATAAAAACAGTTTTGTTCCTGTCGCCATCACTGAGCTCAACCACAAATAGTCACATTGCACTTTATTTAATTCTTTTCTTATTTATTATGTTTCCCTGCTCCATTTCCTATTACTGTGACTTTGAATTTTTTAAATATTAAGTTCATATCCTGGTTTTTATTCCAGACTTTTTTTAAAAAAAATGTCTTCAGGTTTTTATTGTGTTTTATTGAATCTGTTTATTTTTTCTTATTTGAAGATCTTTTGTATGTTGTTATTATTTTATCCTTTTACTCATCCATGCTGTTATATAAATGAATGATGGAACACTGAGCACTTTTCATCTTGACACTTGATCAAGTACCTGCTGTGCAGGTCAATGGGTGTCCTGTCGTTAATGCCAAATTTAATTAGTGTGTGCCAAACAAATCTACCCACAGGTATAAATAAAGTCACCTTCAACCTTAAATATTTATGTATGTGCTTGCATTTGTGTCTTTGCTGTAACACATAAGGGTGGTGCCACTTGATGCCTAACATCTAACTGTAGCCCCCCCCCCCCCATTGGTGATTAACCCTCCAGTATCCAGGTGTGCTTTTTATCAACACTTTTCACTCTGTTAAAAATCTTCATATTTTTCAGAATTTATCTGGAGTAAAAAATAAGTTTAGCTCATTTTTTAGATGATTGAGAGTACAAACATCACCACATCACACAATTTGAATGAACATTGAGCAATTTTGATTTTGTCGTTTTGAGCCAAACTGTGTTAACATGGAAGTGATTAGAGCATGTCTTTTTCGCCAAAACTAGACACGATTTTTAGACCTCTTCTAAAGTTTTAAACACATCACACTTACATAGTAGTAAGTAGAGGGTCCCTAAAGGCAAACCCAAGTGTCCTGAGGTCTTCATGCCGTCAGATAGTGTGTCCAGAGTTACTGATCTACAGCCATGTACCTCTGTGTATTCATAAGACGTCTTTAGGAGGAAGCCTGAAATAGTTGATTGCCGAGTGCAGAATTAGACGCTCTGGAAATTCACGACTTTGTTGCATTCTTTTTAAAACCTATAGTCCAGTATTTAATTAGAAATTTAAATGAAGCTGTATGCAACAGCAAAGCTTAGCCTACTAAAAGAAGTTGTGAACTTCCAGAGCGTCTTGGCAATCGACTATTTCGGGCTTCCCCCTCAGACGTCTTATGAGGTACATGGCTGAGATAAGAAACTGTGGACACACCTATGACATGAAGACGTCAGGACACTTGGGTTTGCCTTTACTTACTACAATTTAAGTGCGATGTTGTTTAGAACTTTAGAAGACGTCTAAAAATAGCGTTTCGTGTCAGTAAAAAAATCACTTCCACGGTAACACAGTTTGGCTCAAAACAGCAAAATCAAAATTTCTCAGTGTTCATACAAAAGGTGTGATTTTTTACTTGCTTATTTTTACTTTAGATAATCCCTTTAAATAAGGTCAGAATTCCAAAGTTGTCCACTTTTGCATGACCTTTAAAATTCTGACCCTCAGCTAAAATTAGCAATTTATAAAGAAAACAAAATCATCAGACTCGCATCTGTCTCCCCAGTGAGCCAAAAACACACTATTATACTTCCATTATATCCACTGACATCATGATCAATAGAGATAATTTAAAGCAGGGGTCCCAAACATGCGGCCTGGGGGCCAAATGACGGCCCACAAAAGGTCCCCGTCCGGCCCTGGGATGAATTTGTAAAGGGCAAAAATTCCACAGTCAAGTCATTTTAGGTCAGGTTCCACATACAGACCAATGTGAAATAATATGATAACGGCCAAAAAATAATGACTCCATATTTTCTTCTTGAAAATTCTTAATATTATGCTGCTAAATAAATGACAACTTAAAATTTTTGTCTTTGTGTTATTGCAAAAAATAACATTAAATTATGAAAATATTGAAATGCGTGTAAAAATAAAATGTGAATAACCTGAACAAATATAAACAACTTGAAATGTCTACAGAAAGTTAAGCACAAGTTGAACCATTTTCTGTTTAGTGTCTTTGTAGACCTGATCCATAATAAAACACATGGACGACTGATAAGTTTAGGCAGAATATTCAATTTATTCAGATTATTCACACCTTTTTTTAATACTAAAACAAAGACAAAACATTTGGAGTTGTCATTATTTATTGGCTATTTTGCTAATAATTTACTGGTTTGGCTGAATGTGGCCCCTGAATGTCAGACCCCTGACTTAAAGGGTTAAAACATTTTTTTAACTTAATGACTTATTTGATATGTGTGATTAGGGCTGACTGTGATTTAAAAAAAAATTACATTGAATGAGAGCAGAAAAATTAAACAATATATATTATTTAATAGTTTGTTTTATAGGTGTGCATTTTACACACACTTAAAAGAGACAGATACTAGTATTGATGAACATTCAACCTTGCACCAAAAATAATAATGCAATTTAACCAGTGTTAGTGTGAATTATTGACATATACAAGGCTGCAAAAATCTAATCATGTGTGATCCCATTGTCATGTAGTATTTTGGAAAAAAAACAATATTTTTTTGTATTAAAAAATGGTTGGTTTACATTACAAGCATAAGATTTAAAGGATTACAAATGTTACAATTATTATATGTAGTTGGTATTTCTATTTACAAGTCAAGTTGATGAAATAGAAACAAATGTGAAAGAGTTAAAAACAAAATGTCTAATTTTTTCTTTTTTTGACATTCCAAAAGTGTGCTTTGTTCACACATTTGGTATTTAGTAAAAGCCTTTGAGGGAGGGAAACCCCAGGGTTAATAAAGTATTAATCTATTGTTAATAAAGAAAACTATAGAAAAAAACAAGGGCTATCAGGTGCCTTTCACTGATGCTGTGGAGCAGCCTGATGCCTGGACACGCTCACCTCTCTCTGCGTGAGTGAGCTCTGGCCTGTTCCCTTCGCTTCTGACGCTCCCAGTCTCGCCGAGCTTTGTCTTCCTCCCACTGACGCTTCCTACGATCACTCTCTCGCTCCTTTTCTTTGTCTTTTGGCCGAATATGTTTCCCTGTTGACAAAGCAAAAACAACGAAGGAGGCATTTTTAACGATGGATGATGGTTACAGAAAGACAGAAAGAAAAAAGAAAAAGACAAGAAAGGAAGACAGAAAGACAAAGGAGGAAAGAAAGACAAAAAGAAAGAAGTCATCAGATTTTTTAAATTAATTACAGATTGTTTTTTTGCCTAATATCCCAGTATGACTCATCCCTGACACAACTACAGTCAAGTTTTCAGGGTTTTCCTTCAGAAGAAGAACTGGTTTGAACGTAGGTTTGTGTGTAAAATAGAGCCTGACCGATACTGGGCCTGATGCCGAAATTTGAGGGTAAAAAAAAAAGCGATGCCCAATATACCGGCTGATAATCGATATATTGACTGATATACAGAATGAGAACATTTATTTACACAGGATATAATAATCTTATATTAGAATCTCTGTTTATCTCATAAAGATAAATGACACACTTTCAAACCCTGTGTAATATTCTGATATCAGTCTAATATTTGATCCATGTGGGAGCACAGGTTATAGATGTGATAGTTTTTATTGTGGTCAGAGCAGACTCCTGAAAAAGATGTTTTTGTATTTCATAAGCAGTGAAATGAAAATAGTTTGTTAAATAATTCTTTCAAATGTCAGTCGGGGCCTTTAATGAGTCCAACTACAAACAAACTATGATTCACAAAAATAATAAAAATGTTACTGAGCACAACATGATGTTTTCCCTCATAAATGTATGGTGTAAGATAGCTGTCAAAAGATTTGTGTCCACCAATTGGATATCCGTGCGTATTTAAAAAAAAATTACAAGTACAACTTCAAACTTTATAAATACAACTTACAGCTAGCCTACGACTTCCCACAAGTGACATAACTGATCTACCTGGGCGCAGTCTGTGCTCTTGGAGTGCTTTTCTAGTTATTAGATATTTCTGTCTTCTTGTTGTTATCATCATTACAACTATAATTATCATTATTTCTGCCTCATTCTTCCTCTTTCACTTCTAATCATTCCATATTGTTTAGTAGTTCTTTATATTTAGTATCTGTTCATTCTAACACGATGTTGTCAGTAGTGTTATGTGTCATTACACTGTTGTTGTTTCTGGTTTGTTTTTTTGTGTTGTCTGATTCACATTTTTTCATTTTCATTTCACAATGGCTTGTTAATTATCACTAATAATTGTATATATATATATATATATATATATATATATATATAGACACATACATATTTTTTTAAAGTGTAAAGTAAAAGTATCAGACTAGAATATATTAGCTAATCATTCAAAATAAAAGCAGGGGAAAAAATAAATAAACCCTGATCAGGACATCTCCAATTAAAACCCATTGGTAAACGACAGGTAAAATAGGCCCTTTTTCCACTATGGGAACTTCTGGGAGTTTTTTTAGGGGATGTATTTTTGACCGACCATGAGTTAGCCCAGTCCTCTCAGGCGTTGTGTCTCCACACACTTTTGGCCCTGTGAGAACCTTGCGATGACGTTGTCATATCGCATCAGTTTCTACGGTAACGGCACTAACAAAAAGTGCCAAAACAAAGCAACAGCAGAGGAGGAAATCACAAGACTAGACATGGACACGGATGAAGTTGGGACGTTTGTTGCGTTTGTGCTTTTGCTTTCCACAATAATGGTATCAGAAGCTTCGTTTCCATTACAGTTTTTCGCAAAACAATAGCAATATTTCGTGTTTCCATTGACGGTTGTTCGCGGCAAGAACGTTGTAACTCTTGTGAAATATCATCCCAGGAGATTTCACTGATGGAACCTTTCCATGTCTTGACATCACGCTGCATTTCTCTACTGTTTGCTGTCTCTAAAATGGCACTGATGTTTTTCTCCTGAATTATTTCCAAAAAGTCTCAGTCTCATCGTCTGTCCATGTGTTTAATGCGCCATTTTCACTCCAAGAGAAGTGATCATGTGACCATGCACGTCGCGTCCTGTGACATATAATTGCGAAAAAAGTGTTTCCATTGAGCTTTTGCGATATATTACAGTATTGAAATGTCTAAAAACCACCTCATGAAAGCAGAAAAAAACTTTACAAATACAGGTGTTTCCATCACCAGTTTTCATAGCACTATTTACATTTTGCGAATTTCCAAGGGTAATGGAAACACAGTGATTGATTGAGAGAAGAAGAGTTGTTTTCGAAGAAGACTTGAACCAAACACAGAGCTAGAAAAGCCAGAAATTATTCTGCTTCACCGTGTGGTGAACTTCCTCCAGCAACTACTCTTAAGTTGTTTATCGCGCTATGATGACGTCATTTGCGACAACCAATCTGCGCGACTTGTGCCCAGTGACTCTACCGGGCCACTCTTGAATAGCTACCCTCGAGCAGGAACTCCGTTAGTTCCTGTAAAAGTTCCAGAAGGCAGTGGAAACATGCGCATAACGTCAAGTCCCTGTAAAGTGGCCCGGAAGTTCCACTAGTGGAAACACACCTAATGTCTGTTAAAAGCTTCTTTAGACTTAAGAGTGACTTCGCCTTTTTCCAGAGTACATGCAGTAGTGTAGTGTGACCTTCCTTCTGCTGCTCTGGACGTCCTGTATGTGGACGATCAGCGGTTTCATACCTCCTTCAGCAGAGTGACTGCGATGGCGTCTTTTATCTTTTCTCTTTTCTTCCTTTCTGTGGTGAGATTTGTCCTTCCTGGCGATCTGCTGTGGTGGCTTGATTGCTAATGATTCATCTTCTTCTCCCCTGAAAAGACAAAAACAACCAGAACATCAGATAAACCATTTTTCATTATGTTCAAACTATTATTACTCGGGCTGTTAACATTAAGGTATTAATGTCGATTAATCCCAGAGGTGTTCAAAGTACTCACATTTTGTACTGCAGTAGAAGTACAGCGACCGGTGTGAAAAAACACTGAAAGTACTGATTCAAATCCTTTACTGAAGTAAAACTAAAAAGTACAACTTCTGAACTGTAATAAAGTAAAAAGTAAAACTGCATTTTTTTGCCCTGGGTGAAATAAAACTTATTTAAACAGGAAAAATCATAAAAGTTTCTAAAGTATCCAAAAATAAAGCCTTTAAAAGGGAGTTAGTGTGTAGATGATGTGTTTGATCAGGTCACAGTTACTCACTTTAGTGGATATGGACATTTAGGAAAAATTCTAAACTTATAAATGGGAGATAAAAAAAAAAAGCATAATTATGAGATAAAAAAATCTAAATCGTAAGATAAAAAGTCAACATTATGAGAAAAACCTGGGGGTACGGAGCCTTTTCTGTCATCGCCCCAAACCTCTGGAACTCCCTCCTCCTCAAACATCCATCACTGTTCAGACCCCAACACTTTTAAATCCCTTTTAAAACTCATTTATTGAAGAATATTTTTAACGTTTGACTACTGTCATTCTGTTTGTAACATGTAATTGCTTTGTTTTCTATTAAACTTAGCTTTTATTGTGTAGTCAGATTTCATTCTACTATTTTACTTCATGTAAAGCATCTTTGAGTGTCATGTAAAGGGCTATACAAATAAAATGTATTGTTACGCCCCCTGCTGTCAGATATTTTCTCCAGAACCACATCCCAGGTGTGTGTTCAGGTGTATGCGCCGTCGTCCCTGTTCATTCTTTGGTTCACAGTTTCGTATCTCGATGGCCTCTTTGGTCCAGCGGTGATACCTGTTGCTTTCAGCACGCGATAGTATTTTTAGTTACTAGTAGTTCATATGATTCATATATTATTTCATATGGTTAATACTATGTGTTCACAATATTATGTTATTGTACTGAGCAGCACTCTCCCAGCATGCTCAAGGTCTGTCGGTACTGACAAAAGAATAAAGTGAAGGTTGAAGTGACCATATTTTAACGATGTACCCAGGTGGAGTCTAAAATGTTTTGGGAACTGATACAAAACACACATAAACATTTAAGTTTCCTGTACAGGAGGTAAACTGGGCGGGGTTGAGGTTGGCAAGCTCCGCCACCAGGTAGTGGCCCAATCAGAAGACTGGATACAATGATTTTGCGAAGCCCAGCCCATGTTTTCGGGGTAGAGATTTCGAAGATCTTAGGGAGTTGAACTAGCCTAGCTGCGCTATCCCTATTCATTACATGTATGGGTCTATTAGTGCTTCATAGGCAGGGGAGGCGGGGCTAAAAGATTGTCTAATTGTAATTAATAACAAGTACTAGTTACTTCCCCAACAAAGTAATTGCGTTACTAACTGCATTACTCCCCTAGCAAAGTAATTAGTTACCAGGAAAAGTATTTTTGCATAACTTTAAATTTTTTTGCTCAAAGAAACAAAAAAACCTGTTAAACAGGGTATTCATCCAAGTTTCTTTGGATGTGATTTAAAATGCTTCCTCAATTAATCTATGTGGTACGGCTCGCACCAGTTTAGAACGTTTGCTCAAAACATAAACAAAATGACATGACAGGTGGGCTACAGTAAAAGGCGTTTGTGCAGAACTGACACAGGCTGGTGGACATCACTAAGGTTTGTTTTACACCATATTTAGCAGCAGAATTTACTGTAACATTGAATGTTTTCTCTATGTGTGACACTTTAAAATGAGCGTTTAACATAACATTGCACAATCCCGCACTGTGACTCATGTTTTGAAAAAAACTGTCTGAAGCATTGTGGTGTGTATGGCTACGTGTGCAAAGCAACTGTTTTCTTTTTTCAGTGACCGACTTTAACCAATTAATGAGGCTCAGTGATCGGTCAAGATTTTTTAATGCATTATCATAATCCCTAGTCCACGTCTAGTCTTGTGGTGAATTCGTCCTCTGCTGCTGCTTTGTTTTGGCGCTTTTTGTTAGTGACGTCACCGTAGCAACTGACGCGATATAATAACGTCATCGAAAGGTTCCATTTCTGTATGGAGACAAACGCCTGAGAGGAGGAGAGTAACTGTGATGGCAATACAGTTATGGATAAAGTAATTAAGTAAATACTCCATTACTCGGAATGTGGCTGTGTTAGTAACGCCGTTATAATCTAACACCGTTATTCCCAGCACTGCGAATGACAAAACAAAATGGTGGATTATGGAGCTTAACAACTGTTGTTGCTTCTGTAAAAATACCGTAAATTCCGGACTATAAGCCGCTACTTTTTTCCCAAACTTTCAACCTTGCGGCTTATTCAGTGATGCGGCCAATTTATGTAATTTTCCTAACGGCCGCCAGAGGCGCTCGAGTAGAAAAGGTAAGATTTAGACCGGTGGAATATATGCGTCGAGGAAGACTGAATGAAAAAGGAGGGGCGGAACAAACGCGGGGTGACGGGTTTACGTGGGGAACGGTAAAGGTGAGGGACAGACAAAAAAAAAGGTGAAGAGGGGGTAAAAAGTTGCTTAAAGAAAAACTCGCGGCGGTGTGTGAGAGAAAACAGAGGCTCGACCAGAACCTGTGGATTTTTTTTTTGCACGTTGGCACGGAGGAGTTTGACCTGAACTCTCTGCGAAAGATTAAAGTTATCGCTGACTCTGCGATAGATGAGGTGAGGCGGCGACCAGCCACCTGTTTGTGGATGCAGCGGACAATAGTGGATATATATTTTTCCCTCCCTTACCTTTGGAAATATACACTTTTTTTTCCTTGGATTACTTTCAACAGGACCTGGACTCTGCAGGTCTGCATCAATCCTTAAGTATCATTTTCCGTTCATTTTGCCGGCTGTGATTTTTGGACTGTGGACTTTAACCCTTGTGCGGTCCTTCGGGTCAAAGAGACCCGGTGGTTCACAAATGTACCTTTTTATACGTACTGTAGGATGCCATTGCTTACTACTAAAAACAGTAATATATCCTTGGGGGGTGGGGTGATGAGTCTATGGAACTGAACTTTGGAATCTGGGTTTTTAAGACCCGATTGTAGGACACAGCCAGTGTGCCTTTTACGAAGGACCGCACAAGGGTTAATGAAGGACATCTAGTTTCATTCGTGGGACTTGAAGTCAGGTTTGGGTTAATTTTGTGTTTGTGTTACATGTTTTAATGTGGGCACATGCGGCTTATATACTGGTGCGGCTTGTGTATGTACAAAATCGGTTTTCCTCTTAGAATGAGGTGGGTGCGGCTTATAATCAGGTGCGCTCTATAGTCCGGAAATTACGGTAATTTAAAGATTGCTGATGTTTTCTCACATTCTTCACTCATCTTTGATAAAAGGAAATCTCCACATGTTGTTCTTTTTCTATAGTTGTTTCTGGTTGTTTCTCTCTGAATCATCACAGCATCACTTTGTTACGCCCGCCCTCTGACTCTATACTTCACAGTGATTTGTCGACCAGTTTCAGGGAAATCTAGCCAAAAGTTACATTGAGTATAACTAGACTACTACTGCAGCAAATTAGATGTGCTGTCGCTAGGAAAGTCCAGCGTAACCTGACTCATACCAAATGTATGGATGCTTCACATGGCTGCTCACATCTTACATCTATGAAAACACCATTAGCTTCTCCTTGTTAAGGCGGGGTTGTCAATCACAATCATTCGCCCTGTTTGGAGAAACCAGGTTTGTTTTGTCATTCCTAACTTTCTCTGGACTCCTCCATAAACTTTTCCGCACTCTAACTACATCATCCTAAAGACTACGCTGATTGGTTGTAGTACCATCCTATTGCATACAGAGAGATTAGAAAGACAATCTTTTAGCCCCGCCTCCCTCGACTATGAAGCACCACTAGACCCATACATGGAATGAATAGGGATAGTGCAGCTAGGCTAGACTAAACATCATTGCAATGTTAATATTGCAGCCTGTGTTATCGCAATAACAACATTTTTGCGATATATTGTGCAGGCCGAACACACAAACACACATACGTACCTGTCCTCTGTAGAGTCCTCCCGGGTGTACGGGGAATTCCGAATTGTTATTTCCATCCTTTGATCCCGTAGTTCTCCTTCCTCCGGAGTGTCCCGTTTGGATTCCCGATCATCCGCCTGCGAAACAGGACCCTGTGTGAACTGGGTGAGACAAAGCGCACAGTCCATGTCAAAGTGTCCCCAACTACAAAGACAATATTCAACTGTCACGTGAACCCCCAACAGATGACAAACTAAACTACTGAAGCTAACCGCAGACCCATATGTCGGCCGGATAATATTTCACTTTTTTTCTTCTATCAGTATGGGCCTGTTGTGTTGGCTGATATCCTGCTTTTCCGATGTCATCATTTACTGACAGAAGGAAAAAGAGGGAAAAAATAAGAGGAAATAAGAGAGAAAATGGAGGGAAAGGAGAGAAAAAGGGGGAGGAGAAAGAAAAACAAAGGGTAAAAGAGAAAAAAGAAGAAACTAGAAAAGCACTCGGAAAGCAAGGCAGACCCCCCCCCCCAATGAAGAGAGGTCCACCAAGGATGTTGATAAAATTTTCAGGATGTGTTGGGAGTGTCACAAGGAACAAATGATCACATTTTAATCATTTGTTCCTTGTGACACACACAACACATCCTGAAAATGATATCACAATCAAAAATATGTTGCTGACAGACAGACAGACAGACCTCCTTGGCAGAAGTAAAAATGAGAAAAGAAAAAAGGGGAAAGTAGCAAAACAAGGCGGGGGGGGGGGGGGGGACAAGGGGTAAGAAAAAAGGATGGAAAGTAGCAAAAAGGGGAAAAAAATTTAAAAACAAAAACAACGAAAGAAAAGAAAAATTAAAAAAGGGAAAGAAAAAACAAAAAGACAAAAGAGAAGGTGGATGTTTGCTAATATTCATTAGTTGAACTGTCATAATTTGTATTTTCTAATTGTAATTAAAGAAGATCTTCAGACATTTGTTTTTGACAGAAAACTAAAATCACTATTGGCTGCCAATATGGGCTTAGAAATATCAGTTATTATAAATATTAATTATTATAAATATCAGTTATTATAAATATCAGTTAAGGCTGATATGAAGGAAAACCAGTCGTCCATATGGGTCGATCAGTACAACAAACATCTGTGGAGGTTCAACAGTAAGCGCTGGAGGAGACACAGCAGAATAAACAGACAGTCCAAGTGTTTGCAGCTCCACATAGAAAACATAAGCAGGCTTTCAGATACTTTACACTTTTTTGGTGTTTGGGGTCTGTCCGCTCCTCTAATTCTCTTCTGCGCTTTTTCTCTAGTAGGATTTCATCAAGAGTTTTCACTTTCCAGGTGTCCTTTTCGTCCCCCATCAGCATCCAATCTCTACCGCCTGCACCATATATGTATATATATATGCATACAATTAGGGCTGAGTGTCAGCAAAAACCTGGCCATACAATACAAATAACAATACAAGAATCACAAAAAGATATATATCACAATATACGTATATATATCAAGGCCATATCGACCTGTTGCGTGGGCCAATATGCTCTGTTTTCCCCCAACTAGGTTTTACTGACAGGTGAAGGAAGAAAAGGAAGAAAAGAAGATGGGAGGGGGGGCAAAAAGGAGAGAAAACTGAAAGGGAAAAAAAGAAAAAAGAAAACCAAACAGCGAGGAAGAAAACCAAAAAGAGAAAGAAGAGGAAGAAGGGGGAAGAAACAAAAAATGGGGGTAAAACAAAGAAAGGAAAAAAGAAAAAGGAACAAAGAGAAATGTATTTTATTTTATGCTCTTACTTCTATAGAAGATAGTATTTCCTCCTAAAATGTGACATGTCTCTCACATTAGGTTATTTTAATTAGATATTAGATAAACATGAATTTTCTTTGAAGTCACCAAGCGTTTTGGCACAAGACATATTCTCATCTTTCCTGTTTTTCTTCCAGAACTATTAATAAATCTGCCCGCTTTCCTCTAGTTTTGTAAATTACGTCACAAACAATAAACTTCAGATTTAAGATGTTTTCGTGGTGGGTGTTACAGTTCTTTGTTCAGGTTGTTCAGTTCAGTCAATGGTTCTCAAATCTGGTCCTCAAGTACCACTATCCTAGCCTAGTAAACTCCTGAACTAAAAAAGGGAAGCTACTTGGTGTTCTTCAGACACACTGACACCGAAGATAAGATAAAAATGTACCTGGATTCTAACTGAGAACACCTGGAATTTAGGTTTTAGACATAGGTTGACTTTTACAAACATATCACCTCTGTGTTAGCAGCTTTTTTTTTTTTTAGAATTACAGTCACTAGCAAGCACTTCCAGCTCAAATTTTGAGTCAAAAGTGTGGACACGTTTTGGATTTTTTGCTTTGAAGATAAGAGCAGAGCTGGACATGTGGAAAGATATTTGTAACTCTGTAACGCACACATGGCATTCTGCGGAAACACAACAAATGTTACTGCACACTTAGAAAGACACCATTCTGAGGTAAATGCAGAGCAGGAACAGCTTAATAAGGTAAATAAATACTGGAGAAAATATATGTTATATTGTACATTTGTTTGCCTCTTTTACATGCAATCCAGACTTTGAAATAAGAGTTTAAGTTTACTTTATTATGAAGCATGTTCATTTAAAGGCTCCTATCTGTGTTGTGTGCAGATAAGTGTAGCAGTTTCCTTCCCAAAGTCTGGTTCAAATATATCACTGCTGAATAAACCTGAACTGACTCACATATGATGTGCATTTTTTGGGAAATATGATTCCTGATATAATCTGTATGCATCATTATTCAGCTTTTTCACATGGTCTGGTGTTAAAAAAGCAAGCTAGTGGTAAACCTATAGTTGAACGTCTTCCTGCATCGGCATCATGTGACCGACTGAATGCAACTTGATTGGCCCGCTGTCGGATCGACTTAGGATAGACTATTGCTTATGTGTGTCCGAGATGTGTGTCTGAATTTAGTACATCTAATTTTTTGTTCTAAATTTATGAACAGTTTAATTCGGACAAAAAAACATTTTAATTTCAGTGCAA